>LPNX010100932.1:227133-330292 GCA_001517045.1 Pseudotsuga menziesii | reverse complement strand
CAATTGGTTTAGGAACCCTCTTGTTATGAGTGATCAGGAAACCAGACACCAGATGGAAGGAGAGGGAGAACATGAGGGACGAACTGAAACAACTTTTGGCTTTCCCATTCTAGATCTTGCACAATATGTCAGCATGAAAAATATCCCAGCATCTTCATTACCTACCTTCTATGGGAAAAGTACTGAAGATCCGGATACTTTTCTATTTGAGTTTGACATCTTGTGCAGGAGTTATAATTATCTACAGGATGCACAAAAGTTAAAACTATTTCCAGCCACCCTTAAGGATTCTGTACTTAGATGGTTTATGACCCTGGGGGAATCCACCATCTGAACTTGGGAAGAGATGAAGAGTGCTTTCCTCAGAAAATACCGAGACTAATGTGGACCTAGATACTCCCAAAATGATATCTTTAAAATGCAACAGCATGAAGAAGAGAGTCTTGAGGACTTCCTAGAACGATTTTGCTTTGTATTGCAGAGGTCTAAGTATAATACCTTACAGGAGGATGCAGTCAGAACTCTTTTTTTGAAAGGGATTCTGGATGAATATGTGGAAATCCTCAACCTGATAGCCTCAGGTGATGTATCTCATAAATCCTTTGAGGAGATTACTGAACTCTGCAGAAAATATTCTAGGAGTAGAGCTAAAGCAAGAAAAAGCACAAGGGAAGCTCCTTCCTGCATTTCTAGGACAGCAGGAACGAGTGGGATCACAAGAGTTGAATTGGGGAACCTGTTAGAAAATTTTAAAACTGACATTTTAGGCACCCTGAGTTCCCAATTTGATGCATTAAAAACAAAGAAATGGCAAGAGGAAGAGGACATAGAAGCACTACACATATTCTGCCCTAAATGCAGAAAAAGACACCCTTTGAAAGAGTGCCCTCTTAATACCATTTCAGTCTGTGCTCTTTGTTCTTATAAACACCCAACTGACAATTTCCCTTCTTTACCAGAGCTGCAAGCCTTTTATAAGCTTAATACTGAACCTATGGATCCATCATATGCATTAAGAAGGCCTTGGCAGCCTAGACCCCAAAACATGTACCCAGAACCTGTTTTTCCAAACCCTGCATATTACTATCCCATGTAGCAATCTCAGCAGCCATGGAGCCCACAAATGTGGCAGAATTGGCCTTCTCGGCCTACCCAGACCCAACCATGGCAGCAAGGCTGGCGAGGACAGTCATATGGGGGACCACAAGGACAGCCCTATGGAGGAACACAATCAACAGCCCCCCCTAGTTACTGTCCAATGCCCCCAAATATACAGCAGCTATTACCAGGATTTACACCACCTGCACTTCCTCCTATACCCCCAGTTCCACAACAATATCAAAATCCAAACCCACCTAGAACCACGTTGTTGCCAGCCCAACCTATCCCAAACCCTAATAACAGACCTTCCCAGCCTCTTCATAATGCTGAAATTCAAATGGCCCCAAATTACGTAATCCATTCAGCTCCTTTACAGGAAATACAATTAAGGTCTAGGAAGACATTAAATAAAACCCCTCCAGCAGTGATTATTCATGAAGAGACTGGAGAAGAAAACGCTGAAAAAGAAATTACAGAGGAAGAAGAAGTGCACATTGCCTCAGAAAACACTCAAGCACTGAAAACTCATTCCCAATCATCTGGTGATCCACAAGTGAATAACAACCCCCCTTACCTGGAGAGGTTATTAATAGAGAATCCTGTGGTTCGTCCATAGTTTGATTTGGAAAATGAGTTGAAAAATGTTTGTATCAAGATTTCATTACTTCAAGCTATTAGAGATGTCCCTATCTATTCAAAACTAGTAAGGGAACTGTGCTTAAAGAAACCTGGTAAAAAACAGAAAGAACCACCCACAATACATGTTTTAGGCCAGTTGTCCAACTACATTTCAGACTGTTCCTTACCTCCAAAATTTGCAAATCCTGGGAACCCAGTGGTGACCATTTGCATTAATGAGATTCTAATAGGAAACACTCTAGTTGACCTGGGGGCTGCCATTAATGTCATGTCTATGACCACCATGCAGAGACTTCAGTTGCATAATCTCCTCAGACCTACTCCTACTATTTTGGAGTTGGTTGATAGGAGCACAGTCAAACCTGTGGGGGCCTTAGATGACATTACTGTCACAGTAGCTTCATGGGAGTACCCAGTGGATTTTCTGGTACTCCAAACTAAACACCCAATGGGGGAACATCCTGTTATACTAGGCAGGCCCTGGTTAGCCACGGCCAATGCCTTTATAGGTTGTAGAGAAGGCATTTTAACTATATCTAATGGCACCTCTCTATAGAATCTTATTATTTATCGCCCAGCACAGCCTGTATTGGAAAACATGTTATGGTTAGAGAATCCTTACAGGGATGAGGACGTGGAACAACCCTTACTGTCCATCAGTCAAACTAGGGGGGTGGAACACCAGACTGAAGATGATATCCTAGATCAATTTATCTCAGCCACCACTAGTATTGAGTTCCCTCAGTCCTTCTCTAACTTAGACAATGTTTTCATAGAATATTTTCAAGAACAGTACTACCCTTCAACCACCTCATCATCAGTAGTTTTATTCATAGATGAGAAGGTTGGAGCCTCAACTATACCAATAGAGATTGGTCTAGGAAGGTCTTTGTTTATCAATGCAAATCTGTCTCAAGACCAGCAAGATCAGTTAGTTCATTTACTCAAAGCAAAGTTTGGGGCATTTGCTTGGATTTATACAGACATGAAAGGAATTCACCCTGATACATGCATTCATCACATCTATACGCAGGGAAATATTAGACCAGTAAGGCAGCCACAGAGAAGAATGAATCCTGCACTTAAAGACATTGTGAAGGATGAATTACAAAAATTGCTGGATGCAGATTTCATCTATCCCATTTCTGATAGCAAATGGGTATCTCCGTTGGTGATTGTCCCAAAGAAGGGAGGTAAGTGGAGAATATGTGTTGATTTCCGTGAATTAAACAAAGCAACTCTCAGAGACTACTTCCCTCTTCCCTTCATAGATCAGGTTTTGGATACCTTGTCAGGAAAACAGTATTTCTCTTTTCTGGATGGATACAGTGGGTATAACCAGATAAGAATAGCCCCAGAGGATCAAGAAAAAACTACTTTTACCTGCCCATGGGGGACTTATGCTTACAAGGTGTTACCATTTGGACTGTGTAACGCTCCTGCCACTTTCTAGAGGGCAGTGTTAGGTATTCTGGCTGATTTAGTCCATGATTGTGTGGAAATATATATGGATGACTTTACAGTCTATGGTAATGATTTCCAGGAAGCCTTAGATAACCTAGAAAAAGTTTTAATTAGGTGCCAAGAAAAAAATCTTGCTCTAAGTCATGAAAAATGTAAGATGATGTTAACTGAGGGTATTGTTTTAGGGCACCACATTTCATCAGAAGGTATTAAGGTAGACCCAGCAAAAATTGAAATCATTACTGGTTTATCTCCACCAGCTACACAAAAAGAAGTTAGAAGTTTTCTGGGACATGCAGGGTATTATCGTAGGTTTATTGCTAATTTTACAAAGATAGCAGCCCCATTGTTCAAATTATTAGCCAAAGACAGTGGTTTTTGTTGGGATCAACACTGTCAAACAGCCTTTGACACCCTAAAATCATAATTGTCTTCAACACCAGTTCTACGGGGGCCAAATTGGTCTTTGCCTTTCCATATCCAAACTGATGCTTCAGACACTGCCTTAGGGGGAGTGATTGGACAAAAAGAAAACCAGTCTTACTATGCCATTTATTTCATTAGTAAAAATTTAACACCTGCAGAACTGAACTATACAGTAACTGAAAAAGAGTCTAGCAGTGGTTCATGCCATCAATAAATTCCGGCATTATATTACTGGTTATGATGTATATGTTCATACTGATCATTCTGCTATTAAATTTTTAATGAATAAACCTATCACTAGTGGCAGAATTACTAGATGGTTGCTTTTGCTACAGGAATTTAACATTACCATAGTTGACAAACCAGGGAAGGAAAATCTGGTTGCAGATTTCCTCTCCAGATTGACTCATGCTGATGATAATGTTCCTGTAGATGATACATTTCCTGATGAACATTTATTTGTTGTTTCTATTAAAACACCATGGTTTGTAGATATAGCCAACTACCTGGTCACAGGGAAAATACCTGCCCATCTGTCATCTTATGAAAAATGAAAATTCATACAGCAAAGTGCTAATTACTCATGGGTAGGTACTGACCTCTTTCGAACCGGTCCAGACTTGATTATCAGGAGGTGTGTGAGGGAGGATGAGATGTATGACATCCTTCAAGCCTGTCATGATGGACCCTGTGGAGGCCATTTCTCAGACAAGTGGACATCATATAAGGTGTTACATCAAGGGTATTATTGGCCTACACTTTTTAAAGATGCTGAAAAATATGTACAGGGCTGTGACAGATGTCAAACAATGGGGAGACCCACTGCTGCTGATCAAATGCCTTTACAAGCCCAGGTACAAATTGAACCTTTTGAAAAATGGGGATTGGACTTTGTTGGGCCAATCTCACCAATGTCAAGGAAAAAGAGATATATTTTAGTCTGCACTGACTATGTGACTAAGTGGGTTGAGGCAAAAGCTCTATTGAGGGCCACTAAGAAATCAGTCATAGAGTTTATTTACGAAGAAATTTTTACTCGCTTTGGCATTCCTCGTGAAATTGTAACTGATAATGGAGCACAATTTGTCTCTAAATCAATGAAAGAACTTACAGAACAATATGGGATTAAGCACTATAAATCTTCTCCTTACCACCCCGAAGCAAATGGGCAGGTGGAGTCAACAAATAAAGTGTTAGAATCCATTTTAACCAAAACTGTACAGCTGCATCACAAGGACTGGGCAGACAGGTTACCAGAGGCACTGTGGGCTTACAGAACTACGTGGAGAAATACCACAGGGTATACCCCATATCAGCTTGTTTATGGGAAACAGGTTCTGCTTCCTATAGAATTTCAGGTGAAGAATTTTCGTACTGCTGCACAATTGAGACTGAATTTAGATGAAGCTCAGGAGCAGAGGCTGATGCAATTAAATGAGCTTGATGAAATCAGACAAGATGCTGTCCAACGAACTGTTTTAATACAGAATCAGTGGACCAAGTGGCATGATAAATTTTTGAAGAAGAAATTTTTTGAAGAAGGTGATTGGGCTCTGTTGTTTGACTCACAGTTCAAACATTTCAAAGGTAAGCTTACCACCAGATGGATGGGACCATATGAAATTGTGACTGTTTTTTATAATGGTTCTGTCAAAATAAAGATAATTGATGAAGAACAAACTGCCTTTTTGGTGAATGGACATCGGTTAAAGGTATATCACAAACCTCTTTCTAAGCAAGAGTTCATTCATACCATGAGTCAGCAATCTGGACTAGAGCTGGTAGGTGAAGGAATGACTTATTCATCTCCCACTTCCTCACAGTAACATTCAATGAAATTGTTTTTGTACATATGTACAAGAATTTGTTTTAGTAGGTTTCTTTTTGAAGGATGCGGATATTCTTTTCAGGCTCAGGATGTTTTGAAAAAAACAACAACAACAACAACAGGGAAGTCTTTTGTTATTATTTCTATTTTCAGCCATTGATTGTTTTTGCAAAGGACTGTGTTAATTTGGTAAATTTCTGAGTTGCACTGGTAATTAGAATGTCTGCATCAGGTAAATATCTGTGTGCTGTCAGGTTTTTCAGGACTGTCCTCATTATTCATATGAGTACTTATCCACCAGGCATTGCCTCTATCAGTGCTTTAAGCTTGCAAAGTGGTTTTTGCTTATGAACTTATGGGTTGCTAGGACCATTTGACTTGGTTTCACACTAGATGGAGCGAGGGAATTGTTTTTAGTAACAACTATGGGAATTAAGTTATATTTAAGTCAGGTACCATTTTGAAAAAGGTATCCAGGACTGGGCAGTCTAGTGGTTATTATCTATTGGCTTCTATAATATAGAATACATATATATACACTTTTTTGCAGCCACTTTATGACTTTCACTTTATACAGTTGCAAAGGTTAGTTGTTCATCTGGGCAAATTCTTAGAGGCATGTACAAAGAATACTCTTCCAATTCTGGTACCATCCCATTCCTAGATGGTTTTTAGAGTAGCTCCCCCACTCATCTATGCTTGAGAAAATCATAAACTTTATCTTTAAGATGAAATTGGGACAAGGGCCTCTGATAGAAAACGGGTGTAAGAGGTTAACCCGCCGGGATACTGAACAGGTCCGCTGGCAGCGGGTACCGACCTGTGGTATAAATAGGAAAACCCATCAGGGTGCTGAACAGGCCTATTGGCAATGGGGCATCTGCCTGGGGAAGAAGATTTGTAGATGTTACAGTTACCCCAATGGAGTACTGAACGGGCTCGCTGGAAGTGGGTTTTGACTCTAATATCTCCTTTAAAAGCCTCATCTATACTTGTCTGTATGAACAATGTACCTATGTAAAGGTAAAAGAGAGGTCATAAGGGTGGTTAAATAAAATTTAAATAAACTGTTTGAAAAGTCCGTTGATAGCCAGTTGATAATCATCTCCAGCTGCTCTGAATTTTGGTTACCTGATTCTTGTGAAAAAAGGGGTTTATGCCTGATATTTTCTGAGTCTTGAACATAGCTGAGAATTTCAGTACTGTTTGTTGCATTACTCAAACTGTCCTGTGTGAAGCTGATTCAAAGTGGACCAGTACCCCATTAGCTTCTGTTAATATTCCTTTTGTCTTATGGCACATGTCCTGGTGGAAAAAGTTCTGTATGAATGAAAGGAATGAAGTCTGCATTTATGATTGTTTGAGAATTATGGTTACATAGGAGTAAGGGTGATGGATTGAAGTCTGTGTTCCTGATTGTTTGTTTTGTATTGTTAATAAAAATTGATTTCATAACACAGTTTAGTTTCCTGCGTAATCAGGTGAAGCAGCAAGCTGGAAATGAGGTAATTATGCCACGAAACTGTTGGGGGTCAAACAAATTTTTAATCCAGTTCACTTATTGTTTTTTTTAACTCATCTGAGTGGTGTATTTTGGGAAAGTTAAATTGTTTTGACATCACTGTTTTGAGTACATTTTTTTTAATAACACTACAGCTGCTAAAGATGCTGGTAATTACTACTTCTTCAGCATATGCTGGTAATTCTTGTTTATCTTTATCAGCCTGAAAGTACTGCTGTATTTTAAATTTGTTGAAGTGTCGGATTGAGTGCCGTATGGGGTGTTGGAGGAAACATTGGAAAATTGGTATGTATATGGTAAAGGTAATGAACGTTGATGAAGGTAAGGAAGGTTGAATGATTGGCTAAGTCTTAATTAAGGATTATGATTATAATTAAATGCTTTTGCCGTTAATACAAAATTCGATGAGCTATGGATTATCATAATAACTTTGGCATTTATTTAATTAATACACCAATGTTTATTTGTAAAGTATTTACGGTGTTGACCTTTGGCAATATTTCATTCCTTATTATCGATTTGTAATCTTTGATGAAATTTATAACATTGATTTAATTCGTAAAATGACAAAAGGTTACGGTGTATTAAACGTGTTCTAATATGAGTATTATTCCCTGCGACGTGGATGACACAAACCTCGGCTCACAATGATGTCCTCACCACGTCTGCTGATTATTACCACCCTTTACCATAATTTTATCGGGCTGTTTCTAGTTTTACCCTCGCCGGTGAAGAGAATCGTTGATGAAGTTTTCCATTGCCTACAAAATTGACTGTCTGATATCTTTGCTATTTCACTATTCTTCTCTTTTCCTGTCTTCACCATGCTTGATCGGCATGAACCCTCAGCATATGAGCAGTTGTTAGCCATACCTGAGTTTATAGCATGCAAGGAGATGTTCATTCGGGCTGGGTGGCATTCGTTTTTAACCAATTTACAGGGCCACGATGATGCTGTTTCTTTACAATTTGCTTTGGGTTTTGACGGACATACAGCCAAGGTCGGGTCCTTGGAGTTTTCAGTCTCAGAGGAGTCAATTGCATTAGCTACAGGGCTCCCACGCACAGGGGATAGGTGGTTTAAGAATTTTCGGTTGCCACGAAAGGCATATGACTGTATTTTCAAACCTGAGTTTTTAGCCATCAAGGGTGAAAAGGGATTCTCCAAGCTATGGGTTAGAGATGAATTTCACAATTCTCTGATGATCATCACCAAACTGATTACTTGTGAAGGCCATTTCTCCACTTACAAAGCTTGTCATTTTCTCCTATTAGCTCACTTCGAGTTCGGTAAGCTTCTGAATTTCCCATTCTATTTTGGAAAAGCTTAAGTAAGATGGCTTCACAAGTTAGAAAAAACTTAGAGCATCCAACTCACAGTCTTAACCATCATGGGCTTATTAAAATGCTCATTTTAGCTGAATTAAAGAAGACAGACCGGGTATGGGAACAATTCATACATGAACTATCTAATGCTCATCTTAAATCCTCCCTGGGGAATGAGTTAGGTGAGCCTTGTATCCCTGATTTAGTGGAGAAAGCTTCCTCTGCAACTAGCTGTTAACAGTTGTAAGAAACCTGCCCCATTACATACTACGAGGTCTCCAATCTCTAAGAGACAGTGTGTTAGCTCTCGGTTTGGGGGAGATAAGGGTCATGAAAAATTGTTTGTTTTTCCCAATAGAAGATTTACTCACAGCATGGCTGCTAAAGAGGGAAGAAGGGAATCCAAGGGTAAAGAGCCTGTCCATGTTGAATTGTCATCATCCAATGCTTCCTCTGCTCATGATAACTCTGATTCTCCTGGTTCTCCTCATGATTCTACAATGTCAAGTCCTGTCAGTGAACCTCTGCTGCCAGCATGCCCTTCAAAATCAAGTCTAAAATTTGCCAAGGCATCACTTTCCAAATCAGGTTCAAAATCTGCTAAATCTCATAAGTCGGAGGCTTCAGCATAGGGAATTGATTATTTTAGGCAGAAGAATTTTAAACTAACAAAGAAGTTGCAAGAGTATGTGAGATTGGATCGATTCATCAAGCAGGAAAATGCCATTTTAAAGGCTAAGGTAGCTTCTTTACAAACTTTGGTTGATGAGGTTAAAGGGTCAAATCGCAGTCTTCAGAAACAGTTAAAGAAGAAAGATAAACAGTTTGAACAATTGGTTAGTGTACAACAACAAACTGCCCCGTCTCCTCCTCAGGTTCAAGTCCTATTTAATACCTTAGCCTCAGTTTTTGGAGTTGGATCCAAGAATTGATCATCTACTTTGAATTTCAAATTTTGTCTGTCTGAAACTTACTTGCATAGGGACATGCAAGATCTTCCGTCTGGGGGAGATGTTGGTCTCCTATTTTGCCTATCCAGTACAATATTTTCTAGCCTAAGTCTTATGAAACCAAATAATAATCAGTTTTGTTTGTACATGATTATGCCTTTTTGGGAGATCAACATTGCTAGGCTTTGGTAAGTGATTTTTAATTACTTATTCATTACTTTGCCTTGTTTTATGCATATAATTGGGCCTTTAAGTTTCATTTAATGATAGGTCAAGTAATAAGTCTTTGTTCTTTTCTACTCAGGGATCTTTTGCTACTCGACTCCACATTTGTCTCGGCGTTCCAAGGAAGATTTATGCTAGCTGAACCAGTGATTTGGGGGATTCGATCCACAATGGAGGTGTTTCTCTTGGATTCACCTCACCTTCCAGATGCTTGTGAAGATTACTCAGGTGTTGTTTTGTGGATGTCCTTCGTTTGAGGAGCTGTTGTTTTCCCTCTTTAGTAGTATGTGGATTTCAGGGGATTTGAACTCCCATCTTTGGTTTGGATATGCCAAGATAGGTGTAGGGTTGTTAGCTGGATCGATCCTTGTTTCAAGGTCGATTTTACTTTGTATTTTCAGTATAAAATGACTCTTGAAACCCTAAGTAAGGATGGATACTCAGAGAAGACTGTAAAACTTTATTTCATCAATAGATTCAGTGCTTATCTTCATTTAAGCTATGATTTAATATTGTTAGGCGTTGAGGGCAGGGCCCACCTTCAACACCAAATTTTTGTACTTCAGTATTGTGTGTTTTGCAGTAAGTAGAGTAATGTTTTTATCCTTTGACACTGTTTTATGGAATGTTAATGATTTTGCTCATTGGTGAGTTGAAATAGAATTTATGTCTGCATATTAGTAGTTAATATCATTTGCAATTGATCTAGCCCATTGAATATATGTAGGAACAGTTTGTGTTTAAAACCCTCTCTGGTTTTCAGCGTGGATTGTTTATTGATGGTTGGGGTATTGATAAGCTGTGTGATGAACTTGACTTGGATTGTTGTAGAATCGATTTCATGAAGAGAATAGATTGGATTTCATATTCCCTTTTGCTGTTAGAGTTAGCTCCATTCTTTTGACTTTTGAGCTCACAAAACTATAGGGTAGTCTCACATTGTAGTGTGTGGATTTAAAAGAATTTACAGTAGAAGAAGGTTTAAATATTTTGATTTACAAAGCATCTAGGGTCTGTTAAACAGTCTTTTGAATGGTGACTAAATAGGAGTTGGAATTATGCTTCTTGGCATTGAATGAAGGAAAAGAGTTATAGTTTACAGCACTGTTTCCTAGGATTGAACACCAGCTTCATAGTATATATATAGACAAGAATAAGTGAATATTTCTTGAATAGTTTTGATATTCATTGGTGTGCATTTTCTGAATAATCCTAGCATTCTCTTGTGTGCATTTGTATGCACAAAACGTAAACAGGATATATTTAGACAGTAGCAGCAAGCCAACCCTCCTTTCGATAGACTGTTTGTGGACAATTTTGAGTTAAGAGGTAACAGGTTTTATTTCAGCAATTATTTGAGAAGTGTTTGTGTAGATTTAAGTATCAGACTCTGTAGGGTTAATGGCTGTAGTTTAGATATAATACAAGGTTGTTGAGATTGACTGAGCATACTCATTGCAGGTTGTTTGTTTTGAAGAATAAACCCTAATTGTTGTAGCTGAAGATTGCTGTAGTTTAGTACTGTTTTGACAGATTGTTGTAGTTTAGTACTGTTTTGATAGATTGTTGTAGTTTAGAATTTCTTTGGAAGATTAGTGTTGTTTTGGAATATTGCTGTAGGCTACTATAGGTTAAATTGAGTTTGACAGTAAGATAGTGGTCAGTAAATTGATTTTCTTTTCTCTAAGAACAGATCTAGTAATCCTTAGCATTTGATCTTTCAATACAGTAATAGCTTTATCCATTTCATTTCGTGTGAAAGTAGACTAGAATTTCTTTAAGTTGCTATCAGCATGAGCATTGAAACTACCTTGCCCGCACATATAGTGTAGCAGCTCGAAGTTCACGTCCTCCGGTCGATAATTAAATCAAGGTGAATTAAATAACATTAATTTTTAACAACAGGTTTAGAAAAGTTGCTAAAAGAAAACTAATTTTCTATTAGCACTAGGTTTTGTGTCTAGTGATAGTTTCACAGATTCTATCCAGACTCTAATTATACTCAGTGTTGCACTACTTTGTTCATAGTTTAAAAGCTTTAACCCTTGATGCAGTTATACATGCACCTACACCCAACTTGTGCAACACAGGGTATAGTGCTGCTTTCATTTCATATCTGACAAAGATGTAGTCAAGAACTAACCCAATTCAGGATTCTATTTGTTAATCGATTCATGTTAGATCAAAATTAATTTTCTTGGTACTTTAAGTAAACAAGTAAATGTGATAAACCTTGTAGTCATTAATTGATATAAATTAATTAATTACAAAGGAAAAGGTAATTTAATTTGTTTTCAGTAATATTGACGCATTCCTTACAGTTTGGCCGACACCCTTCTCCTATAGTAAGGGAACATGAACTAAAGGTGGTATGTAGCTTATTTAACATTAAAAGTTAAATTGAAAAAAATCAAATTATAAGAAAATTCTGTGTCAAAATAAATCATAGATCCATCTAACTCCATGCTAAGCAATGATGATTCAGGGTTAAGATAGATATATGGAGATTTAATTAAGTTCAAATTATCTACTTGAATTTTACAGTAGCACCCTACCTACATCCTCAAGGAACTCTAGGATCAGTGTGACCCCCAATATTTGAACTCTTTTCCTATCTGTGGATTTTTTATTATCAGATAGCAAAGATTAGGGGCTTAGACATACATACCTATATGCTTGTTATGCACCCATTTTTTTCACTAAGGAGTTGGATTTGAGACTTTCTTAAATCATTCATCTGTTTCCATAGTTGTCATGTCATTCATTAACCACACGACATATAGAGGTGAACTCCTTCACAGATTGCACTATGTATACAGGTTTCTACCTGTGCAGTTGAGCATAATTGTTTTGTGGATTCGTTGATTATATTTCCTATTGAAATCCATTTCCTGGTCTAGAGCTGAGTTTTACTTTTCTTAGGTACTAAATGGTTGCAGATTTAGCCATTCAAGTTTAATTTTAGCCAATTTTTAAATTGAATTTGTTAGATTAGATTTTCCTATTTTGCACATGATCTTGGTTATTGTTGTTAGCTGTTGAACAAGATAAATAATTTGCTTCATTGTTTTTCTAATTTACAGTTCATTGTTTTTCTATTTTACAAGTGATATTTTTTTATTGGATTTTGTAGGAGTGAGCTTAACTTATAAGTGGGCCATTGAGTATGAAGGGCCTGCTACTGAGGATTTTTCATTCAGTATGAAGACCCTGATGTTGAGGCTTTCAAGCTGTTAAGTGTGGTTTTGAAGCTGTTGACGTGGGATCTAAGTATGGTTTTGAAGCTGTTGATGTGAGATCTAAAGTATGGTTTTGCAACCAAATGCAAGTATGATGGTTTAGCCATTGTAATATTTGAAAAGTGATGATTTTTCTGTAAAGTGATATGGAAATTAATATGTGTTTTTGAGAAAACTCATATTTATTGTAATACTTTTGACATTTCATATAATATAATTTGTGGTTTAAAACTTATATATATGGTTGTACTTTATATTATGTACCAACGTTGTAATTATTAACTAATTAATGTGACATTGCATGATTTACATGTGTATTAGATATTATTTACAAGTGTTGTAATTAATTATAATGTGACATTGCATAATTCGTATGTGTATTAGATGAGAATAAATGTATGATTCTTTTTTTTAATTTAAATGTAATATCAAATTAAAAATTTATATTGATTAATAATGGACACCATTAAAACTACTAAAATATAATGACCATACATAAAGCGACTAAAAATGACTAAATTAGTGACCAGTAAATGAGATTAATGACCAAAATTCGAAAATAAAATGACCAATAATTGAGAGATACGCGGCCAAACAATGAGATATAAATAACCAGAAAAATGACCAAAATTTGCATATTAATGACCAAAAATAAGTTTTGGTGGCTAATTTATGGTCTTTTATTACGTGACCAAATTTGGTCATATTCTAGCTTGTCATGTGGTCATTAATTTGGTCACAAATGTGGTCATATATTTGGTCATTGATTCAAATATATGACCAAATTAATGACCAAACATATGACAAAATTAATGACCAACCGACAAGCTATAAATGACCAAAATAAAAATGACCAATTTTGGTCATGTAATAAAAGACCGCAAATTAGCCACCAGCGATCGCCAAACCAAAAGTGGTCATTGATATGCGGATTTTGATCATTTTTTTGGTCACTAATCTCTCATTTTCCACTAGTGATCCAATTTCCAAAACCATTTACTATAAACATTTAATAGGAGGGTTTGGCTTGCATTTCTATTAATGTAGGTGGATATTTCATAAATAAAAGACAACCATGTAGTGTTTTTGCAAAACAAGCACTTTCTGAAACCAAATTGAAAAAATAAATGTATAATAATGTGGAAGATAGTAAAACATACCATTTTTGACTAAAATCACTCAAAAATACCCAATACTTAGGGTTGGGCAGGCATTTCTCTGATCTAGGTAAAATTGGGTTGAAAACACAAAAGTTGTCATTTTGTCAATTTAACTCTAGACAAATGAAACATAATTTTAAAAAACTGAAAGAGGCTTTTGTAAAATTTTTATCTATATTCAACCCTATTGTGTTAGTTTCAATTAATGACAACTGTACGGACTGTGGCATGCATTTTGCTTAGACTAGTTTTGAATATTTACACACTATTTTTTACGTAACAACTTAGAATTTCAGTCATTAATTTTTAATTTGTCCAAGATACTTGCAATTTTAGTCATTGATGTTGAATTTAACTACTATGCATTCCTAGCTTTCATTTTTATGCTTATGGCTTGCATTTTACACAAAGTCTCCATAACAGTAAAAAAAGTTGAAATTGCATCTTTCATAGGTCAACTGTGAGCATACGAGGTTAGGTTATATAAAATTATTGCAAGGATAGTCTTCTCAATATATCTAGCCATCCAATTTCCAAAATCATTTACTATAAACATTTAATACGAGGGTTTGGCTTGCATTTTTATTAATGTAGGTGGATATTTCATAAATACAAGACAACCATGTAGTGTTTATGCACAATAGGAACTTTTGAACCCAAATTGAAAAAATAAATGTATAATAATGTGGAAAATAGTAAAATATACCATTTCCAACTAAAATCACTCAAAAATACCGAATACTTAGGGCTGGGCAGACATTTCTTTGATCTGGGTAAAACTGGGTTGAAAACACAAAAGTTGTCATTTTGTTAATTTAACTCTTGACAAATGAAACATAATTTAAAAAAACGGAAAGAGGATTTTGTCAAACATATATCTATCTTCAACCCTATTGTGTTATTTTCAACTAATGACAATTGTACGGAGCATGCATTTTCCTTAGCCCATTTTTGAATTATTTACACATTGTTTTTTACGTAACAACTTAGAATTTTAGTCATTAATTTTGAATTTGTCCAAGATACTTGCAATTTTAGTCATTCATGTTCAATTTGACTTCTATGCATTCCTATCTTGCATTTTTATTCTTATGGCTTGCATTTTACACCAAGTGTCCATAATAGTAAAAAAAGTTTAAAATTGCACCTTGATTAGGTTGACTGTTAGCATATGAGGTTAGGTTATATAAAATTAACACAAGGATAGTCTTATCAATATATATAGGAATCCAATTTCCAAAACCATTTACTATAAACATTTAATAGGAGGGTTTGGCTTGCATTTTTATTAATGTAGGTGGATATTTCATAAATACAAGACAACCATGTAGTGTTTATACACAACATGCACTTTCTGAACCCAAATTGAAAAAATAAATGTATAATAATGTGGAAAATAGTAAAACATACCATTTCCAACTAAAATCACTCAAAAATACCCAATACTTAGGGTTGGGTTGGTATTTCTCTGATCTGGGTTGAAAACACAAAAGTTGTCATTTTTTCAATTTAACTGTGGACAAATGAAACATAATTTAAAAAAAATGAAAGAGGTTTTCATCAAAAATATATCTATCTTCAACCCCATGGTGTTAGTTTCAACTGATGACAATTGTACGTACCGTAGAGTGCATTTTCCTAAGCCCTTTTTTTAATATTTACACACTGTTTTTTACGTAACAACTTAGAATTTTAGTCATTAATTTTAATTTGTCCAATATACTTGCAATTTTAGTCATTCATGTTCATTTTTACTGCTATGCATTCCTAGCTTGCATTTTTATGCTTATGGCTTGCATTTTACACCAAGTGTCCATAACAGTAAAAAAAGGGTTAAAATTGCACCTTTCATAGGTCGACTGTGAGCATACGAGGTTAGTTTATATAAAATTAACGCAAGGATAGTATTCTCAATATATCTACCCATCCAATTTCCAAAACCATTTACTATAAACATTTAATAGGAGGGTTTGGCTTGCATTTTTATTAATGTAGGTGGATATTTCATAAATAAAAGACAAACATGTAGTGTTTTTGCACAACAGGCACTTTCTGAACCCAAATTGAAAAAATAAATGTATAATAATGTGGAAAATAGTAAAACATACCATTTCCAACTAAAATCACTCAAAAATACCCAATACTTAAGGTTGGGAGGGCATTTTTCTGATGTGGGTAAAACTAGGTCGAAAACACAAAAGTTGTCATTTTGTCAATTTAACTCTGGACAAATGAAACATAATTTTAAAAACCTAAAACAGGCTTTTGTCAAATATATATCTATCTTCAACCCCATGGTGTTAGTTTCAACTGAGACAATTGTATGCATTGTGACGTGCATTTTCCTCAGCCCAGTTTTGAATATTTACACACTATTTTTTATGTAACAACTTAGAATTTCAGTCATTAATTTTGAATTTATCCAAGATACTTGCAATTTTAGTCATTCATGTTCAATTTGACTGCTATGCATTCCTAGCTTGCATTTTTATGCTTATGGCTTGCATTTTACACAAAGTGTCCATAACGGTAAAAAAATATTAAAATTGCACCTTTCATAGGTCGATTGTGAGCATACGAGGTTAGGTTATATAAAGTTAACACAAGGATAGTATTCTCAATATATCTAGTCATCCAATTTCCTAAACCATTTACTATAAACATTTAATAGGAGGGTTTTGCTTGCATTTTTATGAATGTAGGTGGATATTTCATAAATACAAGACATCAATGTAGTGTTTTTGCACAACAGGCACTTTTTGAACCCAAATTGAAAAAATAAATGTATAATAATGTGGAAAATAGTAAAACATACCATTTCCAACTAAAATCATTCAAAAATACCCAATACTTAGGGCTGGGTGGGCATTTTTCTGATCTAGGTAAAACTGGGTTGAAAACATAAAACTTGCCATTTTGTCAATTTAACTCTGGACAAATGAAACATAAGTTTAAAAACCATTTACTATAAACATTTAATAGGAGGGTTTGTTTTGAGAGTACATAAAAACATGTAGAGAAGAATATTACTCTATTATTATATTACTCACTCTATTACTCTATTTTTTCTAGAATAGTTAGAATGCCAAATTTTTACTCTATTATTTACTCTTACTTTCTTATTTTCAGTAAGTATACTTAACATGCTAGAAAAATAAGTATGCTTAACATGCTAGAAAGTTAATTAAATTGAAATTGAAAAAGTAAGTTGTGTATAGTTTACTTGAAACACATTTGTAATTTTTATTATAGTTTGGAAAATTCAGAACACATTTGTAATTTTTATTATAGTTTGCAAAAGTCAGAACACATTTGTAACTTTTATTATAGTTTGGAAACGTCAGAACACATTTGTAATTTTTATTTTAGTTTAGAAAAGTCAGCGTCCCGGTATCCTATGCGTGCATCCCCTTCTTCCTTTTTGAGCATGCCATCATCCTACAAAATGGAAACAACAGCCTCATCTTCCATGCCATCAACTGAAACAAGAGGTTCTGAAGTTGCTGAGAGGTTCACTGTCAGAAAATTCAGAGAGAGTGCTGAGGCATGGAGTTAGAACCAATTGGCTAGAAGGTATTCTAAATGTCCTGGTCAGAGTAGGAGTGCATCATTTTCTTTTCAGTCAGTTCAATTTCAACAATGAAGAGATAGACAATGCCATTTCTAGTTATGATGACTAGTCAAAGGAATTGATTATTTTTGGGAGGAGGGTTTGTCTGGACCCTGATTTGTTGTCAGGTGCAACAAAAATTCCATGTAGGGGGGGAGTAATGTTGATCACCAAGAAAACCCTCAAAGTACAAAAGGGTGAGATGGCAAAGAAAATATGTGGAAAAATGGTTAAGGTTGCTTGGAATGGTTTAAAGATACAAGATGTTCCACCGGGACTGTACAAAACCTTAATTCAAATTGTATTTAGGACAATTATGAATCACCACAAGCAAGATATTTTAGGTGATTGTATGAAGTTGGTGATTCATTGGGTTGAAGACCTGGCCATAGATGTCCCTCATCTATTGGCAAAAAAATTGCATTTTGCACTGCAGGAGAGAAAAATGAAGAGAGTGAAGTTCAGTTACCCTGGTACACTACAAAAATTATTGACTTATATTGACCCAACACTATAGAAGGAAGCAGATTTAAAAATACATACATTAAGAGGCCGAAAATAGACAAAATTAACCAGGAATTTCCTCAACAATCTCCAAAGGACAATGTACAAGTCCCTGAAGAGCCTTTTGAGTACTGTATGGAAGGTATGGGAAGTGACCCTGGAGAATTTGATGCTGTCTCAATTATGGCCGGATTACATGAAGGCAGAGAAATAAATGTAAATGAGATGCATGATGTTGAGTTTAATGAACAGGAAGAGCATAGTGGTGATGATATTTATGCTCGTGCAGAAATGCCACTTGTTATATATACACCTCCATAGTTGGGAGTTGAGAAAACTTCCTCTCAAAAATCTGTTTTTGATGGTAAAACTATTTTTAAGCTACTGTTCGATAAAATGTTGAATTTCAAAGAAGAAGCTAAATTTCATAGAGTTTTGTTTTCCTATTGGTATCTTATCGCAGTACAGAGCGTAGAACTTTGTAGGATTAAGAAGATGCAAATTCAGGACCTCTTAAAGGTAGGCGCTATTTTTCAATGCTATTTTTCAAAAAGAAACAGTTGCCAACTTCCTTTTTTTGAAGCCTCGTTAAAATTTTCACTATTTACAGGTAATTGCAAGGTTAGAAACAGAACACGTGGATACTATGGAATCTTCTATTAAAAATTTGCAAATGCTGGACCTCTTTAAGGTAGGAGGCATTTTTCAATGCTTTTTTCAAAAAAAAAAAAAGTTGCCAAATTCCATTTTTGAAGCATCCTAAAAATTTTCCCTGTTTACAGGAAATTGCAAGATTACAAGAATCCCTTGTGAAGACTGTGGAAAGTTTGAGAAGGTAAAATAGCAGGAAATGACTCTGTTCTTCAGTCTTTGAATAAAGAACTAGAGAAAATTCAGGATGAATTTAGAAAAGAAAAGGATAAATGCAAAGAAGAATATATGGTTGTTTGGAAGAAATATGAAGAAACCATAAAGAGACTGGAAGATGAGCTGAAACATCGACCGGAGGTTTTGGACATTCCCCCTCTAAGGATTGTTATTAGACAGGAAGCAATACTTACCGCTGAAGTCAATAAGTTAAACATAATAATTGAAATAATGAAGGCTGAATTTCAAAACAGCCTTGCTGAAGACGACAATAAACATCACCTTGAGATAAATGAATATAGAAAAAAAGAGAAAAACATGAAAAACATAAATGCTAAGAAAGATGAAGAGTTGAAAGCAAAAATAGTTGAAATTGAAAAGATTATTGCAGAACTACAGACTAGAGGAGTTGGAAAGTTAAAAGAATCTGAAATTGATAAGGGACAGAGTAGACATCAGGGGTAATTTTAGGGGCGAATTTTAGCATAGTGGGTTATTTTTCAATGTTTTTCTCCCGAAAAAGATTCACCATTTTGCATTTTTTGAAGCCTTGTTTTGCCCAATTTTGATGGGGTAAAATTTTTTCACCCTAAAAATCACCAAATTATTATATAAATGATATAAAATTCTTGTAAATTAAAATATTTTTTGAAAAATATCACCAATCATTTTATAGTTGGCGTTTTAAGAATCGGTAATATTCACCAAAATTTATACACTTTTAAATAAGTATGGTTCATTAAAATCATCCCTGGTAGACATCTGATTTCTGGTAAGAGAAGTTCCCTGTAAAACAGAGAGAAGGCATTGGATGTAGCTTTTAATGCAATACTAGCTCATGCAAAAGTAAAAAAGTGGTTACAAATCTATCATGCCTTCTTAAGAATTCGAGAGAAGTCCTTGATGGATGCTAGTGCAACAATGAATGTTGGAGTTGATATCTCTACTTGGTCAACCATAAAAGAAACATTGACAAAAAATCTAGCTAAGAGGGATGATGAGATTAAATAGCTCAGATTGAAAATATTGGAGGATAAATAATCACAACATTTTGGATGCAAGTTTGAGATAGAAGATCTTAAATCCCAAATTGCCACTCTGCAAAAGAACAACATGCTTCGGCGAGTAGCAATTGTGTATACTCCAGATAATATAGAATTGAGGGTAAAAGAGTTGGAGACAGAGATAGAGCAGCTCAAGAAAAAATTGACCCAAGTTAAGTCTGAGTCGAAACATGCAAATGATCGTCTTCATCAAAAGGAAAAGGAACACGAAGAGAAAAATAAGAAGAATGTGGAATTGATGAAGAAGTACATCCAAGATATAGATATATTGAGAGAAATTTTGCACAAATGTGCAACAAAAGTGAAAGAATTAGAATGAAAATCAGAACATGCACCTGCTGCATCTTCTGAAGCGCCAGAAGCTTCTAGACAAGGCAAGAGACTAGAATGTACAAATTTATCTTCTCTAGAAAAGGAGGACTTGCAGCCTAAACCTCCCAAGAAGCCTAGAACTATGGAATAACATTATTTATATACATTGTGTATATAAATACATTTCAAGTTTTAATACATAAATTTATATGTGCGTGTGTGTGTATTTCTTGGCAATGTATATTTTTTTTATGCATTTAATGTGAATGGTAATTTTGAATTTAACTTTTCAATAAGTGTACATAACAAGCCAGAAAGTTAACAATATCAAAATTGAAAACTTAACTTTACTACTGTAGGCATATATATTTTAGTTTGTAAGAAATTAAAAAAGTGATAGTGATTAGTGGATATGAGATGTCACTAGATTTGGTGACATAGGTAGATCCTAGTTGTTTGCTTGGAACTATTGATATTATAAGGATATTATGGGGATGATGGATTGATAACTTCAAGTTATTTATGAGAATTTTTATGCTATGTATTGCTATATTTATGTAAGTTTCTTTATCTAATGAAACCGAAATTCCAATTCTGGAATGATGTCATACAATTCTACTCATGCAACCAAATTTCAGCGAATAACCCAAAGCTGTAATGCCCATAAAACTGGCCTAAAAAAGAAAAAAATTTGCAAAATATCAGCGAACACATAAAACAACTGTAATTTTATTACCGAAAACAAAAATTAAATATTTAATATGCCTTCCATCATTTGTTACATTTCCAAAATTTGGTAACATAAATGTTAGCACAATAGAATAAATTTTCAGTACGGTAAAATCACTAGAAATTCTTATTGCAACATAAGTTTCTTTCATTATTTTGCATACAATGTTGCATTTCGATCATCTAGGACTTTTTTCTTTTTGGCTTGTCTCACACTTCTTATAATGACATTAGTTTTTATAGGATTCCCAGCATCCATCTTTTGGATATCAACTATTGTCCCTTGAATTTCTTGTTTTTCACCACTCTGCCATGTACCATTTACCGAGGATGGAACACCCTTTTTACTGTGATTCATATCCTCCATCATTGGCATATCAATAGAAGCTGGTCCATACGCTTCTTGTAATTTATTGATTTTCCCTGCTTCATTTCTTGAGTATGAAACACCGATTTTATAGTAATTTTCAGTTGCCATCATAGGTATTTCAACACCAGCTGCCCCATTCAATTATTTTGTTTGATCAGTTTGGGCTGCCACTTTCCTCTTGGATGAAACACTTAGAGTTTTAATATATTTCTTATTTTAACATTATTTTTTGCCTTGTGCCTTCCGAAGCGACGTGATTCACGAAAAGCCTCTTCACCATATTTTCTTATTGGCCTTGATCTTGGAAGATGATTACTGAACTGCAAGAACATATTAGTATTTAGTAGAATAAAATAGATTATGATTCCTCACACCATAAAATGAAAGTACAATTAGAAACCATTTAAAATTAGGGCATACTTACTGTTGGTGGTGCAATCAATGATTTCTTAGATTGTCTTACCCATGAATGAAATACTTGTTTTACTTGGTTAGAAGTGACATCAGGGAAGCAAGATTCCAATTGTGCTGTAGTTTCATCATTTAGTGGAATTCTTGTCTTTTCATATTCAACACGAAGTTGACATCTAATATTGGAAGCCAAAAATCTTCTTTCTTTAAAATTTTGGAAAGTACCCTCTGATATCATAACCAATTTGAAAACTTGTGCTCGCATCTCATTTACAAGACACATTTTGTCATGTTCAAATGTGTTTCTATACTCCTTAGCAACTCCTCTTCCTCCTCCTTGGTTGTTGTTCAAATTTGTCATTTCCCTATGCTTATGTTCCATTACTTCATTCCTTAATCATCCTAAAGTATAAGGATGAGAACCCCTAGTCATCTGAAGAGCATGGGCCCCTTTGATATGCATATAGGGAACCATCTCATATCATAAACAACAAGAACACAACCAAAGCCACTCACTAGCAAGGAATCCAATCCCGCAATGATAGTGGATCAAATTTTATATCGTGAATGAGATAATACCACCATGCTGAAAAACATAATACTATGAACTTAGTATAAATTGGTGTACTTTTCCTCATATTCATAGTTATCATCCCCTACACACCCTTGCAATTGCACCATGTGGAATTCTTAATAACACTTCCACATCCTCACCAACATTTTATACTTTTCTTCATCTAGTAGGCCTTCAATAACCTACAAGCACAACATTTCATTGTACATGATACACTACTTAATTTTCTATTAAAATTGCGTAAAAATAAGAGCGAATTTCCCTCTTGTACCATCATAAAATCATCACTTATTGTTAGTCAATACCCACATTAAAAATATTGGATATTGTAACATAATTATCAAACCTTTAAAATACCCTCATGTCGAACGAGGATCTTGTCTAATGCGGATCTATCTGATTTCCCATAGTAAAGATCATTGTACTCTTGTCCTTTATGATGGTATGGTTCCTCGATCTTACATGGAACACCAATTTTCTCCATCACCTCCTAAATTTGAAAAACTTTTGTTTCCTCAATCGCTCTAGTTGGATGAACCATGTCGTAATCTTGTGCAATTTTTAGAATTTCATGAAACATCTTCAAAACAGTTCTAATTCCAGCATGGCAAGCACAATATACAAGGTTGGACATTGAGCCAAGAGTTAGCTATAATAAGTTGGCAACACATGTTTCACTAGGTACGAGTTAGTTAAATAATAATAATTTCCATTTATAGTAACTTACATAATTCTGAAAACATGTACGTTTTGATCATTTGTTCTATTCATGAGATACTTTTTGATAATATTCAATTCTCCGATGCATAAGGCTTGTTGAATGTCTATAATACACTCATCTAGATTTTCTTTCCATCCTTCAATGATTTGTTCCAAAGCAGGATTCAATTCCTAAAGTTTTAACACAAAGTAAGATTAAGAAAGTCATGGCAAGATATCATAAAAAATTAGTAAACTTTTAATAAATATGTAAAACGTACTATGAGCAAGTTCGGTGACATTGCATAAAACTTGGAAATCCTACGAATAGTATCCCGATATTGAATTTTTATTTTATCTGTAACCATGTGTATATATTTTTTATGGCATATGCACCAAGGACAAAAATTATTCCCCATTGGATAAACATTATTATTGCATACTAAACTGCATAAGGCCACTAGATCATGGCACTCGAACAATTTCACTTCCACTACCCTTCCATCTGGAATTAGGATCCCGTCTTGTGAAAGTTTGTTTATTTGATTCATTAAATTATCCTCATTTGTAGGATCAGCAGCATGTGCTAAAACCTGTTTATATTCTTCCTTTCCATCCCATTTTCCAAGGCTTACACAAGACATCAAGCCACTATCTTCTAGTAACTCAAATAACATCTCACATACCTACCCACCTCGATCATAATGTGCACGAGAATCAATACCAAGTTTGAAAGAAACTTCAATGACTCTACTTCTAGTCCTCTTTTCATAGGACTCAACCATAAAGGAAGCATATGAATTTACTTGCTTCACTCTAACTCCATATGTGAGACCATCAGTTCTCTCCGAACCCATATCAATATCCTTAGCTTGTTTGCTCCACCTTTTCATCTCCTTAGAAACTGAATTTGGACTAACCCCTTGCAATACAGCATGACGGTCAATCCGCTTTAGACATTACAAAGCCTTATGTCTCATGCTTGATTCAATAAATACAGAATCCATATTCCTAGGCATAAAATAATTACAGATCTCCTGCATAACAATTGATCGAAGTTTATGAAGCACTCGATCTAGGTGTTCAAGAACATCCTCAAATTTAGAATCTTCACTATAGTTTTTGCTCATGAAGTACCCAATTCCAGAAATAATTGTTAGATTTTCATATGCTAAGCTAGATCATTAGTATTTCATTTTGATTTCATAACAAAAGCATATAAACAGGATCACTGAAATATAGACAAGCACAACCATACAAAAGGAGAACACAAAGATTTATCCTGAGAAAACCCTAAAGGGAAAAACGCAGCAAAAGCTTCCTCAATATAGATGCCCCAAAAGATAAAAGATAAAACCAACAAGGAGATCAACGCCTGATCCTCCTCCTTCTCCAGCTACTTCTCTTCTCCACTAATGCGCTACACAAGTGAGAGTGTGTGTGTCTCAAATGCGGAGCACCACACCTCTATTTATATTCATCCGTTCACTTGAATTAACTCATCCGACATGTAGGCTCGAGTTAATCATGTAGGCTCGAGTTACACATGTAGGCTCAAGTAACCACACTGGGGTGCTAATGACCCACCTTTACAAATGGAGGGGACAACCTCATGACTCTTATTAGTTCTTCCGATTAGAAGCATCGGGGTACAAGATAATACAAGTGGTTCTCCAGGTAGGACCATCAGGGACCACAAAAGATACATATAGAATATTCTTCAAAGTTACAATATTTCAACAATAATGTCATTTTCATCTACATCTTCAAATGAATTCCCAAAAAACCATCTACCAATTTCCTTAATTTTTTTGTTCCCCTCATTTACTATGCAGTTAAACCATCCAAACCGCTTCTTAAGACTCAATAAGGATGTCCTTAGGTGGTTTCCTGCTGACCTTCTAGATACAGCATATGTAGTTTGATTTGTTGAACACCCTTGAGGAATTTGTACTGAATCTTGTACATTTGCAAAATTTTGATTTTCTATAGGTGCATTTCTATCCATTTGTCCTTCTAGCATTTCTACAGAAGCTTCTACATCTGCAAAATTTTGAGTTTTTGTAGTTGCATTTCTATCCATTTGTCCTTCAGGAATTTGTACTGAAGCTTGTACATGCAGAATTTTGATTTTCTGTAGTTGCATTTCTATCCATTTGTCCTTCAGGCATTTGTATTGAAGACTGTATATCTGCAGAATTTTGATTTTCTGTAGGTGCATTTCTATCCATTTGTCCTTTAGTCATTTCTAGTGAAGCTTGTGCATCTGCATAATTTTGATTTTTTGTAGGTGCATTTCTATCCATTTGTTCATGAAAGGTAGTTCTTTAAACTGTTTCATGAATTCTAGTTGTATCCAACTTCTCAAGGTATGCATGTTATAATTGTTTTCCACTAGTTAGGATTACACTTTCATTCCCTTCAACCATAACTGGAGACAAAGGAAACCTAGGTTGTTAAGAAAAACAACCTTCTATACTTTGATACAAATTATTTGTAATGGAAGCATCATCAATAGTTGATCTTTGAGGGACATTTTAGGCCACATTATGTGAATCATAGTTAGTAGTATGGTCAAGAGTTATATCATGTATATTACCATTGCCCTCAATTGTAATTGGAGTCAAAGGCTGCCTAGGTTGTTGACAAACATTGCTTACATACATGACATATAATTTCAACAGTTACTACATGATTGCATGTTGTTTGATGGAAATTCATAATATTATTTTCTAGTATGGAGTTCTGATCTGTAAGTACTTGACATTGTTGATGGACAGCATGAATAGCAGCTCTTTTACCCCCATCAGGAGTGAATTGAAGGACAATATCATGTGGGGGGGAATTTGGAATATTATTCAATTCTACTTCCTTGCGTCGACCTGTTTTTCGAGGAATATTTTGCTGAGATGACTGGTTCGAATGATCCATCGATGAGTTATTATGTAAAATCAACAAAATAATCAACACTAATACAAAATATAGTTTTTTTCTATAAAAATTAATTTTTATGGCTCAAAAAGAAAATATGGAATAGTACAAGAACATGGGAAGAGGAAACATATATTCTCCAACTTAAGACATGTAAAAATATCTAAGTATGGAATTTATGCTTGCATTTTAGTGGACTAAGCGGGCATTCCACATTTACAAGGCAGCCTTGCAATGCTTTTGCACAGTAGAAATGTTTTTAGCCAAGATTAGAAAAGTAGAAGTACATGATGGTTTAAAACAATCAAAACACTATATCCAACTGAGATCACTCAAAAATACTAAAAAATGAGGGCTAGGCATGCATTTTACAGACATAGTCAAATAAAGTTCAAAACAAAAAAAATTGCAATTTTCAAAACTTTACTGTACACAAAATAAACATATTTTAAAAATTTTGAAGAAGAATTTTTTCCATAGTATATATAGGTCCAGGTATATGGCTTTAGGTTTTGAAAATCACCTCTATAAACATTATGGCGAGCATTTTTCTAAGCCCATTTTTACAGATTTACACTCTGCTTTTACAAACAAAATTGTGAATTTAGACATTCTTTCAATTATGAACATGCTACTTATAAATTATGATAAGTCATATATGTATAATACATATAGTATGATATAAATAGAATACTATCTTGAAGATGTGGGCTCGCTACAAGATCCTCATGCAAATGTTCTGAGACATATCTAGACTTAATGCAAATATTATGAGACATATTTGGAAATGTGCAAGAACATGGGAGGAAGAAACATATATTATCCAACTTAAGCCACTTAAAAATACCTAAGGATGGAACTTATGCTTGCATTTTAGTGGACTAAGCAGGCATTTCACATTTACAAGGCAACCTTGCAATGTTTTTGCACAACATAAATGTTTTTAGCCAAGATTAGAAAAATAGAAGTACAGGAAGGTGTAAAACAATAAAAAACACCATATCCAACTGAGATCACCCAAAAATACTAAAAAATGAGGGCTAGGCGTGCATTTTACAGACCTAGTCGAATAAAGTTCAAAACAAAAAAATTGCAATTTTCAAAACTTTACTGTACACAAAATAAACATATTTTAAAAATTATGAAGAAGGTTTTTGTCCATAGTATATATAGCTCCAGGTATATGGCTTTAGGTTTTGAAAATAATATCTATAAACATTATCGCGGAATTTTTCTAAGCCCATTTTTACAGATTTACACTCTGTGTTTACAAAACAAAATTGTGAATTTAGACATTCTTTTCAATTATGACCATGCTACTTATAAATTATGATAATTCATACATGTATAATACATATAGTATGATATAAATAGAATACTATCTTGAGTATATGGGCCCGCTAGAAGATCCTCATGCAAATGTTATGAGACATATCTGTTCTTCATGCAAATATTATGAGACATATTTGGACATGTGTAAGAACATGGGAAGAAGAAACATATATTCTCCAACTTAAGCCACTTAAAAATACCTAAGGATGGAACTTACGCTTGCATTTTAGTGGACTAAGCGGGCATTTCACATTTACAAGGCAGCCTTGCAATGTTTTTGCACAATAGTCATGATTTTAGCCAAGATTAGAAAAATAGGAGTACAGGAAGGTGTAAAACAATAAAAAACACCATATCCAACTGAGATCGCTAAAAAATACCAAACGATGAGGGCTAGGCGTGGATTTTACAGACCTAGTCAAATAAAGTTCAAAACAAAAAAAATTGCAATTTTCAAAACTTTACTGTACACAAAATAAACATATTTTAAAAATTTTGAAGGATGTTTTTGTCCATAGTATATATAGCTCCAGGTATATGGCATTAGCTTTTTAAAATCACCTCTATAAACATTATGGCGGGAATTTTTCTAAGCCCAGTTTAACAGATTTACACTCTGCTTTTACAAAACAAAATTGTGAATTTAGAAATTATTTTCAATTATGACCATGCTACTTATAAATTATGATAATTCATACATGTATAATACATATAGTATGGTATAAATAGAATACTATCTTGAGGCTGTGGGTCTGCTACAAGATTCTCATACAAATGTTATGAGACATATCTGGTCTTCATGCAAATATTATGAGACATATTTGGACATGTGTAAGAACATGGGAAGAAGAAACATATATTCTCCAACTTAAGCCACTTAAAAATACCTAAGGATGGAACTTATGCTTGCATTTTAGTGGACTAAGCGGGCATTTCACATTTACAAGGAAGCCTTGCAATGTTTTTGCACATCCGTCATGTTTTTAGCCAAGATTATAAAAATATAAGTACAGGAAGGTGTAAAACAATAAAAAGCACCATATCGAACTGATATCACTAAAAAATACTAAACAATGAGGGCTAGGCATGCATTTTACATACCTAGTCAAATAAAGTTCAAAACAAAAACATTGCAATTTTCAAAACTTTACTGTACACAAAATAAACATATTTTAAAAATTGTGAAGGAGGTTTTTGTCCATATTATATATAGCTCTAGGTATATGGAATTAGGTTTTTAAAATCACCTCTATAAACATTATGGCGGGCTTTTTTCTAAGCCCATTTTTACAGATTTACACTTTGCTTTTACAAAACAAAATTGTGAATTTAGACATTCTTTTCAATTATGACCATGCTACTTATAAATTATGATAATTCATACATGTATAATACATATAGTATGATATAAGTAGGATACTATCCTCGTGCTATGGGCCTAGGTTGTGGCATGCATTTTTGTAATCCTAGTTTTACAGATTTACACTCTGTTTCTTACATAACAACTCAGGATTTTACTGATTAATTTTGAATTTGACCAAGATACTTACAAATTATGAATATGTACATCTTTAATGCATAAATTATGATACTCTTTACTATAATAAAGTCATAATCTATGAATGGTCAAATTTGTTGACTCATTTTAAGTCTAAAAATCTCCTTCTCTACAAAAATGACAATGCAGACACTTTTGGAACCCAAATTGAAAACCTATATGTACAGTAAGGTGGAAAATAGCAAACTAAACCATTTCCAACTTAAATCACTAAAAAATACTCAATAGTGACGGTTAGGCGGGCATTTTTATGAACATGGTAAGACTGGGTTCCAAACATAAAAATTGTTATTTTGTCAAATTAACTGTGGGCAAATGAAACATAATTTTAGGAAACTGAAAGAGGTTTTTTTCAAACATATATCTGTCTTCAATCCCATGGTATTAATTTAAACTAATAATATATGTATGGACTGTGGTGTGCATTTTTTTAAGCCCATTTTTGTAGATTAACACTCTATTTTTTACATAACAAATCAGGATTTTAGTGATTAATTTCAATTTCACCGAAATACTTACAAATTATGAATAAGTATATGTTTAATGCCTATACTATGATACACTTTATTATGATAAATTCATGGTATCTTCATGGTCAAATTTGTTGATATAATCATTTTAAGACTAAAAATCCCATGCTCTGTAAAAATGCATACATCAGGCACTTTTTGAACCAAAATAAAGAAACTAGTTGTAGAACGTGGAAATATTTATAAATTCATGAATATGATGTATAAAATACAGTGTCAAAAACCAAGTGAAATACAAATTGAAAGACAAATTAAACAACAATGCCAAAAACCAAGTGAAAGACAAATTGAACAGTAATGAAAAAACAACCTTCGAGACTACGGTAGACTGTAGAAATGACTTAACAGCTTTCCAAAAATAGATAACAGCTTCATTGTTGGATAAGATAAGGATGGGACTGGATGAAGTACAATGCAAGCATACCTGAGCCAAAATAATATGATTTTGTGTGGATGAGTCAAGGTTGGTAGACTTCACGCCAAAGGAGTCTCATCAAGTAATGCTGCTCCTGATGCCAATTTAAAATCCTAAAGGTATCCACAAGACATTTTTACATAATCATAATTATGTTATATATTTGTCTGGTCATGTTGGAGGGTACCAAATAGTCCAAAACACCAGGCATTTCAAAACAAAACACATTGTTATAAAACTCACTCATTCAAATTCATGAGAAATGAAATTTTTTGAAACTACCTGCCATGCTCAATCGATCATGGATGCTCCATTGATTTCATTCCACCACGTAGATCTAAAGGAAACTCATATCATAATTGCGCCACCCATTCTTGGAATGTCTTACACTTTCAATATTGTTACTATCAGTTCTAATTTAATGCAATTTTGAATCTCCATACACTTAACCTACATTAAACTCACTGTGGATTGGAAATTTCAGTTGGGTGACTATGATTGCTTTCAGAAAATGGCCAGTTAACTTATATTTTTGATCGAAAATTGTCTCGATTTCCTTTTTTTGGGCTCAAATATTTTTGGTGAGTAGACTCATTTAACTACTTTACAATAAAAAAATAATATTTTCAATAGGATGTGAGCAATTCTAGCCAATAGAAAAAATCATCTTTTGACAAAACAAAACATCTTTTGATATTCCTTGATTAACATTCTTAATGATTTAGGATACATGCTAGTGTATGATAGTTTTTAATGGCCTAACACCTCCTTGTGTGCTCAATGGAAGCTCTAGCTTGCGGGCCTCGCACCTATTCCAATGCTCACCACTGTTCAGGTGCTTCCTTTCTAGGCACCATAACAGATTAATTCACATGTAAGATTCATTTTCATAGGATTTATTTCTTAACAAGATTTCCAAAATCTTAGTTGAATCATTATACACATGTGTAATTACAGAAAGTCAACGAGGATTTTCCAAATAATCCAACACTTATTTGTATAACATCTCTCAACTGAGATCTGATCAGCCTCGCTTCCGAGCCTAAAACCTCCTTGGGTGCTCAATAACAACTCTAGCTTAAGGGACCGGCACCTCCTCCAAGTGCTTATCGATGATCAGGAACTTCCTTTCTATACATCATAATACCTAGGTCTTATTCTCTTCACAGAGCCCCCACTCTTGTGACAGTCCCCTTACAGCGTGAATGTGTGTGGAAATAAGTCTAACCGGATGTCTTACACCCTGGGCATCCCTAGTGATGCATACCGGTGCCTAGCTGGCAGGGGGGAGAAGCTATGTACCCAAGTACATCCTTCCAAAGGATCTGTATACTCCATATACATGTTTTCATCGCCTCACCTGGGTTACATATAGACATGCTATTTACATAAGATGTCATTATGAAATTTCAATTTATAGCTTTCCAAACCTATTCCAAACGCATCCCTTCGAGAAGCTATGTACACCCTGTACATCCCTCTGATGAGCCATGTACATCTAGTACATATTGTCATCATCTCACTTGCGTTACATACAGGCATGCAGTTTATATGATATGTCATCATAAAAAAATTTGCAATCATAGGTTTTCAAACCTATTCCGAACACATCCCTTCGAGAAGCTATATACACCCCATACATCCCTCCGAGGAACCATGTACATCCGGTACATATTTTCATCATCTCACATGCGCTACATACAAGCATGCAGTTCACATGAGATGACATCATAAAAATTTAATCATACATTTTCAAATCTATTTTATGCATACATGATTTCCAAAATATCATACGATTAATAACATTGATAGTCAAATAAAATCTGAATCCACAATTCTGCTTCCTGCAGAAAATCATATTTCTTCAACCATGACGCCATCCTCATATTGTTTGGATTTTGCAAGTGGGAGTACTTATACCTTACTTACACACGTTACCCATAACCTGGACATCCACATGCAAAATGTCACCTTGACACCAATTTTAAATCAACCAAACAGTCATAGTTAGCAACAGGAAACCTTAGACATCAAGCAATGCAAGACAAGAATATTCATGGTTAGCATGATTCAAAACCATCACAGGAGATCAAAGCCTCCTATAATCAACAGAAAAACTTGCAATTTGAAGTTTCAAAACCTGTTTACAGTCATGAGACCCTTCTCGTGGCACCTGGCAGCTTCCTGCCCTGGGTTTCATTTTGCATACCCATCCTACTCTGCTTAGGGAATTCTACCCGAGTCTTCCGGAAGTCCTCATATGTATTCCCATACATAGAAGGTCCATTTCTTCATGGAACTATAAGTTCACATGTAGGCATCTCCATCCTATACCTAGGCTCCACTTTACCTGTAGAATATCCTTAAGTGAACTTCCTGCAATGTCCTACAAATCCCATAAAAGATCTTACATCTGTTAGATTTCTTGAAGCAGGATGATTCATCATGGCCTCAATCTTTTTAGGGTCTCTAGATATTCCTCTATCCGAGGTAATGTGACCCAAATAATGAATTCTATCCTCATAGAAGTCACATTTTCTCAAACCTACATACAACATATGATTCCTGAGCAATTTCAAAGTCACCCTCAAATGTTCCACATGTTCTTCCTCATTCTCAGAATAAATAAGAATGCTATCAAGGAAAATAAGAACAAAACTATCTAGATACTTACTGAAACCATTATTCATGAGGCATATGAATGTAGCTGGTGCATTTGTGAAACCAAATGGTACCACTACAAATCATAAGAACCATACCTTGCCTTAAAGGTTGTCTTATGAAAATTTTCATTCTTGACTCTTACCTGTTGGTCACCATACCCTAAGTAAAGCTTGGAAAACACATTTTTGACCCTCTCACTTGGTCAAAGAGGTCATCGATCCTAGGAAAAGGATACTTTTTCTTCACAGTGACTACCCTGTTCAACTACATGAACCAATACACACTCAAAGTGTATCATCATTCTCTTTCTCAAACCAAACTGGTGCTCCCCACTGGAACACGCTTGGTCTGACATACTTCTTTACCCACAACTCATGCAGTTGCATCACTAGCTCTAGCAAGTCTGGTGTACTCACCTTGTAGGGTGTCTTGGGCATTGGTGCATCTCCCAGCATGAATTCAACTTGTGAGTTCAATGTCCTTCTTTGGAGGAATCCAAGGAACTTTATCGAGAAAACATTCCCGAATTCCTGTAACATATGAAATCCCTCCCACCTAGGAGTATCATTCTCTGTTGCCTCCAAAATATGAGCTGCACATACTTTGCAACCTTTCCCACATAACTTCTTCAGCTGCATTGTTGCATTCTGCCACTAGAGATCACTTTTAGAATGCCTTTCACAACCCTTAGGTTTCCTTCTTCATCCAATCACGCAAAAGTCTTGTTGTAATAATCAAGCTTTGCTATATGTGCTTCTAACCAATCCATTCCAATCAGAATGTCATAAGAACTAGGTGGGAGAACATTCAGATCTTCATAAGTGACTTGACCATTCATAACCAATGGACATTCCTTTATCACCTCACTGAACTTTTCCTTGGTTCTAGTGGTTAGTTGTACTAACCATGACCTTCTATGCTTTGACTTCTTCAAAGTGTACATCTCAACAAATCCAAGGGCGATATAGCTGTGAGAAGATCCAGGGTCAATCAAACAGAAACAGTCTGTTGAGCAACAATATTAACAAAGTATGCAAGTGTATTCCCTTGCTTCTTCCTTTACCTATGGTGCAACCTCACAAGGTTCATTCACATTTTATTCCTGCAGATATACACAATTCATCAACATTAAAAACATTGAATTTATTATCTCCCATTGACTTTCTCAACAACACATTATTTTGTTGGTCTGAACTCTCCCAATATTTCACGAGGCATTCATCTAGTCCTTCTATACCATATTTGCTAAGATGATGTCATGTCCTGCTTCACAACAGTGAACATATTCCCCTATCAATGGTCCAACTCTTTCTTTTCTCAAAGCATCCATCCTATGCTTCACAACCTGCATAGATACACCATCTAAATGTGCTTTAGTACCATCTTCGTATGGTGTCCCTTCATCTATAACATAATGATGTTCTGCTTTATAGAAATGTCCTTGTACATTTATTTTTCTTCCTTCATCTTCTTATCATCTTCAACCGACTGTCTCAGGGGGACGACGGGGGTCAAGGGGGATTGCCCCCTTTTGTAAATATTTCTATTTTGCACAATATGGCACATAACTACCTTTCCTTTTTTCATCTTTCTGGCCCTTACAGAGCCCACTGAGAACCTGTCAAAATCTACATTTCGACACTTTTTCTAGTTTTCTTCGTTGTAGAAATTTTTTTACCTTTTTTTCGACGTACCGAAAAAATTCTCAAGTTTCGCCCCATAGGAAAACTAGTTATCTTGTCGCCGTTGCGGAAAGAAGCTCACCTTTCTTCCGATGCAGGAATTTTCTGATCTTTCCGCCATTGCAGAGAGAATTTTGACTTTCATCCTCTGTCAAACTGGCCAAGTCTTTCACCGTTGCGGAAAACATTTTGACTTCCATATACCGCGTTGCGGATCCATTTTTCCTTTCTTTCCATTTCTATCGTGGCTCCATATTCTTCTCCCTTCCATTGTCATTATGGCTCATTCTTCCTTTTATTTCCGCTGTCGTTGTAGCTCAATCTTCCTTTTCTTTCCATCACTTAATTGGCTCGACCCTGCCGACACTCATTGGCTCCTTCCTGAATTGTCATTCGTCGCATTTAGGCTTAATCTTCTACTTCCTTTCGCCACCACACCGGCTCTTTCCGGTTGAGTATTCCACCATAGTGTAAAACTTTCCAAGTTCTGCCTGATCAGAAACCATTCTGCCGTAGCAGAAAATTTTTGGACTTTCACCCATTGTCGCGAAAAAATCCCCGACTTCTGTTCGTCATATCAGAACAATTTCCGATTTCTCATCTTCACTTCCATGTTGGCTCAACTCTTCCTACTAGCATTGGCTCAAACTGGGATTTCCAGCCACTATTGCGACTCCTTCTTTATCTTTCCTCTATCATTGCGGGGATATTTTCAACTATTTCCCACCGCTACATGTTGGCTTAATTATTTCCAAACCAGCCACCAAGGAAGAATTTCAACCCAACACTTAGAAGAATTTTTGATAATTTGTCGTCGGCTTGACTTGCCCAACGTTCATCAACTTGTATCTCACTGAGCCATCTGCCGTAGCATCTCCCCCCTCATCTTCCATCTACTGCTGCAGATTGAACTTAAACTTACACCCGCCATTGTGGAAGGAACCTGCCGAAGTATCCGATGTTGTGGAAATATCTTGATTGTCGTTCACCGTGTCGAAGAAAAGGAGGGAACATCGTCATCGTTATGACTCCCTTTCCTCTATCTAGCTGCCACTGCGGCTCTCTTCCTCGCTTCTCTTCGACGCCCTCAGTGCATTCCTGGAAACCCAGTTGCCACTGCGACTTTCCTTCAACCATCTCATCCATCGTTGTAGCTTGTCAGCCCATAGGATCCTTCGTGCCAATGAAGCTACTGAATCAGTCCGCTTCTTGACATCCCAGCCGACATGCCCATACTTAGAAAAAAATTAGAAATTTTTTCTGTCTATGCTTCTTTTTCCTACTAACCATAGAGGTACTTCTACCCTCTATTGGCTGCTCTCCTTGGCCCATTGAGGCCCAATGTTGCAATCGGGGTAGCTCTGATATCACACTATTACGTCTCCATCCCTCTTCTCGGCAGAGAGGACATGACTAACATAGCTTCTAGCTAATCCAATAAAACTATCCCCATAGACGTAATAATAAAAATACAGTGAAATAAAAGCATACATAGATGCATAAATTATTATCAAACCGTGGAAGAAAATTCATTCATTCACAACATTTAACATGTTCATATTGATTTATAAAACAAACACAGTTGCAAGGATTTAAACACAAGAGATACTTATCTTAGTAGAATATTATCCCACAACCAGCTACGTCGTTGCAATGGTCCACCAAACCATATGCCAATGTGCTCATCAATCTCTCAGCAACACTGCCACCTCGATCTGGGAATGATTTCCACAAGGAATAAGGGGAACACTAGCAGGCTCACACGTAGTCAAGGTATGCAAAACTCAGCCAAGACAACATAGTTGGGTTTATCATGCTATGAAGGAGATGGAAAGGCTGACTGCTAATATAGTGATCTCAATTAGAGATCCATGGACACCTGCACTAGATCTAGCCTAACTTCTAAAACATCCACACACCCAACACAAGGAAGCATCCCCTTCTCTGCTACATAGTCCCTTAGGCCATGCCTTCCATTCCTGTGCTATTCTAAGTGTGCAAAGAAGAAATCCATCCCTCTAGCTCTATCTATGAGGTTCCTTCTTCCACTAGGTTTGTCAAGCTAGGTTAGACCCCATTTCCACTCCAAAATATCCCAAATAGGAACTGCGGAGGCATCCACAGCAAGATACACAGTTCTGGGTTGGGGAAAAATAGTTTGGTAACAAAAACAAATTGCCAAGAAGGGTGAAAAAAACCCCTAGCAGCAATTCCAATTCCCAGGGACGTTTTGACCCTAACGTGGCCAAAACAGACTCAAAAACACCCAGAAAAACCAGCCCCTTGGCCAAAATCGATTTCACCCATTGAGCAGTAGATTCACGTGGGTGTAAATGGCTCAACACCCACTCAGAATTCATGGTCTCCTTCCTAATCTACCATGCATTAACAAAGACGCATCCCATCCATAGGAAACATTGAAGAACATAGCTCTCAACATGAAGGAAAATCACATACAAGCCAAAATCATGAAGGAAAAAATAGAATGCGACTTCCTGAGGCCAAAATTCTATCTGGATGATTGTAGAATCAGTTTTCTACCCATGTGTGGGATTGAAATGCGATCCCCTCCATTCTTTGGGCATGTGTGAGGTTAAGGACTAGCAGGTCTACTAGAACTGATGGCTGCCCATGCATACGTTTCTCCAAGGTAATAGCTTCCCAAGTAACCCATGGGAATTAAATTGGTTGGTGAAATAAGACAAGGAAAGTAGTTTCCCACTCTCTTGGGTTCTTTTGCTGACATTTGGCTTTTCCCCATTGGCCCCTAAAGGTTGAATATTTCCCCACCCCATTCCTTGTAAAATCATGCCCCCATCTCTTTAACGTTGCAACGCATAGCTAGTTGTGGTATTTTAATTAATTTGCATTTTACATGATGTCCCAAACATATCATGCCTAGCTAGCACATAAAGCATCGGAATCTATTTTAATTTCCGATACATAAGACACTAAATCCATGGTGGGGCATTTTCCTTTAGCTCCACACCACAATTAAATACAATATTTACATCATATGCAATTTAATACCACGGGGTCTAAACCGGGGTGTTACAATTCCAATGAAACACTCGTTCCCTCCCATGTACAATAACATTATTTATCCTTTTTTCAATATAATAAATGAAAATATTACTAAAAATAAAAAAACACACACAAAAAAAGGAAGATTATTGAATCTATTCATAATCCATCATGAATAAAATGGAAACAATGAGTCCTTGTCGCCCTTGAAGATGACACATGTCCCTGTTTCATTTATAAGTACACCATTTGCACTTCACTTAGGAAGTTGTACCAGTAATTTGAATAGATCTCCATCGATAGGTTATCCTATTTTCCATCTATGGATGTTTTGTTAATTAATATGGAATTGGTGAATTTCACAATGGGTGGTTACTCAAGTATTATGTTTCCAAGTGTCACTATGCATGGTTTTATGTGTTCAAGTGAAGTCAAACCAGTTTCGATCAATCCTCAAGTATTCCTGACCAATCATTTTGGCCTTCCTTATGTCAGTATACAATCTTGGATCTTGCAACTCTACCAAAATATATCATCCTATTGATATCAGTTTCGTGTCATTTGATGTGGGATGCATCAATTCCCTCCTTATAACAGATTTGCTCCTATCGATGCCAAATCATCATCTAGGAAGTGGATCTAGGAACCCTAGTGAGTACCTTGGATCTTGCAGTCATTAGTGGCAGGTTTCCTCACAAATGACAGTGGGTATACATCAAATAACCCTGATTCTTTGAGTGTACAAGTGTTCGACATCAAAACATCTATTCACATTTGTTATTTTGTACCCAAGTACCTTGGAGTCCATCATCATTATCGGTGGGCCTCGTTGCATATGTTAACGACATACATCAATGACCAGTAATCAGATGGTGTTTTATTATGATTGACATAGACTTATTTATTTTCATGATATAAACTCATACTATTGTTGGTTTGTATTGAATACCTTGGGAAAGACAGTTGTATCATTCATCGATGCACTTCTTGAGTTGCGCAAAATGAAAATGCCATGTCAAAGTATCATGAAGACCTAGATATTCAAAGCACTCATCAAAGTGCATGTATACACTTTTGTAATATTTTCTTTTGACATGGATCCAATGTGTATTTTTTGTGGTGATTATTGTTTACTATTGAGCATGGGTATACCTGCCTTAGGAGGATATTGTATATTTGGGTTATTTCCTTGTTTGATTTGTAGGTGCTTTTCAACTCCTGCGCTCAAGATCCTACTCCTTTAACATCCTACCCTCGTCACTAAAGAGTATCAGTATGAAGAGTTTTAGAATAAAATAAATTTCAATGTATTTCTCCCCTTAGCATAGCTTCGTACCTCACACATTCGAGGTCATCTTTTAACAATAAAATTAACACCCTTAAGAGTGTTGGTCTGAAAACATATTTCTATTCTGCACACAACATGAAGTTCAAAGTTTTTGAACAATTGAGAGTTTCAATCTCTCATTTGGCCACTACTTCCACAAAGGAAGAAATGTTTGAAGACAAGGTGGCTCTAAAGAGGGAAATTCCATGACCACTTAAGGGCCAAAACACAGTTCCTATAACTCACATAGTGAAAAAAATGCCTAACATGGGTATTAATTGTCTTGGAAATACTGAAAATCAAGTTTGATGCCTAAAAGCTAGGTAAAGTGTGTATTTTGACGGAAATAATAAAAAAAAGTCAAAAATCCTAACCCCACTTTCATGGTTAAGAGATTGGGTGAAAAATCCCAATCCTATAAAAGAAAGGCATATGAAGTTAATTAGAGGAGAAAAATTAGAGAGCAAAGGCATGCTGGAGGAATTTAGGGCTAGAAATCACTTTTCTACTACAAATATTTTGGGCATGAAAGGAATGGGTGTATGAGGAGTAGGTCTAGGCTATGGACAAGGAAGGAACTTGTAAGCGTTGTAAGTATTTCTCCATGCTCATCTATTATGAATCAATTCAATCTTCTTCCCAATTCTTGTTCAATGTTTTCCTTTCAAGCTTCTTGTTGATGTAGGGTTGGTAGGAAATTATATTTAACCCATATTTCTCAAAGATGGTTTGGTAGGATAGTAGGAAGTTTTGTGGTGAGATTTTCATGTGTGAAGGAGACTCTAGGAGATGCAAGGACAACTATCAAGGGACTCCATCAAACAACAATGCTACAAATAGGTATTCTCATCTCTTCCTCCCCTTCTCAAACTCCATGAAAGAAGGTTGAGATCTTAATATTATTGTGATAATTGATTTGTTTTCTGTAAAATGGGATTCACCCACCCCATGGAAATAAGCGAGTATTCTATTTCTTCAGTTGTATAATACTCCACTAACACATGGGTTATGTAACCCCAACCTCATGTTCATGTCGACAAAACACCTAAGTTTATGGGTTTCTTCACCTTTTATTTGAACATTTCCTCGTGGACCAATCCTTATTACTTCAGGGGATACTTCTCATGGTCATATACACAAATCCTTCATATCATGTAGAACCAACACCACTACTTTTGGGGTTATGTCGACCCATCATCATGATTTTGGGATATATTTCATGCTTCATTCGAATATGATTTGCACCAACCTTAGGGGCTCTCTAGGGCCTTATCCAACATGGGTTATGTGACCCCACTTACATTATCATGTGGACCCAACACCATTATTTTAGAAATTTCTTCACATTTCTTATTGGCATTACTTAGGAACACCTTTATGAACTTTCTTACACTTCTTATAATAATGGTCATGTGACCCAACATAATGGTGTTGTGATGCATCATCATTGTCATGTGACCCAACATCATTTATTTAGGAAATTATTCACACTTCTTTAGGATACTCTAGGGACTCCTTTACAATCCACATAATCATGATCATTAGGGGATTCTCTAGGGGATTTGTACCACTTATATATAACTCAAATTCTCTTCCCTTGATATCCCTCTGAAACCGTTACGCCATGAGATGACCACTTGGGTTTTATATACACTTGTGATTAAGGGATTCCTTAGGTTATTCTTTAGGGGATTCAAGGCCTGACTATACATTGCAAAACAATATACATATACTGCAACCACATAATCATTATCACCTTTACACCATATATCTCTTCACCCTTTTAACATCATTGACACATTGTTTTGTACATATATGAAAATTCTTCCAACAATATCCCCATTTTTCATTGATGGCAACAACTTCAAATCACACCAACTTACTTCAGATCAATTTTGGTGACTCTTTAAGGAATTCTCCACCATGTTTCATGTAACACTAAACTCGTGGGGAAGTGGACCAAACAACATTGTTTATGAGTTTATTCACCTTTAATTTAAACAATTTTTTGTGGGTGAGTTGTTATTACTTTGAGGGATACATTCCATGATCATATGGACCAATCATTCTATTCATGTAGACCCAATTCCATAACTTTTGGGATTATGTGGAGCCATCATCATGATTTTGGAATATATTTCACACTTCATCCCAATATGCTTTGCACCAAACTTGGGGGCTCTCTAGGGCCTTCTCCAACATGGGTTATGTTACCCCACCCACGTGGTCATGTGGACCCAACACCATTATTTTAGTAATTTATTCACATTTCTTCCTAACATTACTTAGGAACACCTTTACGAACTTTCTTACAATTCTTATCATCATGGTCATGTGACCTACCATAATGGTCATGTGACCCATCATCATTGTCATGTGACCCAACATCATTTATTTAGGAAATTATTTGCACTTCTTTAGGACACTTTGGGGACTCCTTTACAATCCACATCATCATGATCATTAGGGGATTATCTAGGGAATGTGTACCACTTACATATAACTGAAAGTTTCTTTCTATAAGTACCATTCACATTAATGACTATGATATAAGGGGACCTATTTTGATTTGTATACCCTTGTGATCAAGGGATTCCTTAGGTTCTTATTTAGGGGATTCAAGGCCTCATTATAAATTCCCAAACAATATATATCTACTATAACCACATCATCATTATCACATTGAAACCACATATCTCTTTACCTTTTTGACATCAATGACACCTTGTATGACAACAATGACAACTTCTTCAAACAATATCCCCCTTTGTCATTGATGACAACAACTTCAATTCACACCAGCTTTCTTTGGATCAATTTTGGGGACTCTTTAGAGACTTCTCCACCATGGGTAATGTAACCCAAAACTCATGGAAAAGTGACACAAACACCATTGTTTATGGATCTCTTCATCTTTTATTTGAAAATTTCCTTGTGGACAAATCCTTATTACTTTAGGGGCTATTTCTGATGGTCATATGGACCAATCCTTATGTTCATGTAGAACTGACACCACTACTTCCTAGGTTATGTGAACCTATCATCATGATTTTGATATATATTTCATAGTTCATCCCAATATGATTTGCACCAACCTTAGGGGATCTCTAGGGCCTTCTCCAACATGGGTAATGTGACCATATACTCATGGTCATCTACAACCAACACCATTATTTTAGGAATTTCTTCACATTTCCTATTAACATTTCTTAGGAACACCTTTATGAACTTTCTTACACTTCTTATCATCATGGTCATGTGACCAACCATAATGGCCATTTGAACCATCATCATGGCTAGGTGAGCCAACATCATTTATTTAGAAAATTCTTCATACTTCTTTAGGACACTTTAGGGACTCCTTTACACTCCACATCGTCATGATCATTGGGGAATTCTCTAGGGTATTTGTGCTACTTTTGTATAAATCAAAGTGTATTACCGCGAGGGCCATGCACAACCTCTATGCCATAAGGGGACTGCTTTGGATGTATATACACTTATGATTAAGGTATTACGTAAGTTATTCTTTAGGGTATTCACAGCCTCATTTTACATTCCCAAACAATATATCTCTACTAAAAACCACATCATCATTATGACCTTAACACCACATATCTCTTCACCCTTTTGACATCAATGGAACCTTGTTTGACATCAATGCCAACTTCTTCCAACAATATCCCCCTCTGTAATTGATGAAAACAAATTCAACTCTCTCTCCCCCTTTTACATAAATGATAAAAAGGTTGAAGAAATTTTTTCACCTTCTCCCCAAGGGATTATGTTGGTTTCCCCTGTCAATATGATTCTCTTCTGTGAGTTTGTCTTGCTGATTATTTTATCCCTTACAGAAGATAACTTTACTTGATTATGAATACCTTTTGAAAATATCTTTCATTGTTGACAATTCCTTTGACTATGATAAATCCCCCTTAGGCTTGGCCATTTCTTGAATCTTTTTGAAGTAGATCCCCTTGTGTTGCTGAATAATTAACCAAACCACTGATTTGCTAACTTTTCATCAATATTCCTTTCATGTTACTTGCACTTCCCCACAACATTATCCGTAATATTGAGAGTCGTTATGCCAAACTATTCAAAATAATAGGTATTTCTTTTCTATAGGATCATCATCTAGAATCTTGACACCTTTCTTTTTTCTTGCTGATATGTCCTTTTTACTGGACTCTACAACTTCTGTAGATGTGTCCTTTGAATCTTATGTATTGACTTGTTTTTCCTTCACTTATTTAGCATGTAATACTAATTCCTTTATATCTTTAATATTAGGACATGCTCTACTATCATTCGGTATACTTCCCATCTTTAAGATATGAGAATTGCTTTGGTTTTCTATCTTGAGTTGTGAACTTTCATCGTTTATATGGAGGACCAATCCACAAGCTTCTTCTTTTTTTCCTTTTGGATCATTCTTCTAGGATTTCTTATATTTGATATCAATATTCTCTTTTATGGAATACTTTATCGTGCTTCTATAGTAATGAGCTATGTGTCCATAGTTTTTGCACATGTAGCACTCAATGTTGTGGTTCATCATACTTCTACAATCTCTTGCCATTTACCCATAATTATGGCAATTATAACATTCGACATTGTAGTTCATGTTGACTATTAAAATTGTTGTGCCATTTAGATCTTCAAGCAATGATTCAAATATCATCGATGCATTAAAAGGAGAATGAAGATACACACTGAACAAATCAAACCACACATGAAATAGATGAGTATAGATCAGATAATTAAAGTATCATTGTCATTAAAGAATTTGGTGTTACAATAGTTTACATAGGAAAATAATTCGAATCGTGAGTAATGAATTCGAATCTCCCAACTGGTTGTGACTATATCTAGCTGACTAGTTAACTAAGGATGTCTCAATGACTATCCGTGTCCAATTGGATAACTCCAGATGTCTAATCAAGTCACGCAATCAGTAATAATGAGTTAACTAAGTCTAATTGAAGTGGTAGGTGAGCAAAGGAACCTTTATCCACATGCAGCCATGCATAACTGGCGCTAACTGAATTGATTGTGATCTAGCTGAATGTAATTGGAAAATAACTATGATTAACTAGTTCCAACTCCAACTAGATGAAGGAGGTTGGTGCTGGGACTCCCAGTGGCTCCTAAAATGAAGGGATTGGTGTAGGAGGCACCTAAACTGATGCATGAAAGTGCAGTTAGCCTCTATCAGTGTTCCCCATACTCTAGTAACTGGTACATATGGCCCCATTAGGCCAAGTGCACCCAATGGTACTAGTGTACCCAAATATTTAAATTAAACTCCTAAGTTAGGCTAAAATAATCTAATAGATAGTTTGGTTAAGGGGGGATTATAAATACTAACACCCTCCCCTAAATCCTAACTTGGACAACTATGGGCCCTCAAAAAAAGGCCACAAGTCACCCATATACAATCTAAAATATAAAATGATTCTTAATACAACCTAGGAAATAGGGGAAAACATCGTGGGAAAAACCCCCTCAAGATAAGCAGAAATTAGGAAATACAAGTAAAAAACTTGCAAAATAATTTGTTGCAATTTGCAGCAGTATGCAACAGTGATGCAACATTCTGGTTCTTCTGTGTAGCAGCATGCTAAGTATGTACATGTTAACCTATTAATCCAAACAAATTCTTATGTCTATAGGAATCTTCCTCTTTATAATAAGAATAATGTACTCAATTGAATAAAAAATATAAACAGTTGCACGATGAAAACTTGGCCCATGTAGAGCATCTGAAATCAACTGATGAGAGAGAAAAGGTGCTTGACAATTTGGACCATGTGAGGAACACCCAAGAAAATGATATATTTCATCCTTGAACATCAAACCATATGAGGAAAAATCATCCCCAAGTGTTAGGAGCAAGTGTCCAGGCGGATGCCGAATGTCTCCAACTTTACTAGTTCTGTGAGGAGATGAGCATGTGATCAAAAGGGTAGGTAGAGAAGCCCTGGGATTGTGGAGAGAGAATTCTTGAGATCCATAATATTATATATCTTCATAAATAACCAATAATTCACAATATCTAAAATCATCAATCTCATAAGAGAAACTAACATCAAATCCTCAGCAACAAAATTGAAGGAGACTTGCGGTAGTCGATTTGTCACACCAAAATTGATGAGACCAGATACAAGCATGACTGAAGGCTATTGAAATTTAAAACCTGAAACAAATAATATCAGAGAATATCCAATAAAATAAAATCCAAATAGGTTCATATCATATCCAAGAGTGAGGAATGATATCAAATCCCTGGCAACAACTTTGAAGGAGACTTGCAGTACTTGATTTTTCACACCAAAATTGATGAGAGCAGCTACAAGAATTACTGAAATATATTGAAACTTAAAACCTGAAAAAAATAATATCATATCATATCCAAATAATATCATATCAGATCCAAATAATTTCATATCATATCCAAGAGTTTGCTCCACCGAGGTGGTAGATGCACAATTTTCTCCTTCTTCAAAATTCTGAATATTGGTGCACGCAATCATGTAGGAATTTGTTGGAAGCTGAATATAAAAGAGAGTGAATAGATCACTCCTATAATATGAAATTATTTCCAAAATATCCAAATATTTACAAAATATAATATCAACAAACTCATGAGAGAAAAATGACATCAAATCCCTAGCAGGAATTTTGAAAGAGATTTTTGGTACTTGTCTCTTCACACCAAAATTGATGAGAACAGCTAAAATAAGTACTGAAATATATTGAACACTAGAACCAATTAATATCATATCAGATCCAAATGATATCATATCATATAAAAATAGGTTCATATCATATCCAAGAGTGTGCTCCACCGAGGTGGTAGATGCACAGTTTTCTGCTTCTTCAAAAGCCTGAGTATCGGTGCATGCAATCATGTAGGAATTTGTTGGAAGATATAGATCAATGAGAGTGAATGGATCAATCCTAAAATATGATAGTATTTCCAAAATGTACAAATAATTACTTATCTTCACACCATCAACATCATTAGAGACAGAGAAATCAAATTCCTCTCCCTTTCCTGGAGCAATCATCGGTAAACTATGCACATAATTTATAATAGAAGAATCACTGGAGAATTTTTGCATATAATGGAAGGAGATATTTTATTCAATAACAAATATTTGAATGTCTTCTTCTGGATTAGCCATATGAGAAGATGAGATATCATAGATCTCATAAACTTGCGTAGCGGCAGGAGAAGGAGTCACTCCAAGGAGACTTTCTTCAATTCGAATTGACTATGTGGAAGATTCTGCTTCTTCTTCATCTTGAACAACTTCATCAGAGAGAGTAAAGGGAGATACTTTTGAATAAATAAATATTTTGGTGTGGGGTGTGCTCTCCAAAGTTCTATAATGATCCTCATTGTGCTTCCCAAAGGTTCTATCCAGTTCTGTCAAGCGATCCTTTGGGTATTCTGAAAAAGCAATAAGGTAGAACAAGCTTGGAGAAAAGGCATCACATATTTTCCCATAAGCTCTATCACTGTCATTTTACCAATCATTATCATATTCATAATACTCTTTACCAATTCCAATAGATACCTCATAGACACCTTGTCTCTTTAGAGATGCAATCATTTTCAACTTCCATTTTGAATATATTGTGGATGGAGTAAGAAGAGGAACTAATAATATCGAACCCATATGAAGTTGAACCAGCAAAATATCACTACAAAACCAAAAATATCTGAACTATGTTAGAATCGTGCCTTCCCTCTTGACATGAACATGTTTTTAGGGTCCATCACACCCGCACCGCCACTTTGAATAAATCCAAAGGAAACAAGGTACCTTTTGTGGGACTTATGTGGAAATCCAAATGCTTCTAATGTTTAATGGAGAGAGACAAACATGAAGCCTTCCTGAGATGGCTCTGATACCATGTTAAAATTGTTGTTCCATTTATATCTTCAAGCAATGAGTCAAATATTATTTGTGCAGTAAAAGGAGAATGAAGATACACACTGAACAAATCAAACCACACAGGAAACATATGAGTATAGATCAGATAATTATAGTATCATCGTCATTAGAGAATCCAGTGTTATAATAGTTTACATAGGAAAAGAATTTGAATCATGAGTAATGAATTCGAATCTCCAAATTGGATGTGATTGTATCTGACTGATTAATTAACTAAGGATGTCTCAATTACTATCAGAGTCCAATTCGTTAACTCTAGATGTCTAATTAAGTCAGACGATTAGTAATAATGAGTTAACTAAGTCTAACTGAAGTGGTAGGTGAGCAAAATCAACTTTATCCACATGCAACCATGCATAACTGGCGCTAATGGAACTGATTGTGATCTAAATGAATGTAACTAGAAAATAACTAAGCTTAACTAGTTTCAACTCCAACTAACTGAAGGAGGTTGGTGTCAGGACTCCCAGTGGCTCCCAAAATGTACAGATTGGTTTAGGAGGCACCTAAACTGATGCATGCAAGTGCAGTCAGTTGTAGTTAGCCTCTATCAGTTTTCCCCACACTCTAGTAACTGGTACATGTGGCCCCATTAGGCCAAATGGACCCAATGGTACTAGTGAACCCAAATAATTAAATAAAACTCCTAAGTTAGGTTAAAATAATCTAATAGATAGTTTGTTCAAGGGAGGATTATAAATCCTAACATGGACACCTCCATTTGATTCATGAGCCTTTTTTCCATAAACTTTGCAATCTCTATCTCTATGTCCAAAATTATTACATGAAAATAAATAACCATAAAAGAAACTTTGGTACATATGTGAAAGATATCTTCTTTGCGATGTAACATATTTGTAGCCATTCTTCATTGATCCTTGACTTTTTTCTTTGTGGTATTTTCCTTGATGGGAGATTCTTAGAGTATCTGCATAACTCTTAGCCTTTTGTTCAACTTCCTTATTTGGTATCTTATAGCTTTCTCTTTCATCAATTATATTCTTAGACCTTGAATTTGTTCTCAACTGGGAAACTGTCTCATCCAAATCCCCTTTTTGTGAAAGGATCTCAAGTTCTTTCCTTTGACAAATATATTTCTTATCTTGAAGTAGACTTTTTAGGCCTTCTTCAATTTTCTTGGCCTCTTTTATCTGACTTATTAAACAAAAAAATGGTCTTCTCATTTCTTCAATACTATCTGCCATCTATCCTTTTGAATTATGATCATTCACATGATATTTTTGCAGATTTCCTTTTAGTAATTGGTTCTCCTCTCTAATATTTGAGAGTTTCACTTTAGTTTCCATTAATTCCAGACTTATATTTTCAAGTTATTTCTTTAAGGAGCCAATTTTAGCTTCTTGTTCTTGACACAAATTTTTCTTTATTTTACATGCTTCCTCCTTCTCTTTTAATTGACTTACCAACACTATATTTTCTTGTTAATACTTTTGCATTCGTTCCATTAGAATTTTTTTCTTATTTATTTCTTCCTTCAACTCATCTAGGGTACTAATCAATTCTTCTTCAAGATCTACAACCCCTTCAATTTCAAAATATTCTTTATCTTTAGATGCATTTATTTCAGAAATTTCATCATTTGATTCTATATTTTCTTCATTTTCTAGATTTTACCTTTCAATTTGATTATCTTCATGTTCCTAATGGAGAGATCCCTTTGTGTATAGGTTTTGTAGATTTTCCTAGAGTTATTTAGCTGATGTACACTTTCCAAATTTGTCTTTCATGGGATCTGATAGTCCTTGCAATATGATATCCATTTCCATTCCATTATTCTTCCTTAACTCCTTCTTGTCTATTGTTTTTCGTGGTCTTTTTGGAGCAGTGTAACCATTCACAACAGATTTCCAGAGATCAAATCTTGTCCGTGTAAATAGATTCTCATCCTCATTATCCAATGGTGAAAATTTGATCCATAAAGTAGAGGAACCCCATCTGTAGAGTAAATCCTTTCATGTTCATCCATGATTTCTAGAGTAAATACTTTCAATTTCATACATGATTTCCATAGATATTTCTTCTAGTTTTTAGACTGTACTTGAAGGAACCTATTCCAATACCAATTTTTGGACACACTAAACACACTAAGAGGGGGGTGAATCAGAGTGTGTGGATTTGATTACTTTCCAAAACTTCATTATAATTAGCTTGCAAAGTACAACATCCATTAATAAATTATCAACCTTTACATTTCATAAGCATATCATCATCACATCATCATAACATAAGAACCATACATAGTACACAATATTTTTATGTGGAAAAGCAAATTTTGGAGGAAAAACCACAAAATGTTTTGTTTATAATATAGATATTACATTCAATGTGTTTACCAGCAGCAACTAGAAGGAAACTTCATTTCCATGATTTTCTAGCACCAACTAGAAGGAAACTCCATCTCCCTAATTTTCTAGCACCAACTAGAAGGAGGCTCCAACCCGCTAGTTTATCATCTCCAACTAAAAGGAGGATACAACCCCCTAAGGTCACACACTCCAACCTATATAGAGGAATCCAATCATCAGTGAGAACTAACTCATAATTTTCAGGCACCAGCTTGAAGGGTATTATAATCTCCTATGCTTTCTCCAACCTGTCTCCTTGATATGAATATAATAAATAATATGTATGATCAATGTATCACTATGTATGACAACTTGTACATGTATATTTTTCCCTACACTTATATCACTATGCCTATTCATTTATTACTATTCTTATTCATGTATCAATGTCTATTTCAACCTATATCACTATATCACTACCTCTGTCAAGCTGTTACAATCACTATCTCTATCACAATGTCCTAATCACAGTATCTATATCTAAATGCCTCAATCACTTCCTCTCTCACAATGCCACAATCACTGCCACACTATCTCAATATCTTTCTCAATATATCAACATGTACATGCCTCAAGTATATATCCATAGACAATCATCCATCGATTTCATTTGGATCCTCAACTTTTACATCATATACATTTCCAAAACATTGAACATTCCAAGAGATGATCCATATTCCACAACATAACCATGGACTATTGCAGGATGGTCACTATGATCTATGCCAATACCATCATACAATATGTCCAAATAATCACCATGATATATACAAACAAATCACCAATATATTTGACATGATCATCATAATTGTGCACCAACATCTATGTCAATATCACCATCAAGTATGCCAAGAGATAAGTACAAGAAAATGTATAAACTTCATACCTTTTTAAGAAAACAAGATGGACCCTAGTACATGAGAGGCATGACCATCACAAGAGAGACCCATGTACAAGAACCATACTAGTTTTATGCCAATATGACCATCATCGTATTCTCCATAACATATATAATTACTTCAAACATATACCAAGATACACGCTCACATACCAAGATCAAACATGAGCTCTATCCATGAAATCCATGTGTGATCACAAGAGAAAACTACAAGCATGAACCATACATGTTATAAGATCACAATATGAAGAAACAATATAGAAACCAAAAGAGTATCTGGATGGATTCATCACATAGCCCTCACAACCAACTTTCCAATGAGGCAATCATTTTGTAATTTTGATACTGTATGAGAAAGTTATGTCATTTTTTCATGAATTTCCTCAATTCCCAAAGATATGATTGAGCAACCAAGTCCCAGAAATAGCATAAAAAGAGAAAAAATATACAATAAGAGTGTAATACACACCTTAACAATCAATAATAGAGACAAATAACAATCCTTTTCGAGGGAGGAGCCTCCTTAAACAATCTGTTGTGCACCCAAGATAGGACAATATACAATGCTTTCTCAAATGAAAATATCTCCTTCCTATATATACTAGACAAAGGTGTACAATAAAAACTAATAGGCCCACTAATATTTCCAAGCCTACATCAATAATATGTAATACACCACCATATAGGGGGTAAAGTTCTACACAATAGGGGAAACTATGCCAAACATTTAGGGCTTAACATGGTCCTCTCATTCAGACAAGAGTGTCCTCAATGCTTGGGTAGTTGTGGATGTATTTGTATGAAGGAATCATCTTCCAATATTGAATTTGCAGTTGGTAAGTTCTTCCACTTGATGAGGTACTCAATAATAGCCTGATTTTGTAGTTGTTTGGTCCTTGTTTCAATGACTTAGTTAGTTTCCCATATGATTTGTGATTGTTCAAAACACCTTTGACAATGATGTTCATCTTCCTATAGTTTCATATTGTTTTTTGACATCGTTGGGATTTGGAGAACTTCTTGTTGGTGCTCTATGTGATCTGCCACTACTTGAACTACATATTTTCCTTTCACTGCTTCGACCATATGCTCCAATTTCATTTGTCTATCCATAGGGGTATTTGTAAGGTATTATGATAGAAGGAACACTTCCCATATTTAAGTTAATAGCATTTTCCAAATATTGAATAGGTGGATGACTTATTGGAAGATGTCCAAATACCTTGGAAGGATTTCTAAGGACCCTTTGGATATCTGGTGAAATAGAAGCCATCCAAGTTTCAACATATAGTGAGTATAATTGTGTATTTACACATTGTTTTACTTTCTTTAACAATGTTTTCATACCATTAGATATGATCTCCTTGCTTTGTTTCCTTGTGGTACCATTTAAAACAAATTCTATTCCTTCCCATGAAAAATTTCAAGAAAAGCTTCTGAAAATTAAATTCCAAGGTTCCCAATGATTGTAACCATTGAACTCCTAATACAACATCATCACCCCCCACTAGGATAGAAATCATGAGACTATTCAATACTTATTCCCCCATAGTAATATTGATATTATGGAATTTACCTAAATAATTGATGGTTCCTTCATCTGCAAGAATATCTGGTGTTGGATATGCAAGAAATTGAGATCTTTGGATACTTTATAGCGAATGAAAGTGTGAGTACTACCCAAATCAATCAACACTATTACCCTTTTATTTTTTATATATTTTTCAATCTTGAGAGTTTGAGGAGTGTTAATTATATCCAAAGCATGACAAGACATGGTGGGAGTAATCACTTCTAATTCATCACCTTGTGGTGGTTCCTTTTCTTTTCTTTATTCCCCATCACATTCTATGTAAACTAGTTTCTTTTCTCCACACTTATGTCCCTTACTGTACTTGTTGTCACAATTAAAGAATAGATCTTCCACTTTCTTTTATTTAGTTGTTGAGATGTCCACCTGTGAGGTTGGTTAGAAGGAATATCATTATCCCTTTCTGTGTTGGAAGTGGTATTTCTACTAGTCATCACCATATTTTTACTTTCAACCTTCCTTGCCATCATGAAAGCCTTTCCTAAGGATGATAGATCAAAGAGATTCACCTCATGCTAAATGTTATCCTTCAATATTCCAATAAAGAGATATAACAAATTATCTTTTGAAATATTCTTCACTCTAAGACTTAGCTATTGAAATTGCTTGATGTGCTCTGTAACTGGACCTTTTTGCTTGAGATTTACCATCTAGATAAAGAATGTGTTTCTATTTATATCCCCATAATGTGAAATCAATTCTTGTGTGAATATAGACCAAGATATAATAGAGTCATTTTTACGGTCACAAAGTCATTGGTACCATACAAATTTATCAGGTTCTAAATATAAGGATGCAATACTTACCTTTTCCAAAGTGGGCACTTGGTGTAGATAAAAGAATTGCTCCATATGAAAAATCCATGTGATTGGATCCCTGCCGTCAAAATTTCTCATGTCAATATTGGGGATAAAGTAGTTCCTTGGACTTGAATTGAACCCATGATGTTGTAGTGAATTATCAAATTTTGAGGACTTCAACTTCCTACTATCCAATTGTTTTTCAATTTTCTCCAGACATTACTGGATCAATTCCTCTTTTTCCTCCTTATCCTCTTCTTTAGTAGATACATGAGGAATACATCTAATTTTATATCCTTCAATTCCTTCAAGTCTTGAAGATCTGCTTTTCTAGTGATCCCTTTGAGATCCTATTTACTAGCAATCCTTTTGAAATCGTATTTACTAGCCATCCCTTTGAGACCCTCTTTAGTATCCATCCCTTTGAAATCCTCTTTACTAGCCATATTATTTTTCAATTTAACTAAGTCATCCATTTTCACATTTCCTTTAATCATATCTTCCAAGTTAGATAATTTAAAAGGTATGTATTCAATTTCATCGTATGTCGGGGATGAATCCTATGGGGGTTTGAGTGGAGTGTGATTATTTCCACTTCCTTTTGGTGGAATTTTTAACAATAAATATATATCCCAGGACAGGTCTTACCATAAATAGATCCTTCTACTCAAATCTATTCAAATGATAAATGGTGTACGTTTATCAAACCATGATTAGAAGATTGTATTTATGGTCAACTTATAACTGAGGTAAAATTTCAATTTTGACTCCTCTTGGTTTGAAACTTCTGCCAATGGTACCCTATTGTTTCATCTTTCCAATGTCGCTGTTATGACCTAATTTGTATGTGCCAAATTTTTTTTATTGCAAATCTCCCAAGGATTCTTATTTTTTTCCTATCGAGAATATCAAACTTGTACGGTATGCCATGTGTCTAATATTTCGTTTTCATATCTGAAAATTATACCACATATACCCTGGTATGTTTTATTTCATATGAAACTTGTCTAACTCATTTTGGATCTCTATTGGAACAAACCCAACCAACAAAACCCAGGCAAAAGGTGTTCCCACTCTATCGACACTCAACTCATTGTGATCTCCCTGAGCCTCGGCTCAGACAGGTTTTACCCTATCTAGTAGCACCCGCAGAGAGGATGAAGTCTCACCCAAGATGTTCAAGGGAGGGATGACAAAACCAAGTTTCCGTAGAAAATAAGAGGACTATGGGCATCGACAAGTCATTAATCTATCTATCAGTTCCAATCATCTATATATTCACTCATTATTCGGATAGCATCATTCATTTATCACATAAATGACCATACTACACACACAAACAGATCTAGAAAGATAATATCATTCGTAGCATTAAACATCATGTTAGCACCGGAAATGAGCCCAAAGGTTATGGAAGGCCCGCTCTCGGGTAACAGCAGAACCACTTTCGAAGAGAGAACTAGCCTTCTGCTCTTCCGAGAGGGATCTCTCAACAAATGCCAACAATGCGAGATATATATATATATATATATATACAAATGAAAATATAAATTGTTTGTAAAATTGGTTGAAACAAAACACAACACCATTGGGCGATGGAGTCAAGATATACAATAGGAATAATCAGAACTTAATTCAAGCGATTTCAACATAGGGGCAAGGTAGCCACTCGATCACAATCGATTCATAATTGTCTGGTGGAAAGGAGGAACATGAACATACCATCAACACAGAGCATTGTAAAAAATGAATTCTGTATCAACTTTAGAAGAAAAATTTGGTGAATACCTGAAACAACAAACGAAGCATAGCAAGTATGAATTCCAAGCTGTTATACCCTAAATATCAGATATGAAAGAAAACAAAACGGGAGAGACAAACTGGAAAAACATTCACATAAGAAAGGAAATAACAGACTGTAAGTGCGAACGACACATGAATCCCTGTATGAAAACACCAACCTCAGCTCTGCAATTATATTAAAATTCTCTTGAAACAAACACACAACAAAATTACAATGGTTTCAACCCCTTTCTCCTTCTTTAGGAGGTAAATTTATAGTATTTTGGACTTCTTAAACCGACATTCGGGAATCAAAATTTGTTACAAATGAAGGACATCTTATAACAAACTCCGTACGTGGCCTACACACCACGATTCACATAAGACAAAAAATAAAATGTGGACTACTAGAAAAATAGGCTGAAAGCCCCTCTTGCATATCCCAGATGGTGATATCTGTTCAAAACATTGAAAGACATTTTTGTAATTTGCCACTTTCCCGACAAAACCCATGTCTTCTTTTCCTCTGATTCAGCTCCAGCTCATAAGGATTTGAGTTTGAAACTGATGACTCAGACAATAAACCTGTATATTTCAAGAAAAATACCCTGTGAAGATATTTCAAATTCTCTGAACCTATGATACTTGTGTAAAATATGAAGGAAATTTTTGTATATAGGAATTTCATGAATAAAAACCTCTCTTATTTTCCTGAAATTCAACTCCATTTGGATGAAACAATTCTTTGAATGTCATGTCTGAAACAGTCCTTTGGAAAACCTAAAACATAGCCTATAAGAATCACTTTGTTTCTCCTAACCCATATGAATTGGGTAAAAAATGAGAGAGGTTATTGAACATGATCCTGTTCTTAAGAGATACCTCATTCAATTTTGGAAAATTCTTTCTGGTTTTCCAGAAACAATTGATTGAAATAACTGACTAAAACAGTCCTTTAAAAATATGGAAATTTGCTCTCTGAAGATGACTTTGGTTCTCCAAATATACAGTACCTGGGTAAAAATTGAGAGAGGTTATTGTAGCTATTTGTGTTATGAAGAAAAAAATTTCTCATTTTCTGAAAAATCATCTTGGTTCGGCGGGAACAATTGATTTAAAATAATGACCAAAACAACCATTTTCCATAAAAAACAACCATGCTTGGCTACTTTAATTCTGAATTGAGATGATTCGATCCACAATCAGTACAATGTTTGTGAGCATTGGTTTTCCAACTGCATAAATGTCCCTCATTTTTTCACTTTTATGGTCATAATGTTTTAGAAAAACCCTTCACATTCACCCAGCGGAATTATTTTGAGTTGTTGATCAATTTTCCAAACCATGGAGATGGAAGCACGTGTATCAAGCTGCTCACCACTTAAAATTTCAGATCTCAAAACCCACTTCCTCCTTGCAAGTTGTATTCCCTAAATTAACCTTCTCCATGGATTTGTTTCCATGTCAAATCACCACCATTGAAACATGTGGTATTTAAATGATTTCGTAAATTGGAAAATTTAATTTTTCCTTGCAACTTCACATCGCAGAATTGACCTGAGCCATAGATCTCTTCCACCTATTGGCTTGACCGTCCATCCTATCCATTGTTTAACTTCATTTCGCAATTCCGAAATTTTAATTAACCCGTGCTTGTTCCTGTAGCTAAATAAATGTGACCCGATGGATGATTTCAGGCATTTGACTGAACCGTTGACCCCAGTTGATTTGCAGAATTTTAAGCATAAACGTTCAGCAGAGAACATAGAGTGATGGCATTGTTGCTTCGGAAAATTATGATGGAGATATTCATTATATTTCAAAAAACAATTCTCTCTAAATTTCAATTTGAATCAAAACTTGCTACAAATTTTTCCTGTAGAAGTTATCTTATGACCGGAAACTGTATGCATTAACAAACTTTCTTAACTTCAATTGTAATCGCTGGTCATTGCATGTGGGGTAGAGCTGCTTATTCTGTGCACATGCTAAAATATAATCAATCTCAATTATCATAAAATCTCAACCTCCTTCATCTCGTTTCTCGGTATGCCAAGCATTAGATTTGTACAAACCACTAAAACTGGAAGTGTATGAACTATTCGGTGCATTCAAAGGAATACCAGACTTTGCATCTTCAACTAATGACATTACCAATTTCTCCGTCTCCGGAAATGAAAATATTATGTAGTGCTAATTTCTTCAATTTATTTATTGTAGAAATTTTACTTTAATTAATCTCCACATATAACTAATTATATTCTCTCCACCAATATGCGTTGATGCAAATAATTCTCATGCTTTATATTTTGCTTTCTTTTGATGAGTGGATTATCCCACATGCAAGGGAACACTTACCTGTAAACTGTTTATAAACACCAATCATTACAAATTATACCAAGGAATAATGTGTGTATTAGTCTTGGAGAGCTCAGCACTTGGACTTTGGTGGAAAGATTTGCTTGGTTTGTATGTTGAGCGGTCTTGTGCCAAAATTTTTGTAAAATCTCTGCCAAATTTACATTAAAACCCAAAATTCTTTAATTCATAAACTTCTTTTCCTTTTGCTCAAAGGTTCTACCTTTTTCTCATGCCACCTCGGAATTTTTATAAATTGGTTTAATGAGGAATGTTTGAAAACCATTTGATCCTCAAGAGAAAATCATAATTTTCAAGCAATGAGGCTTACTGCAGCAAAACTAAAATGGTTCTAATAGCTGGCTCCATGAGGGATTCTATCCTCCCAGCGAGGTAGCAAAGAACCCCCGTAGACCAAGTGCCAAGTCCATTGGGTGGCTCCCAAATTTTTCTGAAATCCTCTGCCTGTTCTGAACTGAACCATCAACTGAAACCATCTTGCAAACAAAGCTCACTCTTTCAACCTGTCACCTGTCACCTATCCACGTTCTAAAAAATGAAGACAACTATAACTGTACATCTGAACTTTAAAACCGAAACTCAAATCAAAACCGAAACTGAAAATGAACTGAAAGCTACTGAATGGAATGCTCGCCATGTCGAGCTTATTCATCTTTACTTACCTACCCTACTTACTAATCATCAATGCTCAGTCAAGTAACTTCCGACTTCCAATGAAGCCACTCAAGTAAATGATCCCACAAACCAACTTTCTCTTCATGCTTGATAAAAAACATAGATGAAAGACTTAATGGCAGAAAGTTATAATAAAGAAATTGATCTTTATAGTAGAGATACAACCAGCCATTACCACTGCAAAATTCATCTATGTAATCAGCCATTGGATCATAAAAAACATGACAAATTTCAAAAAATTATGTCATTATCTTACCATGAGAGAGTTGTCCCAACTGTAAATTCCCTTGCACGCTGTCAAACTGATCTTCAAAATAACTATGCAAGGAAAACTCATGACAATTTCTAGGCGAGACATCCAAAACTTCATCTAAATTTTTTTATTTTACAACTTCATTCTTTTCATGCATTTCAAAATAAATACCACTCCGTTCCTCAACATGATCAAGCAAACAGACTTCTTTTCGACAAAAAAATTATGAATTTGAAAAACAAAAAGAAACATCCATTTGACAACCCCTATCTTCTTCTTCGTTATTCAAATCTTCATTGCATACTGCTGGTTTTTCTAAAGGCTAGGATTGATTGCATAACTGCACTTCTTGCTCATCCTCCATTCCAAGGAAATTTATACATTCATCTACAATATCAAATTTCTATTTGTGATCAGAAACTTTAAGTCCCTTTTTTAACCACTCAAATGAAGGAAAACACAATGACAAATAGTCATCTTCAACATGTTCAGTTTCCAATATGTTTTCATACATTTGATCTTGGATTGCAATGAAATTTTCTTCACTAACAGAAATTGTGACAGGTTGATTGCACTCTTTAGAAAACAAATCAGTACACCCATCTCCTTTTAAATCACTAGGCTAATCATCTTCTTCAAGCAAGGAGATCTTCATATAGTCATGTAAATCTTTAGGTGAAATATGAATTTGATGAACATGCAGCAGTCTTCCTTCAACCATGATTTCAAAATCTGATTTCTCTTTACTTGCATTTTCAGAAAATAAACATGTGGAGGGACTACAAGAATGATATTTTCTAGAATCATCATCTTCTGTGTAATAAATCACACAAGCATTGTAACTTTCAAGATATTGTTGTTGTGAAAAGGAATTTTCTGATTGGGAAGGGGAGGCCTCTTCTTGTAACAAAAATTCGGAAGTTGAATAATATGAGGAAGGATCTGATTGGCAGTCCCAACCCCTCTCTTGGTCACATAGAGAATGATAAGAATGTTGCAAATCATCATCAATTTTAGGAAGAGAGATATAATTGGTTGAATATGAGCTTTGGTCTATGTCAACTTTAGTCAAGGAAGACAGTACTAACCGCTGGGAAATTTTTTGAATATCATGGCAATTGGTTTGTCTTTCTTTTTGAGATGAATATTCATGTAAGATATCTAAAACCTATTCATCCAAATACTGATCATCACCACAATCATCTTTCACATTTTCAATGAACTCTCTATCGTGTGTGCAACAATCTTGAAGTAACAACAAAGAAGGATAATGCCTTCTGAAATGTTCATGAAATATGGTATGAAAGTCTTTAAGGGAGGATAAAATCCCTACTAACAATCCCTCATACCAAGACCTTACATATCATTCTAAACTAAACATGAACATTTTCATCAAAGAATCTTCATGCCATCCCACTCCCAGCTTATGTATATGCTTATGAAATCTAAATAAATGGATGGCAGCATCATCACCCTTTTCATCATTGAATCTTGCAAGATATCTTTGCCAATTTACTAGATGTATTTTATTGGGATAATTAGGAATGGCAGCAAGATTCATAGGAGAATACCTTTCAGCCCGAGAATTCATATTGATGGTGGAGAAACTGAATCAACTCCTCAAACTTTGCAACCCCATTTGATAGTGGAGCTACCATAGAACATTATGAAGAATGGATCCTTCGCAGATGGAGTCGCCACATGAAAAGAGACATGAAATTCTTGATGTCTGACCATTATTCACCATCAACAGTTAGATCTAAACCCTTCATTAAAATCCATGGAATATTTGAGACCTCTCCTCATATTTTTCTTTTTGACCACTGGTCTCCCCAGTGGAGTCACCTTCCAGAATCTTTCAGTGGAGTCGCCAGGGCAAATGATACAACATTTTTCACATGTAAGAATCTCTGTTTTCCCACAAAAACTCTTTATCCTTTGAATATTTGTCGTTCTTCCCAGGGATGATATTCAATCTCGTCCTTGGCAATGGCGCCAGTTTGTTATCACCGAAAATGAGCCCAAAGGTTGCGGAAGGTCCGCTCGTGGGTAACAACAGAACCACTTTCGAAGAGAGAACTAGCCTTCTTCTCTTCCGAGAGGGATCTTTCAACAAATGTCAACAATGCTATATATATATATATATATATATATATATATATATATATATATACAAATTAAACTATAATTTTTTTGTAAAATTGGTTGAAACAAAACACAGCAGCATTGGGTGATGGAGTCAAGATATACAATATGAATAATCAGAACTTAATTCAAGTGATTTCAACACAGGGGAAAGGTATCCACTCGATCACAGTCGATTCATAATTGTCTAGTGTAAAAGAGGAACATGAACAGACCATATACATAGAGCATTGCAAAAAATGAATTTTGTATCAACTTTAGAAGAAAATTTGGTGAATACCTGAAACACCAGACGAAGCATAACAATTATGAATTCCAAGCTATTATACCCTAAGTCTCAGATATGAAAGAAAACCAAATGGGAGAGACAAATTGGAAAAACATTCACGTAAGAAATTAAATAACAGACTGTAAGTGTGAACGACACATGAATCCCTGTAGGAAAACACTGACCTCGGCTCTACAATTATATTTAAACTCTCTTGAAAAACACACATAGCAAAAATACAATGGTTTCAACCCATTTGTCCTTCTTCAGGAGGTAAATTTATAGTATTTGGACTTCCTAAACTGACATTCGAGAATCAAAATTTGTTACAATTGAAGCACATCTTCTAACAAACTTCGGACGTGGCTTGCACACCACGATTCACATAAGACAAAAAATAAAATGCAGACTACTATAAAAACAGGCTGAAATCCCATCCTGCATATCCCATATGGTGATAGATGTGTGAAAAAATGAAATATGTTTTTGTAATTATCCATGTTCCCGACAAAACCCATGTCCTCTTTTCCTCTGATTCAGCTCCAGCTCCTCAGGATTTGATTTTGAAACTGATGACTCAAATAGTAAATCTGTAAATTTCTGGAAAAATACCCTGTGAATATATTTTAAATTATCCCAACCTGTGATACCTGTGTAAAATATGAAGGAGGTTTTTGTATATAGGAATTTTGTGAAGAAAAACCTTTCTTCGTTTTCTGAAATTAAACTCCATGTGGCTGAAACAATTCCTTGAATGTGATGTCTGAAACAATCCTTTGGAAAACCTAAAACATAGCCTGTACGAATCAATTTTTTTATCCTTACCCATATGACCTGGGTAAAAAATGAGACAGGCCATTGAAAATGATCTTGTTCTTAAGACAAACCTCATTCAATTTTGGAAAATTCTTTTTGGTTTTTCGGAAACAATTGATTGAAATAACTGACTAAAATAGTCATTTAAAAATATGGAAATTTGCTCTCTGAAGAGGACTTCGGTTATCTCAATCCATAGCACCTGGTAAAAACTGAGAGAGGTTATTGTAGATATGTGTGTTATGAATAAAAGCCTTTCTCAGTTTCTGAAAATTCATCTTGGTTCGGTGGGAACAATTGATTTAAAATAATGACCAAAACAACCATTTTCCATAAAAAACAACCATGCTCAGCTGCTTTAATTCTGAATTGAGATGATTCGATCCACAATCAGTACAATGTTTGTGAGCATTGGTTTTCCAACTGCATAAATGTCCCTCATTTTTTCACTTTTATGGTCATAATGTTTTAGAACAACCTCCCTTCACATTCACCCAACATAATTATTTTGAGTTGTTGATCAATTTTCCAAAGCACAGAGATGGAAGCACGTGTCTCAAGTTGCTCACCACTTAAAATTTTGCTGATCTCAAAACCCACTTCCTCCTTGCAAGTTGTATTCCTGAAATTAACCTTATCCATGGATTTGTTTCCATGTCAAATCACCACCATTGAAACATGCCGTATTTAAATGATTTCGCAAATTGGAAAATTTAATTTTTCCTTGCAACTTCACATTGCAAAATTGACCTGAGCCGTAGATCTCTTCCACGTGCTGGATTGACCATCCATCCCATCCATTGTTTAACATCATTTCACAATTCTGAAATTTTAATTAACCCATGCATGTTCCTGTAGCTGAATAAATGTGACCCGATGGATGATTTCAGGCATTTGTCTGAATCGTTGACCCCAGTTGATTTGCAAAATTTTAAACATAAACCTTCAACAGAGAACATAGTGTGCTGGAATTATCGCTCTGGAAAATTATGATAGAGATATTCGTTATATTTCAAAAACATTTTCTCTCTAAATTTCAATTTGAATCAAAACGTGCTACAAATTTTGCCTGTAGATGTTATCTTGTGACTGAAAAATGTATGCATTAACAAACTTTCTTAACTTCAATTGTAATTGCTGGTCATTGCATGTCGGGTAGAGCTGCTTATTTTGTGCACATGCTAAAATATAATCAATCTCAATCAGCATAAAAAACTCAACCTCCTTCATCTCGTTTCTCGGTATGCCAAGCATTAGATTTGTACAAACCACTCAAACTGGAAGTGAATGAACTATTTGGTGCATTCAAAGGAATACCAGACTTTGCATCTTCAACTAATGACATTACCAATTTCTCCATCTCCGGAAATGAAAATATTATTTAGTGCTAATTTCTTTAATTTATTTATTGCAGAAATTTTACTTTAATTAATCTCCACATATAACTAATTATATTCTCTCCACCAATATGGGTTGATGCAAATAATTCTCATGCTTTATATTTTTCTTCCTTTTGATGAGAGAATTATCCCACATGCAAGGGAACAATTACCTGTAAACTATATATAAAGACCAATCATTCCAAATTATACCAAGGAATAATGTGTGTATTAGTCTTGGAGAGCTCGGCGCTTGGACTTTGGTGGAAAGATTTGCTTGGTGTGTATGTTGAGCGGTCTTGTGCCAAAAATTTTGTAAAATCCTCGCCAAATTTACATTAAAACCCAAAATTCTTTAATTCATAAAATTCTTTTCCTTTTTCTCAAAGCTTCTAACCTTTTGCTCGCGCCACCTCGAAATTTTTATAAATTGTTTTAATGAGGAATGTTTGAAAACCATTTGATCCTCAAGAGAAACTCAGAATTTTCAAGCAATGAGGCTTACTGCAGCAAAACTAAAATGGTGCTAACACATCGCATCATAGATCCATGTTGAACACATTCATCATACGTGTTACGGACATAAACTTCCTATGGCTTGGGGTGTACCACAATAGATAGAGAAACCACAGAAATCAATCCCTTCCCAATATGCAAGAGAAATAAAACATCTAACACTAAAGGATCTCGAATCATACCTTATTCCGGACGGTTGAAGTAGATTCCTATTGAGCTTTTTCCAATCTCGCTTGCTTTAGCAATTTACTCTCAACAATAGTAAACAAGGAAAGCATGCTATAAAATATAGTGTTAGGCCTACTCTAGCATATTAAGCAATTAAACACATCCCTGGACTCAATATTCATTTAAATGCACATCATTAGACAAGAAAAGATATTTCTATTAATCAAATCAGAGATTACACAAGTGACAACCTCTGTCGGCACGTATGCAAACCGGAGAAACTGAGTCCTCCACCTAGGCCTCCACCACCTCAATCCTCCATCTCTCTATAGCAAGCTCACAAGAAAAGAAAAGCTTGGGAAGAAAACAAACTGCTCCAAGGGACAAAGGGATGTAGATTCAAGTATAAGCAATCTACAGCAACAATGGACTATAGTTTTCTTGCTCTTCAATTCCTCCTCTTCAATGTATCCAAGAGGTTCCTTATATAGTACTCCAAAGGGGTAATGGAGGGTCAAATCTGAGCAATATCGAGGCATATGGGAGGCCAAGAGACAATTTATTCGGATACACATCAAGAAAAACTCCAAAAATATTTGGACTTATACACACATCCCGATGTATGCGGGTTTAAGGTGAATATCTACATATATACATGAGAAAGGGATTAAAAGTCACATACATCAAATATCAGGTGTTTTTAGGGATGATCTTGGAAACAACAAAGGTACAATATTGGTCCATAGGGTCCAAAGAGTCTATAGAGGGATAGGGAAGGCCATAAATGTGTGATCAACCATGTGTGGTAAAATCATCTATAACAGATGCCCCCTAATGTGTGAGGTCATAGGGGTAACATGATGGTTGAAATACATTATAAATCCATCCGAGAAGTGGAGTGATGAAGAACTAGGTGGAAGAAACAACCATCCATCAGTATAGTACAATAATCAATCTCTGCATATGACTGTAAATACATATAGCAGTCCTGGATACATAAGAGTACAATGGCCATGAATAGGAATGATATAAAAAATGTGACATGTGTGGTCATCGCCACATACAAAATATAATAGATCGGAATCTCCATGATGAAGATATACAAAGGATCAAGATCTCCATAGAAGCTGAAGATATACAATGGATTGAGATCTCCATAATGGTTGAAGATATCTGACATACACTGGAATCAATTCACGAGAGATGAAATCTCATGAACACTGGCACGATCAAGGAGGTAGAATATGTGGAATGCCACCAATTTGGAAATCCTTCTACACAAACTACTACGATTACATGTCCTACTATGTGAATAGAGGTGTCGAGGTCAAACATAGTAGTCCATCATCTGATTACTGGTCATTGATGTATACCATTAATAGATGCGAGATCACCCACCAATAATGAAAATGGGAATCAAGGTACTAGAGTGCAATCTAACAAGTGTGAATAGATGTGTTGAGGTCAAACACTTGAAAGAATCCATCGATCAGGGGACATTGATGTATTCCCAAAAATTTCGATGATGAGAGAACCTACCATTGATGACTGTAAGTCTCAAGGCACTCAAATGACTCTAGAATCCTATCCTAGAATAAATGATTTGAAGTCGATGGGATGGAATCCACTGGAAGGAGGGAGTTAAGGAATCCCCAATCAACCAACATGAGGTACTCAGCAATGTTGTATAATGTGGAAGGACTCGAACAAGATGTGCATGAACTAGTAATAGTACCGGTAATGGCCGGCATCCAAAGTCAAGACAACTGAGGAATGGTCGACTCAGGCTTCAACTTCCTTCGAATAAGAGCATAAATGAAAATGGTGACTAAATGTAGGCATCATAGACTCGATATACAAAACTGGGACATCTCTACAACACAGGAGGAATCCACAAAGGCTCCATAGGGACTGGAAGCTTAACTAGTCAGTGGAGATAAACTCAAAGAAATGAGTACAGCTCCTAAATTCAAAATATTAACCCAACCAATGGATGTGATATGCAATGCTTTGTTTGAAGGTGACACGACTCGACTGTTGCCAAAGATAACATCTTTTCCTATCCGAATTTCTGGTTTTTTTTTTGTGGACTTTTTCAGATATTTTGAAAATATTGAAAAAGAATAAAAGTTCTTTATAGCTACAAATCTAGGAGGAGACAAGTGTCAAGGGGAAAACAAACTAGTTCCAAGCAGTGGAACATACCTATGCTCAATGCAAGGAAACATGTGTAGGATAACGACACTTGGGGGAAAGTCCCCTCCTGATAAAAAATGGGGAATCAAGCTACAAAAGATATATAAAAAGGCTTTTCTTGGCTAGACATGAGACAAGCTCGGGCTATATGGCTGATAATCAAAGTCAGGGAAGCCAGCATAAGGCTAAATAAGGCAAGCAAAACTCATGATAATGCAATTACAACTTGACATATATAAGGGAGTCCTAGGGAAATGGCCAGCATAAAGGTCAAGAGGAGTATGAAGCTCTTGCTCAAAGTCATGGCGTTACTATACAAAGGACTCCCACACCCTAAAGGGGAGATGTCGGCATGGGCACCAAATGCAAAACATGATCTAACTAGGGTACCCATGTATGGGAAAGCTCTACCATTCACAACATGTCACTTCTAAAAGCAACAAGAAGGTTCCATGACAAGATGGAATGGGTTTGTACCTAAGGTTAAGATGAAACGGTCATAAGGTTATGCAAAGTGAAAACAGATGTGAAACCTAACTTAAATGCCAGTTTAGAGATAATACCTGAAATAGGCATGAACAGGTCAAAGCCACGGTCAAAATACACTCAAAATGGATTCCTACAATATCAAATTAGTTCAAACAGTCCAAAATGGCTAGAAACAGTCAAAAAATATAGAAAGTGGGTAAAAATTTCAAAATTTTTCTATAAATAGTGAAAAATTTAAAAATTTTCATACCATTTGAATTTTTTACCCAACATAGTGCATTTGAGCTTAGAACTTCCCAAGCGAATTCTGGGAGCATCATCCAGCGGAATCCCTCCACGTTTGATCCAGGTAGAAACTCATGCCCCTCTCTTTCATTTTGATGCAAAATTTTTAAATTTTCATGGTCAATTTAATTCTTTGAGCCATCCGAACTTAGGCGTTTCAGCCCACGCAGAAATCGGGCCTTTTTCTGCATATAGGGATTTCCATATGTGGAAAATGCACCGATACCCGTGTACATACACAGCTCTTTTGCAAACAGTCGCATATAGGGCCACGAACAAGGTTTTAAAGGGAAAATCAGAATCAAAAATTGGTTTTTTGTGCTGGAGGGTGCTAGAGTGGAGAAAGAGAGAACATGGTGATGTTGAGGAAGCTGGTCAAGGTAATATCATGGATTAATAAGCATTACGGGCATGTGATTTGTACAAGTTTTAGTGTCTTGGTAGCCTGAGGGCCAAACTAAGACTGCTCCAGCTACTGGTAAACTATTGGGATCCAGAGTTTGAAACATTTTCTATAGATGGGATGTCACTTAGGATTGAGGTTGAGGACATATATTTCATTAAAGGATTGTCCCAATGAGGGGAGGTAGTGAACCTATGATACCGTGGGATAGGATGTTGGATGAACATAGATGATTACATGGTTGTATACTTCTTTTTAGATACGAAGAAGGTTGGGAGTCAAATCTTGACAAACGCTATTCAGATTCTGGGGCTGAAATCCATACTTTTGGAACTAGGTAGGATTCCAGGTTTGGCTTCACTCCACTAGGCCTCATGACCAATGATGTTCTATGTGGTAGAGTGCAAGCAACCTATAGTATATGACTGGATTACTACGCTGCTGAGCAACATGAAACAACAGCTCAGTGAATGCAAGATGGGTAGAGTGCAGAACTTTGGGTTTGGCAGTATACTGAGCACATTTTTCTTTGAGCGGGTGCTAGGGCTATGCCCTAGAGTAGCCATTGCTCCAAATGGATTCTAGGATCCAGCCCAACTAGGTTGGGATAATTTCATCCATAGACTGGGAGGTGGCAGGGGGCCTAACCCCTACCCAGCAGAGTTCTTTCCATGGTGGTGGAGACAGAACGTCGCCATAGACGACTACCCCTATGTAGGGATAGACTTCCGCGGAGACCCAGATATGCCCCTGCAACCAAGAGAGGCTTATGGAGACATAGGTAAAGAATCCCAAACCCACTTTTTAAAATTTTGAATTATTTAATTTTTTTTGTTTTTTGATATATGAACTCAAAAGACATGTTTTTGGTGTGATGACACATAGTGATAATATGTCATGTATATGCAGATGTAGGACCACGGCGGCCAGATGGATTTCCTCGTCATCGATGGATGGGAAGAGGTGATGATATTAAGGGTGAGGATGTCGAGTGGATGATCCAAATAATCCACATAAACTTTGTTCATTTGACACATAGAGTAACCATGGCACAAATTGAGGACTTTCCTGAGGCCATGCAATGCCAGGTGGTTGGAGTACCACGAGCATGGGTTCAACTATTTCACCGACTATCTAGAGCTGTAGTTTTGTATCATGATTAGCACCCTCCTCCACCTCAGGCTTAGAGGCCTGGGTGTATACATTTTTGTATGACCATGTAGTATATTTTGGTGGATCGGAAGCCCCAATTTTGTATATGACACTTATGTATTATGACGTCACTTTTTGAACTTAATAATTTTTTTTAATGATGATCGATTTTATTTTATTTACATGTGTGTAAAAAGTATTTGTGATATGATTATGGTCTATGAAACTAATGGAAATATAACACATAGTTAGCATATCAGTCAACAACTTGATTAAAAATTCTTGGAACATGAATGTATGTTATACTCTCAAATTTCCGTTCTAGCAATCTAACACGTAAGAATATTCATAATAATGTCGGATCCCTAATGTGATACAAGCCATTAAGTTGTGAAAACACTAACTATGAATCAAGACGTACCTCAAGAGAATGAACACCATATGAAATGGCTTCACGCAATAACTCAATGATGGCACTATATTCATCAACATTGTTTGAAGAAGGTTGTAAACATACGCCTCCTGAAGACAATACTTGACCTGTAGGAGTATATATCACCCAAGTGGCTGAAGCTGAGTTTTGAGTGTGGCGACTAGCACCATCAGTGAATACTATGTAAATGGAATACTCTACCAACATCTACCATAAGAAATGAAAGATAATCAACAAACTTGATCACCATAAGAACACCTAACTATGCAATGCAAAATTGTACAATAATATAAAAAAATCAGCTCTAGCTGAAGATCATGCATAGTATTTTTGAGATAGAGGCCATTTCTAGGCTCCACCAAGGATGTCCCTTCGTAATCAGCTAGCTCATAGGAGCCTTTCTCTAAGACTCGTTTAACCACGTAAGGACCATGCCACATGGGATTAAATTTCCCTGCCCCCAAGGGTTCTTTAGCTTGATCCCACAAAAGGACCAAGTCACCTTCACTAAACTTCCTCGGATGGATGGAATTATCATATTGGACCTTAACACGATGCTTGTTAACCTCTAGAGCCACTAAGGCATCTCGGTGCTGCTCATCAAGCTACTCTAAGTGGACCAAACACTCTTCCAATGCGGAAGTGTCGGGTAAAAGCTCCACAACTAGCTTCAAAGAAGGGATTTCGCATTCAACCAGTAAAAATGACTCCACCCCATGCACAAGATAATAGGGAGAAAAACCGATGGCAGTCTTAACCGTGGTTCTATAGGCCCACAAATCAGGATACAACATGATATGCCAATTATTCTTGCTTTGTGTGATGGTTCGTTGGAGAATATACTTAAGTGACTTGTTTATTGCTTCAACTTGTCCATTCACTTGAGGGTAATAAGAAGAGGAGTGCTCTTTATTATACCCTAACTTGGAAGCCAACTCTTCCATCATTTTGTTTTGAAAGTGCCTACCATGGTCAATGACAAGCTCTTTTGGAATGCCGAACCGAGTGATAATCTGGTTAAAAACAAAATGTGTGGCTGTCTCATAGTCATATTTAACTGTGGGCATAGCCTCTTCCCATTTCATGAAGTAATCGACAGCCACAATAATATGATGATGCCCCCCAGCCGAAGCTGGGTTTCAATCCATAAAATCAAGCCCCCACTTGGCGAAGGGACCGACAGTGACAATAGGATGCAATGGGGTTGGACGCGAGCACATATTATGTGCAAAAACCTAGAAAAGGTGGCACTTCTTGACCACATTAATGCAATCTTTGAAGATAGACAGCCAAAAATAACCCGCTCGCAATATTTTTTGGTCTATAGAAAGCCCAAATAAATGACCACCACACGCCCCTCCATGTCAATCATTAAGCACAACCTCAGCCTCATCATGGGTTAAACAATGATGTAAAATGGAATCTACCCCATGGCGATACAAAGTGTTATCCACTATAAGGTAGTTCTTAGCTACATGATGTAATCATCATCTCTCATGCTGTGAGAGGTGAGTAGGGACCTTCAATGTTTGCAAATACACGATGATATCCCCGTACCAAGGGTCCACAGTTGAGATGAGGAATATATGCTCATCGACAAAATAATCCTCATAACCCTACTCCTCTTCCAAATTTGGAAAAAATGGAAACAAGCTCTGCAAATATTAACAATTTCATCAATTTCGCCAAAACAAATTCAAGATCAAACATTTGCAAAATCACAATCCATTTATTATACTTTCCCCCAATCATCCTTCTAGTGAGGATGAACTAAAATGGATTGATATGAGCTATGACCAAATTTTGGCAAAGGAGAATGTAATGTCTCAAACACTGAACCATATGAATGGTGGCTAATGATAGCTTCTCCACATGGGAATAGCGAAGTTCTGCATCAATAAGGTTGTAGCTCAAATAATATATGACATTCTCATGGAGCTCCTCATCCTCCCGAACCAAAACCATACCAACCGTCTCCTGATACGCGGCCACATAAATCAAGAAATCACATCCATAGTCTGGTGGATTAAGCATGGGGGTCATTTCCAAGGATCACTTGAGAGAATCGAAAGACTCCTGGGCTCACTCATCCCAGTAAAACGGGGTGTCCTTCTTCAAAAGACGCATAAAGCCTGTAGTCAAGATGGAAAAAATAACCATGAATCTTCGCAAGAAGTTCGCCATGCCTTGTAAACATTGAAGGTGTCAAATATTACGCGAGGGAGACAATTGAAGTATTGCCTCAACATTTAAGGGATCGACTCTAATACCATACTTGGATACGATGAATCCTAGTAAACGACCAATAGTCATGCAAAAGATGCATGTATGAGGATTTAAACGAAATTGATAATGACGGTATCTTTCTAAAACTAATCTGAAATGATATGGATGACACACTCTCAAATGAGAGTGAGCAGTGAGGTCATCCAAATATACTTCAATAATCATTTTAAGATCGTGAAATATTAAGTTCATGGCCCATTGAAATGTAGCTCTGGCGTTTTTAAGGCCGAAGGGCATCTTCCGATATGCAAAAGTACCCCAAGGACAAATAAATGCGGTCTTGTGTTGATCCTCGGGCTTAATTTGAATCTGATTATATCCAGAAAAAGCGTTAATAAAGGAAAATACCTCACTTCCCACACACTCATCTATAATTTGTTCAATAAATGGTGTGGGGAAATTATCCTTAGGACAAGCTCGATTTAAGTCATCGAAATCAGTTCATATTCGGATTGCTCCCTACTTCTTATCCATTGAAACGAGATTTGAAACCCACTCCGTCAAGGGAACGAGATAGATAAAACTAGCTTTATGCAGTTTCTCTATCTCATCTTTAATGGCGGGTTCTTTTCTAGGATTCACAGCATGCAAACGTTGTCAAACTGGTTTTGCATCCAGAGAGGTCTTGATTTCATGTTTGACAATACAAGGTTCTATACCTGGAATTTCTTCATATGACCAAGTGAAAATGTCACAAAAATATTTAAACAACTTGGTATACTCCTTGATCTCATCAGGGGAAAAACCCGCCCCAATGTAGACATTCTCCACCTTGCCAGGATCATGAGAAATATTGATAGGAATCGTTGGTGACAAATTATCCATGTTCCCATCAGCCATTTGACCAAGAGAGCTTAATGGGACCACAGGGCAACCAATTTTCTCGCTAAGAATCTCCCTAAAGTCATCACACTCCACACAATCGAGATTAGGAAGGAAATACGATCGATGATGAAACTCTTCCCAAGGTTGCTCTACTCCAGACATAGCCTCAAGAATAGCTTCATCTGATGGAAAAAATTCATCAAGGCAGTCATGAAAGTGAGATGACTCTACTTCCCATGTAGGCAGCACATAAGGGTCCTCCTCCTCCGTCCGCGAAGAGGAAGGACTAGGCTTTACAACATGATCAATATTCGCTTGATACACCACCATTGTTGCAAGAAATGGCACATATGTCTTGATAGGCACACTCGAAGTACTCGGTGAAGGAAGAATCCAAGGATATTCCATATGAGTAGTGCAAAAAGATACCAAATTTGATGAGGATGAAGCCCTACCAAGATTAGATCCAATCATAAGAAGGGGTGTGGGACAACGAAAGGTTCCCATAAGAGAAGGATACATACCCACAACCACATTATCAGTTGCTAGATGAGAATGATCGATAATCAAGATAGAATCTCTTGATGATGCATTAACACTCCGATTATGGAATGCATTTTTATCAATCATAACAATATTCCCATTAAACGGAAATCATATCACTCGAAATAGGGAAAAATATACGGCTTGCATACTATGCATACAATTCCTACCCAGCAAAATATTGTAGTCTAGGGGCGCATCAACCACCTCGACCTCAATCGCGATGGTCTTCCCTCCCAATTGGACCTTTAAAGAAGGAAATATCTCGTGCGGAAGAAATGATCTACCATCGAAAGCCATCAACATGTTGGAAAATTGAGACAACGCAGGAGAACCTAAGCCCTTCCAACAAGACAAAGACATCACGAAAGCAGAAGCACCTTCATCAATGACAGCACATAATGGTGTTGTTGAGACACTCTACATGAATCAAAAGAGTCACGTAGTAAGGCAAGCGAGGTTGTACTCCCATGGTTTCAAATTTGATAATGGAAGAAGAGCTATCGTAATTAACCCCAAGAGTACACAACAAGGCTTTCCTATGCGGAGGACAAGTCTGAAGCACTTCTAACACGAACATCGCACAAGGAGTCTGGCCCAAATCCTCGACAACTGAATAGTTCTGGGTGGCTCAAGAATTAGGATTGTGCCTCAAACGCTTTAAGACTCCCTTAGGAATGCGAAGTGGAGTTTCAGGTTTATCCATAGGCTTTTTGATTCGCAAAGGGATCTCATGTGGGAAAGGTTCTTTCCCAAGGTCTGGTTGTGATGAACCATAATATTTTGCATGAGTCACAACTTTAGCAAATCTCACCATGTTGATGTAACCATGACCACTAGTGGCCTCCGACGGGTTTTTATTTCCACCAGAAGCACAACCAGGATCAACGGTCCTTGCGTTCATATTTTTATTATTGGGTAAATGATTTGTGAACATAGCTAAAGGATTTGTGAACACAGCTGGGCCCTGTGCTATGAAATTCTAGGCATCCTCTATATGAGCGCACAAGTGAGTGAGGTGGTCATCCTTACACAAATTAGAAGGAAACTTCACCTTACGTGTAGATTACTTGTCCCCCCACAATATTATTAGTGTTCTTGTCATTATTATTATCATTTTTTGTTCTTATTCCCACCCTTACAATTATTTTTTCCTTTTTTCTTATTCCTTCCAAGATGTTGGTTTCCTTTTGGGTTCGATGATTGCACGGAGAGTACACTTGCCGATTGGGTAGGTTGAGACGAAGTCGTAGCTTGTCCCAATGCAGACTAGTTAATGGATAACTGGCTCACTTGTTTCGTAACTTATTCCACATTTTTGGTACTAGTAGAGCTAACAATACCATTGGCATGTGGCCTAGGCTTGATCTTGGGGTTGAAATTGGATCTTGGAGCATTTCGTATAATCTCATACAAAATTCTGTATTGAGCATAGATAAAATCCAACTCTTGAGCCCTAAAGATAGCTTACTCCTTGTTTTGAACTTCAGATGTAGAAACATCCTTCACAATGTAAGGTAACAACGATTTGAGGAACCATTCAAGAAGAAACTCTGGTGACATAAAGGCTTTAATTAATCGTTTCCGTCTATGACACTCTTGAATATGATCTGAAATGTGTGTGGATTTGTCTTTTTGGAAGGTCGACAAGAGTTTGGTACCGATGTCATAATGTACGAGTAGCTGGAAATGATTAAGGAAAGTCATGGAAAGGTCATCAAATGTAGCATAAGCGCCCCCCCCCACCCCCGGTAACTCTATATACCATTTCTCTGCAGGACCCGTGAGGGTGCGTTGAAATAGCCTCAAACAGATGGAATCATCATGTAAGGAATTGGAAGAGCACCAAAGGTGGAAAGTGGTGATGCTCACCACGATCTTCACCATCCTTACCTTCGAACTTGGGAATATCTGAAGGAAGCTTGGTAGGGACTGTCGGCCAATCTGGATTATGAGACACGGGGTCATTCATCAATCTCGACAAGTCATGTAAGTTCAATGTCCCAAGGAAAGGGAGCCTAGGTTGAGCCGGTTGATGCCACGCTCCCTGGTAGTTTTGATTCATGTGAGGTTGATTGCTATAAATACCATGGCCTTGGCCATAGTAACCTCCTCCCATTTGACCCATGAAGGGCTGCATGGAAGCATTGTGATGTGGGGTATCTTGATTATGAGGTGCTACAAAGCCATAATTGGAAGAGTAACCAGGTTGTAGATACCCGTACCCATATGGTTGATAGTTTTTTCCATAGTGCGGTTCATAAGAATGTCCATGGGAAGCTCCATAAGGTCTTCCATGGGATGTACCATGAGATGGTCCATAGTTAGGTATATGGGGAGCTCCATGAGCGGGAACATGAGATGATCTAGGAACAGGTACATGACTTGCTGACACAATAGGAGGTACTCAGCTCTATGATACTATTGTGTTAGCAGTCACAGAATGAACATGGCTAGTAGCAATGTTCCGGCTTGAAGGCACACGTGAGTTAGGGGGAGGATGGGTCATTAAAAACACATTTGAAGGAATGGGGTTGGAAGACGAAGGGGCATGTGAAGGAATTTAAGTGGTGTTTTTAATGTTCACTTGTCTCAGTCTTGGTATCTGAATAGGATTACTAACACTAGGCCTAGGAGGAGCATGTGAAGATGCCTCCACCATGGGGATGGAAGGTGCAATTTGACTAGTGCCCCCAAACCTCTCCGCATGGAAAGGAATGGGAGTGCCCCCAGATGCAGTGCCATGTTCAAATTTTGACTCAGCATGATATGCCAAATCCGTCTCAGGGATAACAGGCATGCCATATCTAACATTACTAGTGCTTGTGGGTTCATAGTGAGTCTCATCACCCGGAAACCAATACCAGCGACCTGTGTCGAATGGGGGATCATAACCAGATGATGAAGGTTGTTCATGTGGTGGATCATATGTGCTAGTGGGATCATCCTCCCCTACCTCGCTAGGTGGGGAGGACATCTTTGGAATCTCGTCCTCATGATCTCCCATGGTGTGTGAATCAAAGTGAGAGGTAGTCCTCCCAGATTGTTTGGTTTCCTCTCCCAAAGGAGGAGGATATGTGGAAGGTGAAAGCCCTGCTAAATGACGAGAATGGTGGGGTGCCGTGGCCGAATCCACAATGACTCAAAAAATAAAAGACTCAATCTAATTACACAAACACTAGGAAAACTAGCGTGCACCGAGAATACACCTAAAAATGTAAATCCAAATCACAAGCAAACCAAGGGTAGGATATGTGAGCTCCCAAATGAAGCAGGTATGTCTCTCCTAGGAGAGGATTGAGACTCCCATACACAACAAGCGTAGGTTCGTAACCAATTATAGTGGCTCTCAGCTTCAATGCATATAGCAACTGTGTTGTCCGATCCCTACCTGGCCAGGACACCTGCAGAATAACCTCTGCAAATACCCCCTCAATAACCTAGGTAAGGAAACTAAGGTCACCTAAATATAACCAATGCTCAGGTGGACAGTCACAGGTAGGATTGACCATATGGGCAGGGTAACAAAGCCTGAATCCTGAAAGCACAACTAGTACTCCAGGGGTGCACTAGCCAATAACTCAAAGGCCCCAAGATACGAATACAATCTTGGAAATATCTTCGGTGCTAATCAATCACAATTAGGGTCATCCCAATCATAATTGCTCACACTTCCTCGTGCTTAACTCCCTTGTAAGAGGAGGATCCTAAGAAACACTAATTATATCAAGGATTTCACACTCTCACCTGGATAGACACCGAATTGTTTTGTTTAGTGGTCTTGGAGAATTAACTCACAATGAACTATTCCAAGACTCTAAAACCTAATATTGTTGATGCACCCTAGAAAATAAAAGAGTGTAATTCATTTTATTATGCATTGATTTTAATTGGCTTTATTACTCAAAGGGTAAATGGACATGCAACTAATTAAATTATGATGCAACAAGAAGTAAAATGCACACCTAACAATCAATGCAAATGCACCGTGTCAAATGAAAAACAAGGTATGCTACTATGTGAAGTGCAAAATTTTTCCTTCAAATGTATGCAATAATTCCTATATGAAAATCTGACTAAGATTCACCAAGCAAACCTAATGCAAGTACCATGCTAATGTAAAATGCAAACAATGCATAACTATGCAAAAAGGAAAAATGTTTTTGTATTTTTGAATTAAATGGGATAAAAAGCAAAAAGATGACTCTACCACCCTCAGAATCAACAGCCACTCACAAATAGAAGCCAAGCAAAGCACCAAGGTAAAATATACCTAATGCACTATCTCAAAACAAAAAATAGAAAATGAAATGACAAGAACATTTCAAAAAATCAAACTAAAAGAAGTCTCTGGTCAGAAACAGGGGTGTATACAGACTCCAGAAGCATCCAAGAAGACTCATCAATCATCCAAAATCACCCAACAACACTTAATCTTCCCAAAAAAGAAAAAATACAGGTCACACGTGACTGTTCTCAGTAAACCTGCGTACATACATGACTATTCCAGGAAAACCTGTGTGTACACACGATTGTGAAAGAAAAACTCGCGTACATGAAGAAAAAGAGAGAAAAATAAGGTAAATAGACAAGCTAAGACAAAATTTACTCCTACAAGACACTACTGGGAAAACATGCCCTGAGAGCTGACACAGAAACAGAGAAATCAGAGCAATTCAAGCACATTGAATGCCGAAAAACCCTCAAAGAAAAACAACTAGGAACCTCCCCATTTGAGTCGATAATTCTATTATGAAGAGAAACTTCCTATGGCTTGGGGTGTACCACAATAGACAGAGAAACTGCAGAAATCAATCCCTTCCCAATATGCAAGAGAAATAAAACATCTAACACTAAAGGATCTCGAATCATACCTTATTCCAGATTGTTGAAGTAGATCCCCGTTGAGCTTTTTTCAATCATGCTTGCTTTAGCAATTCACCCTCAACAACAGTAAACAAGGCAAGCATGCTATATAATGTAGTGTTAGGCCTACTCTAGAATATATAATCAATAATGCATAAGAAATTAAACACATCCATGGACTCAATATTCATTTAAATGCACATCATTGGATAGGAAAACATATTTCTATTAATCAAATCAGAGATTACACAAGTGACAACCTCTGTCGGCACATTTGCGAACTGGAGAAACTGAGTCTTCCACCTTGGCTTCCACCACCTCAATCCTCCATCTCTCGATAACAAGATCACACGCAAAGGAAAGCTTGGGAAGAACACAAAGTGCTCCAAGGGACAAAGGGATGTAGACTCAAGTATAAGCAACCTATGACAAGAATGGACTATAGTTTTCTTGCTCTTCAATTCCTCCTCTTCAATGTATCCAAGAGGTTCCTTATTTAGTACTCCAAAGGGGTAATGGAGCATCAAATATAAGCAATCTTGAGGCATATGGGAGGCCAAGAGACAAGTTATTCGGATACACATCAAGGAAACCTCCAAAAATATTTGGACTTATGCACACATCCTGATGTACGTGGGTTTAAGGTCAATATCAGTGTATATACATGAGAAAGGGATTAAAAGTTGTGTACAACAAATATAAGGTGTTTTTAGGGATGATATTGGAAACATCAAAGGTATAATATTGATCCATGGGGTCCAAAGAGTCTGTAGTGGGACAGGGAAGGCCATAAATGTGTGATCAACCATGTGTGGTAAAATCAGCTGTAACAATAGGATTGTGGGAATAAAAAGATAGGAAGAGACAAAAAGATAACAGTATGATAGTTCAGATCAACATCTCTCTCATTATATTAGCTTCTGCACAATCAATCACAGATTCAAATAGACAATAATTCAATGGAGCCTTGAACTCTCAATTCTTCCTTATCACTTGATAGCTCACATTTACAATTCTTCTTCTATTTATAAGCTTGTTCCTTTACATTCATGGTCCAGTTCTAACTAACTCATAACTTATTTTACTAACTAATGACCAATATTCACAAAATATGGTCCAAAAGTGCAAAAAGTGACAAAATATTCAAAAGTAGTCTATCTTCTGCCTTGCGCGCTGTATTCATCTTGTGCGGTGTCTTCTAAGTTGGTGTAGCATCTGTGATGCTGTGCAACTTACCCCAAACCCCTACCAACAACCCCCCAACACATTCTTGTGGCTCGTCCTCGAGCCACGTCAGTTGGACATGGTGTACTGGTTGATTTTTATCTTAAAGTATTCATACTACTGAGAAATTTACGTTACTTGTGTTTTGATTTTCTCAGCAAGGTCCTGACATGCAAGAAAATATTTATTTAATAGGTTCTCCACCATATTAGCATTTACTTCCTTCTTAACATCCTGCAGCACAACGACTGCTTTTATCGATAGTTGGGCTCCAATTTCTTGGAACTCGTCGAGCTGGTCACTGTGTTTCCGCTATCACTCCTGTGCTTTTCCAACTTGTTTATATAGCTCTTTCAAATATGTGACCGCGTAATTTACACAAGTGGTGGCATTGTCCTCAATGTTGTCTTCAGTGTTTCCAACTGGTTCTCAGCTTCCTGCAATTGCTTTGTAAGTTGCTCTAACTGTTCATCTTGAACAACACTACCCCAAAATTGTGTCATTGCTTCCATGATATTTTTAGCCTCTTGCTTGATCTCTTCAAAATGTGTTGCTATCTCATTGATGGCACTCTTTTGTTGTGCAACCTACTTTGGCAGTGTGTCTAGGTAATCCATAGCATTCCACAGGTTGTTGTCTAGCTAGAGCTGCACAATGGCTTCTCCAAGTCGGTTCTCCTTGATGACTACATCCAACTCTACCATGCTTTCATGGATGTACTGGTAGGAATTTGTAACGACCTCTTCGACCTGCCCCCGATTAGAAAAAATATGTGCCTTCTCAGCAACAAGGTAGTCAGTTTCTTTCTTCATCTCTATTATTTCTTTCGCTGTCTTCATCTCAGCTCTTCCTAGGCCTTTTTTAGCGCCTCAATTTCCTATGTTGTGGCTGTTGTCACTAATTCCTTTGCATGGTGCAAGTCCTCAAGCTCTTTCTGCAACATCTATTCTTCCTCTTGCGACTGTAAGTACTGGTCACTCATGTCCTTCTATCGATCGGCCAAATTCTGATTGGTGACTCATTGCATGTGGGATAAAGTCTGAGTGGTCAACTTTTTGATGTACAACACAATGCTTTGCAGCTGCTGCTGTGATGAATTCACGTCCTCTCATCTAGTGTCAATTGTAGTCAAGGGAACATAAACATTCCTAGCTTGCGGCTCAGTGCTAATCGATGCATAATCCTGCACAAGTGAACTCTCTGGTGCTCTTCATGAAACAACATTATATATAGAATCTAACTTGGTGTGTACCTCAGCAAAACCTTCTTGGGCAAACTTCCGCATCTCCTTTGCTACAGTGTCAGATGAGTTAGTGATGGCCTTAATAAGCCCCTGTAATTGTGCCTCCATCACCAATCGGGTACTACTACTTGCATCCTGTTCCATTCACTTCTTCATCCTTATCTCCTTAAGGATACATTGCACCTCAAGGTCAACAGGAGTTTCTATTGATGATTCACCATTGAATTCATGGTGACTTTGTTGGTGAGCTCCTCTAATTGGATCATCATGTGCATCTATTGGTGGTCCTGCTGATACTTTGCTAGTGCTAACCGGCTCCCGCCATGCTACAGGCTAGTCATCAATCGTTGTATCCAATTCCTCATATGTCACCTTATAAGACATCGATAGCCACTGCTTATCTAGGTCGCGGAGAGCATTGACATGAATGGTGTGTGGTCCTATGGAGATCCAAGCGATCCTTCGATATTTAGCTGCAGCCTCATTGGACAGTCATGGGACTTTGACAGATTCTACGTGTACTACTTCCCTGTATATCCAAAAGTGGATCGTGCAATTCTCTTGCTGACTGGGCTCCTCTATGCACCACAAGTTTTGATACCATGCACCTTTTCACACCTTAACTACTTCAACATCCATCCTTTGGTAATCCTCTGGCTCCATCCAAGCCACTAATGCAATTAGGATCAATATCCATTTGTATCTAAAAGGGAATTATCTGGCATGAATTGCTACTGCGTCCTCAGTCAACTGGTTCAACAAGAAAAGGGACCAGTTCCTTTGTACCCCTTCTGTGCATTGTTGGGAACACACAATCACCCTTGAAGTGCACTAGATGGGGATATTCTTATCGACAATCTTACTTGCTAGGATTCAGGAGGTGATACACACCATCCTATCATTGATGCTATCAATGCAATATTCCCTTCCATTTCACTGCAAGTCATACTTCTACTTGAACTGTGCAACAAGCCTCTTGTCATTATCCCTGCCTTTGAAATATTGTGATGGGTCTGGCTCATCCTTTGGCAACCCCGTGATCTTTGAGATCAAGTCCACTATGATAAAAATTGGTGTGTCCAACCATAGTGTCCCTCCATGAAAGAAATCCAAAAGTTTCTTGACGCAAGCATTTGCTTCATTCAGCCGCCCAAAATGCGGCATGTTGACAAGCCCTAGAAACCCATATTTATCCAACCCCTGTGCCCATGGATGCGGGATATGCACTATGGGACCTCCTGTGACTGAAGGTAATGATTCATAGGGCTCGTTTTCTACATCCTGTAACTCCAACAGGTCATGATCCTCGTACTTCATCTTCATCAATGCTAGTACAATATCGGTGGTTCACACCATCACTTTTGGTAGCAGTGGCATTTTTGGATGATACTTCTGATTCTTGGTTAACTGTGGAGGCTACGCACCAGGTCGGGTGGGAGCGATGTAACCCAGAATTTCCTCTACCGAGACCTTGGTGTGAACCATTGATTCTACAGTACCAGATCTAGATGGCCCCATCTAGGTGGCTGCGTCTTCCTATGCCCTCACCGATGTCTGTGTTTTCCTTTTTGTGAGTGTTGGGGAACTGGGCTTCTTCCCCCACCACTTCTTCGTCGAGATGGAGGATTATCTGACCTACATACTGGAAACTTATTCATCGATGGAAACCTGTCTAATGGGAGAGTCCCTTTCACTAGAAATATCTATCATGTCGGGGTTACTCCGCATCATGCAACAATTTCCCACAGTCATGAGACACTCTCACCTTCACTCTACAACTCTCACAATTCACTTGACGACATTGGAACTCAATTCTACTTCAACACTCTTTGCAACTCAACTTAGCATAATGGTGCTTTCAGCCTACATTGTGCACCTTCTTATATCATCTAGTCGATCCATTCTTCATCATTACCAAATCAACCATGGTCATCATGACCAAATCCTACATTAACTTCCCGAATCCTCCATCGATTCTTTCAACCCAACGGTTGGATCCGCCATTAATACGCGTCGCTTTAGCAAGTGTCGCCAATTAACTGTATTAACTATGCTTCATTTATTGCTGATTTGACTATATCGCGACCCTACATCTATCACGACAGAGCTTCCTAACTGTGCTACTCACTCCCCTACTTGTAAATCCACTTACCCCTGGTGTGCCCTTCCTATGGCTATATATTCCTTTTTTTTCATTTTGTAGTGCCTCAAGCACTATGCGATTTCGACCCTGTCCTACAGGGCTTCAGGAGGCTACCATAACTAGTTTTGGTAGCATCGCTCCATCTAATTGTTGTAATTGAATGGCTCTCCCAGAAGTAATAAAATGAACAAGATATGGACCCAACCAGTGCATCTGTAACTTACCTGGATGCTTCATGAACTTGATGTCATAGAGCAGCACCAAACATCCTTGCTAAAACTCTTTGTTTTTTATATGGGGATCATTCCAAGCCTTCTGTCGATCCTTCTTGACACACTAATGGAACCCTCTGATAAAGCGGTCTTCTTCAAGTTGTATCAACTATGCCACATGCTCTTCTAGTGCTACTTCCTCATCCATTCTTGTCATGGTGGCAATGCGTAGACTAGGAACAATGTACTCCATAGACATGACTTCCTTTTGTTCGTATACCAATTTGAATAGTGTTTTCCCCATCAATCTCTTACAGGTGGTGTGATATGCCCATAATATTGCTGGAATATTCAAATCCTAGTCATCTCAGTTAGTGTTACATACCTTTGTAAGTGCATGATCCAAGATCTTGTTGAATGCTTTTATAGTCCCATTCATCTGTGGATGATATGGTGTACTTTTCTTATGCTATATTTTCAACTCCTTCATTATCTCTCTTATTGTGTGGTTGATAAAATGGATACCCTAGTTGCTCATCAATATCCTTGTGTATCCAAACCGTGTCATGATGGTGTCAAATAGAAATCTTGCTGCTATCGCAGCGGTGCAATCCACGACTGGTGCGGCCTCTGCCCATCACGCCAAGTAGTCTGTTGTTGTGATTATGTATCATGCACTAGTTCACTTCCCTGATGGGTTGATTGGTCCCAAAAAATCCACAACCCATTTATCTAAAGGTTGCAAAGTTACCTTGGGTACTAGCGACATCTCATCCCATCATGATGGTTTCCCAGTGCGTTAACAGACGTCGCAGCTCTGTGCATAATCTGTCACATTATTATGTAAAGTGAGCCACCAGATCCTTGCACAAAGAACCTTTTGAGCCGTAGAACAACCTCTGTAGTGTCCCCCAACAACTCCCGCGTGTGCTTCCTCCAGAATCTATTCTTGTTCATGTGGTAGGACACATTTCCATAAAATTTCATCTGATCCAAGCTTATACAAGTGTCTAACAATCAACTAAAAATCAGAAGCTTTAACCACCAACTATTTCTTTTGACTTGTTGAAAAATATTCTGGTAAGAATCTTGTCACCAAAAACTGGATTATTGGAGCATAATAGTCATCTACCATGTCAACTCTGAATAACTGCACATCGGGAAAACCATCTTCAATATTGATGAGCTCCTCGCCTGTCTCAATATGCGACAAATGATCAAGTATAGCATTCAAGCAACCCATCTTCACAATTATTTCAAAATAAAACTCTTGAAAGAGAAGTGGCTAGTGGCATATCTTCCGCCCCAACACAGGCTTATTGACCAAGTACTCAAAGCAGAATGGTCGGTAAGCATTTTGAAATGACTACCCAAAAGGTAATGCCTGAATTTCTGCAACATATATACCATCTCCAGACCTTCTCGTTCTATGGTCGTATATTTTTTCTCTACAAATGACAAATTCTGACTAGCGAAAGCAATCGAGTGATCAAGATCTCCTTCACCCGGCTGCACGAGCACTACTCCTAGTGCAACAGAAGATGCATCAACATGAACATGGAACTCCTTGTTCCAATTTAGGAAGACAAGTATTGGCGTCAAATCCATCTTCGGCTTCAGCGTGTCGAAGCTACCTTGACATTCTGGACTCCATACAAATGTAACATCTTTCTTTAATAGTTTCTCCATAGGGGTAGTAATCACATCATCTCCTCTAATGAATTTGCGATAAGACCCAGTGTGCCCCAGCATCTCCCTAAGCATATTTACATTTGTCGATGGTGGCAAGCTCAAAATGAGTGCTATCATCATAGGGTCAACCATGATTGTGCACAATGTGACCCAACAATATCGCAAATGGTGTGTAGAAAAATACACTTCTTGGAGTTCAACGCGATCTAATGTTTTCGACATATTTCCAGCACCAGTCGCATATTTTCCAAATGATCCCTTATTAGACCATACACGATCCAAACCTTCAGTATAAACTTGTAGTAAATTCTGAATGAAATATTTAAATTATGCAGCAACAACTCAGGAAAATATTACAGGCCCATTCTTCAATCCAAACGGCATCACTGTGTATTGGAAGCAACCCCATTCAGTAACGAATGTCGTTTTATGTCAATCTTCCTTTGCGATTCTTATCTGGTGATAACCAGGAAATCCATCTGTAAAAGAGTACATTTCATGATCGCCTACTCCAAGTATTTCATCTTTGAATGGTATTGGAAATGGGTCATGCATACAGGAATCATTCAGTTTTTTGAGGTCGACAAAGATTCGAACTTCACCTATTTTATTGTCTTGGACCACCATCGGACTGATCCATTCTGATTTTTCCACTAGCTCAATGATGCCATCATCCAACATCCAGTCAAGTTCAACCTTGACTCTTTCTTTGTATCATGGATTCAGATGATACGACCTCTATCTTACCAATTTCGCATCTGGCTTTAATGGGATCTTCATCTCTCCTAGGTCACCTAGTCACCCCCTTCATTTTCAAGAACTTTGTCAGAAATAGATCTTTAAATTCATGCAATAGATTTGTTATTTTTTCCATGATTTCTCTGTCCCATTAGTCCCCAACACTTGCAAATTTTGGATTCTCCTCCATTCCAATGTTAAATTTTTTAATCTTTGGCTTCTGATTCATAGGATCAGTTGGTATATCTGGTGCTGCGACATCCTTACTCCCTTATGTTTTCGGGATATTGATATTTTGTAGCTCATCATCATCCTCAGGTCTGCCAGACACATTATAACATTCCATCATTGACTACATGTGGCAATGTGCATGTGGATCCACTAGGTATGCAACCAGCACTACTTTTACTACCACGTCCCAGATGATATGAAGTGAATTGTGGATGTTGGGATTGGCATACATGAAACTAAAGGCATGAGAAAATAAAACCATCAACTCTTCCCAATTGGTTATTTCTCTGCGCAACATTGTGGATATATACCTTAATCTTGGAATCTCATCCAAGGTGTGTATGAAGGAATGGATCCATTCATCCTTTGGTCATGATTCCCACAATGTTTGGCATTTCATAAAATGGCTGCGAGGGTCATTCCTCCCATCATACTTCCTAGTGTGATATACTTCTGTGTTGCCAAAGTGAACTGTCATCAACTATCGACATTGCGCCCATCCAGTAATTGTCTTTTTATGAGCTACCCACCAACGTGTTGGAGTAGCCTTTAGTGTTTCCTCCAGTGCCAATAATCGATGTGGTTCTGATACCTTCTCTTCAAACATCATTAAGAATTGATAAAGGTCAGGTATCCCTTTGTAAATTGGAAATTCAATCATTTCAGTCGTAACATGGCACAGTGATTGCATGATTAGGACACACTTCCTGAATGACACATCGTGCATGTGGTTTTGCCAGTTCTCTAGTGCATCATCAGAATCAGAGGATGCAAAAATAGCACTGCGCCAACCGACTTCTCCATTGGTAGTTGGGTGGATATAATCTTCAAAGATGTTGTAAGTGTGATCCCATCCCCTGACAACTTCATCCTTTACCAGTTCAATATATCATTGTCCTTGATTTGGATCCATAAGTGCAATGACTCTAACGTCTTGGTTCTCAAATGTCATCATTCGCTTCTTAAATTTAATTACTTCCATACTATCATTGTCCCATACAATACCCAGTAGTGCAGGATAGGAGTCTTCACCATTAACAAATTCAATCACATAAAAATTAGCATAGGTCTTCATACCTTCAACATCTATGACCAGGTTAGATACCCATCCGATTGGTTGTACCCTAGCCTGATTATCCAAGCGCAACTGCATAGGGGACCAACCCAATGCCGGCCTCCCCATCTTTTTCCATGTCTGATTTGTTAGGATATTTACATTTGAACCTAGATCCAGAATGACCGAATTGACTTCATAGTCCCCAATCTAAATGTTCATGCACATCTCCTTGCCTGTCTTTTTCTTGTGTATAGAGTTCACTATGGAATCCTTCTGTTCCCTACCCGAGTGGTGCAACAAATTTTCAATATCGACTAGAGCATCAGGATCTCATGATAGTGATAAACAACTATCAAAGAAGTGTTGCAAGGTACCATTCTTCCGCAATGGTCCTTCTTCTAATGACAAATCAAAAGCGGAGGGAATATTATAGACATGTGACTTACCAGGATTTCTTTAGATCACATCCTGTGTTTCAAAGAATGTCTCTTTTTCAGTTGCGATATCAAACGTCTCTTTCTTCTTCCCATCCAATCAAACCTCTAGCCATGGCTCATTCTCTCCATTCGTTGCACCTTTGCGAGTGACGATGGAAACATCAACATCCTATTTTTTGGGCTTTGCTGATATTGTCGCAACTGTCGACCCTTGATTCTGGTTCATTGATGGATTCTGATTCAGCGACAAATTCTGGTTCAACGGAGGGTTCATAGGTTGAGTCATAGTATGATTATGAAGTGGAACTTGATTCGAAGCCTGGTTCTGCTACTGATTCTAGTTCTGTAGATGATTTTGAGTTTGTAACTGGTTCTGATTCTCCAACTGAGGAATGCTCTTGGTCTACCATCTTGCGATTAGTTGTGGGAATTTTTTGACAGTATGATCAATCATCGTGCAGTATGTAGATGAGAATTGCAAGTGTGACTAGTCTCTCTAGTAATTTCCAAATACCCCATAATTGTAATACTGGATAGATCCACGACCTCCTCCTCCTCCTCTTCCAAATCCTCGTCCTCTTCCTTATAATCCTCCACAAAATACTCCTTTCTTCCGGTACTGTGGCTGAGCCATCTGTTGTGGCAGGGGATTTGGTTGTTGCTAAACATAGTGCGTTGCTTAAACATACTGTGGCTACGGCTGAGGCATCATCATTTGATTGTACTGCGGCTATGGTGCAAACTGAGGCTACGACACAAAATGTGGTTGTGACTGTGATGGTATAAATGGAATATATAGTGGTGGTGTATACTGTGGTTGAGGTTGAGAGCTTACCATTTGAGGCTACGGTTGTGGCTGTTGTACAACATGACGATCTTCGCCCCTCAAAAAGTATGAACCATATGTTATTTTTGGAAGCAGATGATATGCACGACAGTCTTTATCTTCATGCCCCACTGATTGACAAAATGAACAATATAAGTTGGATGGATTTGACACTATATTCTGCATGTAGATACATTCTTCATGTCGGTTTCCATAGAATTGACATATGCGATACCATGGTATGTTTCCGCAACTTGGTGGGTTCGTCACCCCAAATAGAAGGTGATTCCAAAAGTCAAGGAAAGTGTCTTTAGTGTGTCCATCTACGCGATAATGAGTGCACCAAATATCTTCATGATTCTCTTTCCCCTTCTTAATGTATTGCAACTAAAGCATCAAGTTTTCCAACTACGCATAAATTTGGTTCATACCAACTGCATTCTCCCCAACTGGTGAGGCTTCTAACTTTATTATGATCTCCAGAGCCTCGCTCTGTGTCTTGATCTTCTGTTGCATCAGGTTTTTTCAGATATGAGGTACCAATGCCATGATAAACCATTCTTTGTGCTGAACTTCACTCATATCAAAACTGAATCTTGCCATCAACGTCTTAAATCTTTTATCGAAGTCCTAAACAGTCTCATTGGAAAATTGCTTAATCTCTTTTAACTCAGTAATGTATTGCACATCAGATTTAGGTTTTCAAAATTCTTCGATCAGTCCCCTCCGGACTTCATCCAATGTTTTTGGAGGGGTCCTCGTAGGAACCTGTATAAATTTCATGTACCAATATAGCACACGACCCCGCAGAGGAGTCTCCAATTGGCCTTTCTTGACATCATCATTCGTGTCCTGTCTAACAGTCCATACTGCCTCGCAGAGAAACCAATATTGCTCAGGATCGTCGGTCCTATTTCCATGAAAAAAAGTTACTTTGTGTCATTGCCCTCCATCCTGGGCCTTGTTCCCGCAAATGCTGACCTACTACGAGAATGTTGTTGACATGTCAGGCAAGTTGACATGGAATTTTTGTTTTTCCCTGACTTTGAAGTAGTGCGTGGAGGCATGGGTACATTGCTACTAGGTTTTATTATTACTATTGTTCTGGTTGTAGTCTAGATCTAGTCATCCTCTTCATCACTGTGGGGTCACTTTTTCCTGTGTGATATTCCTTTGTGATCTTGTGTTTCAATCGCAGCAGGACCTTCTCCTATCCTCTTGTTGTTCTCTTGTCAAAACCTTTCTCCTCCCCTTCCAAAACCACTTTCTTCCTCGGCTTCTCGCACAGTCTTGTCAAAACTTGCACCCATCTACCCCTTATCTTCCCATTTGTCTCCCCCCTTTAGTCATGGTATCCACTGCCTCCGCACACTAGATTTTACTACTCTAGGTACATCTTTAGTATACCATTTTCATAGACAAGCATTTTAATTGACAATTGTAGAGACAACAGGGCCTACGTCTGGGTTCGTTGAAAAATTCCCTTTCTGCTTTGCTGTAGGACTTGGTAGTGTCGACTGCAAACTTTGTGATATATCCTTCTAGGATACTATCCAGCAAGACCTCAACAACTCGTGATGCTCTGTTGTCAGTTTCTTGCAGTTCTTGGATCAACTCAAGGGTCCAGGATGTTGGTTCTCCTCCTTGGAAATTTTTCTTCTTGTAAGTGAACTGTGTCATCCACTCATACAATATGATGGGAAACTCATAGAAAAAGGTACTTGTGAGTACCATTATGTATATATCTCTCCATCCACTTGTCTTTCATTAGTCCAAGGTTTTGATTTTTTGCTTCAGCAAATTCTTGCAACTTCTGATCAAACTATTCTTGAATTTCTGGTCACGTCAGATGCTACATATCCTCCTCTCAGTTGCAACAAGGTCCCAACAATGAAAACATTTGTTGGAACAAACCCAACCAATAAAACCCAGTCGACAGGGTTTCCCACACCGTCGACACTCAACTTGTTGCGATCTCCCTGAGCATCGGCCCAGATAGGTTTTACCCTATCCAGCAGTATCCGCAGAGTGGATGAAGTCTCACCCGAGATGTTCAAGGGAGGGATGACGGAACCAAGTTTCTGCATAAAATAAGAGGACTATGGGAATTTACAAGTCATTGATCTATCTATCAATTGCATTTATCTATATAATCACTCATTATTTGGATTGCATCATTCATTTATCATAGAAATAACCATGTTACTTGAACAAATAGATCTAGACATATAATATGGTTCATAGCATTAAACATTGCATCATAGATCCATGTCGCACACATTCACCATAGGAATTTAGGAACATAAAGATAGGAAGAGACAAAAAGATAATAGTATGATAGTTCAGATTGACATCTCTCTCATCATATTAGCTTCTGCGCAATCAATCACAAATTCAAACAGACAGTAATTCAATGGATCCATGAACTCTCAATTCTTCTTTATCACTTTATACCTCACATTTACAATTATTCTTCTATTTATAGGATTGTTCCTTTACATTCATGGTCCACTTCTAACTAAATCCTAAATGATTTTACTAACTAATGACCAATATTCACAAAATATGGTCCAAAAGTGCAAAAAGTGACACAAAATATTCAAATGTAGTCTATATTATGCCTTGCACACTATCTTCATCTTGCGCGGTGTATTTTGAGTTGGCGCGGCATCCGCGATGCTGTGCTACTTACACCAAACCCCTGCCAACAATCTTGGATGCCTCAAATAGGACCTTTTCCCCTAGAACACACATTTTAGACCCTAATTGGAAGACTATTTTAGGGTCGACTTGCAAATGAGATAAAGTTTGACTTTCAACTCCTATTGGTATTAAAATTTTGTCTATGGTACCCTTCTATTTCCTTTTTCCAATTATGCAATTCTGTCCTAATTTGGGTGTTACATAAAAACATTATTGAAAATGTCCCAAAACTACTGACTTTTGGCCTATCCAAAAGAGAGAACTTGCACTATATTCCACGTGTCAATATTTTGTTTCTCCATCTTAAAATTATACCAAAAATACCTTGCTCAGTTTATTTCTTATTCAGCTAGTCACAATCAATTTGGATGTTGAATGACTAATACATGACGTTTCTCCCTAGAACATTTGTTTTACACTAGGTTTTGGACTAGTAAAAAACCCTAGATTCTGCTGTAATTATCTCCGAAACTGTAATGAATCAAGATCTAAATTCTGAACTAGAGCTATTTTGTCATTTTTTGGAAGTGTCTTTTTAACCTCTATCTTTGAATCCTTGTAGAGAAAATGTTTCGCGAAAATTCCAAGATGACTTGTTTTGCAGAAGCCAGTCCTGTGCAAAGAGCTCTAATACCAAACGTTAAGCAACTAAGTCCGAGAAATAGCATAAAAAGAGAAGAAATAGAAAATAAGAGAGTATTCCATGCCTTAACAATGAATAAAAGAGATAAATAATGATCCTCTTCGAGAAAGGAACCTCCTTACACAAGGTATTGTGTACCTAGACAAGACAATATGCAATGTTTTCTCAAATAAAAATATCTCCTTCCTAATATAGGAGATAAAGGTGTACAATAAAAAATAATAGACCCACTAATAGACCCAATATTACATCAATAATATGTAATACACCACCATATAGGGGTAAAGTGCCACACTATAGGGGGGATTATGCCCAACATTTAGGGCTTAACAGATACCCAAAAATTGCTCCTCCAAAAAATTTCACAATTTTTCTCCAAAAATTCCCAATAGAGAGAGAGACTTGATTGATGATGAAATAATAGTTTTTCCTTTGTATTTATACACTTCGTCGTGACTTACTAGCTTCTTTTAGTGTCTCCTTAAGCTCATCCTTAATTCATGGATCCCCTTGTTTTAAGGGGGTCTCAAGGGTTAGTAGCCACCTCAAGGACCCATCATGAGACTTCATGTGAAAACTTCAATATCTCTTTGAATCTTATCCAAAGGGGGGCTTAGGTATTAAACACATCATCATACTTGGTGGATATGCCATTATTTTTTGTGACGATCGTTGCCACTTCACGTGTTCTTTAGAATGGTTATTATTTTGGGGGTACTTCAATATTCACACTAACTTGCTTTAGATCAATTTTGGGAACTCTTTAGGGACTTCTCCACCATGTGTCATGTAACCCCAAACTCATGGGAAAGTGGAACAAACGCCATTTTTTTTCTGGGTTTTTTCACCTTTTATCTGAGCATTACCTTGTGGACCAATCCTTATTAATTTGGGGGATACTTTTGATGGTCATATGGACCAATCCTTTTGGTAATGTAGACCCAACACCACTACTTTCTGGATTATGTGGACCCACCATCATGATTTTGGGATATCTTTTACACTTCATCCAAATACCATTTGCACCAACCTTAGGGGCTCTCTAGGGAATTCTCCAACATGATTTATGTGACCCCACCCTCATGGTCATGTGGACCCAACACCATTATTTTAGGAATTTCTTCACAATTATTACTAACATTTCTTAACATATTTATGAACTTTCTTACACTTATTATCATTGTGATCATGTGACCCACCATAATGGTCATGTGACCGATCATCATGGTCATGTGAATCAACATCATTTAGTTAGGAAAATGTTCACACTTCTTTAGGACACTTTAGGGACTCCTTTACACTCCGGATAATCATGATCATTAGGGGATTTTCTAGGGGATCTGTACCCATTATGTATAACTCATTGTGTCTTTCTGTGAGGACCATATGCAACTATTCTTCCATAAGGGGACCACTTTCGATTTATATACACTTGTGAATAAGAGATTCCTTAGGTTCTTCTTTAGGGGATTCAGGGCTTGATTATACATTCCCAAATAATATATCTCTACTACAATCACATCATCATTATCACCTTGACACCACATATATCTTCACTATTTTGACATCAATGAAACCTTGCTTGACATCAATGCCAACTTCTTCCAACATGGTATAGATGGCATGTTTACAAGTTTTTGGCATCTCCATTGGGAGAACAATCCCATGAAAACCTTTTAACAATGGTGTTTTACCTTCCATGCCTAAAACGTTTTGAAGGACTATAAAATAAAATCTTTGAATGTGCTAGGATTCTCCCCTTATGGAGTACGACCCGTATCAAAGAGAAATTTACTGTGTATCAATTCCAATTAGGTTGAGAATCTCCCTTTCAGGAGTATGACCCGTATCAAGAGAAATTTTTATTGTGTAATTTGAAATCCACTAGCTGGGTGTCTCTCTTTAAGGAGAATGACCCATACCAAAATTGAATGATTATTTTTTTAATTAATTTTGGATTGGAAATCATGTTGGTAATATCTCATGAGGATATCTAACCATATCCAAATCAATGGACCATGTTTGAAATTAAATTTAATTTCCAGTAGGTTGCGCAACCAATTTCCCATGCCAAATGTTTTTTTTAGTTAAACCCCCAAAGGTTTGGAAATTCAATTCCCATGCCAAAAACATATAATTTTTTTTATTTCTAAGTCTTGAATTGGATGGGCAAGGGCCCATGACAAAAACATGTAAATTTTTTATTTTTAAGTCTTGAAATGGATGGGCAAGGGCTCCATGCCAAAAACATATAAAAAGTTGTTTTGTTAAGCCTTGAACTGGCTGTGCAAACACTACATGCCAAGAAATTTTGAAATTAAATCTTGTTTAAGCCTTAACAAAATTGGGTGTCTTTCTTAATGAAAGTATTAAGAAAATAATTGATGCTTATTATATAAAGTCTACCTTGAAATAGAAAGCCACAATTCTAGTTATTCATGAAATTGTTTAAAGAACTCAAACTTAACTTAAAGATAGAGCCAATAAATCCATGTACATGGTGTACTATTAAAGAAGCATGGAAAGGATGGCTTTTTTTAGTCTTCCCCATCTTAGTGGATTCCATCCCAACTTGAGGGTGGCCTCTTGGCAGATGGAATGACTACTGGATAGATTTCAACACAGTTGGGTGGAAAGTCGAAGTCAAGTCTTCAGTTGGTAAGTCACCAATTCATCACTATTCAAATAATCATCTTCGATTGCATAAAGTTTCCCTTGAATTAGATAAGTGTGCTACAATCTTTATGTATTTATCATTCTTCATTTTTTTGTATTTATATTAGAAAATGTACGTCAAATTTTCTATTCATTTATAAATTGGTATTAATTGTATTATTGTAGGTGCATGTTTATAAAATAGTAGAAATTGTTATTATTAGTTTCCCATGATTACAAGTGTGTAAAGTGGATTATTAGTCATAGTTAACTTTGGTAAATTAGTTTATTCATGAATAACAAGTATGAATCTAAATTATTCTTTAATTATATTCCTATATGATGAATATATAGAAAGACAACAATACAAATTACTGTGGAAAGTCCTAAAAGTAAATTTAAAGATAAAAATGAGATAATAATACATTATAGGCTATTACATACATTAAGTGAAATTGTTTTTTTAAATACCTAAGACTATGAAGAAATTACAAACTTATATATATGCCCCTTATATATGTATGAAATAAATACTTATTCAATTGACGATTGAATGATTAATTTTTGATATAACATAGATATTAAAGATAGAAAAAAAGAAATTGTAAACTTATATATATACCCGTTATATATGTATGTGGAAGAAAGACTTATTCTATCGATGATTGAAGAGATTGTTTTTTCATATGACATAAATATTAAAGATAGAAAAATTAGTGAGTTGTATATAAATATATTTTATATGTTTTAATTTAAATAGAAGTAAATTTAAATATTAAAGAGAATGATTTTTGATATGACATATATATTAAAGATAGAAAAATGAGTAAGTTGTATATAAATATAATTTATATATTTTAACTTTAGAAAGAAGTAAATTTAAATATTTTATAAAGGTGATTTTAAGAAACGATGCACTAAGAGTCATTATTATACATTAGTGGCACATATAAGTATTTGTAAACAAAGTTATGCTATGATATTACACGAATTGTAAACACATAGTTATTATAAGTATATGAATTTCATTAACTTGAGTATGTTTTAGTGTATGGAAATAGCTCATGAGTTACCAAATAGAATTATAAGAAGTGCTTGGTTTAGGGTTTGGGTTTAGTTTTTTTATAAATAATTAATTTCGAAGTATAAAAATCATTATCATGAACCCATTTCCATCTTTATATCCTTTACTATAAAGTTCACTTAATATTCTAGAAATTAAAGGTATAAAGAAATTTTATTGTTTTGTTATGACAAATCATCTTAGATCATTAATATGATAACTAATATAATTAAGTATTGAATATGCATAATAAGGTTAAAATGATCTTTAAATAGTAAAATTGAATGGTTTGTTTAAGTTAGCTATACTTCTAAAAAACATTATGAGGAATAAAAAGAATAGGATAAAGATAGAATATCCATACTATCTTGTGTTTTTAAAGTATTTAACTTTTGAAGGATCAACATATGTGGCAAGTATATGGTGTATTGTTATTAAGACTAACTCATTAGTATGTTGTTAGTATGTTGAAAGAAGTTAAGGAAAAAAACCTATGTACCCTATTTTTCAAAATAATCAGGAAAATAGACATGTTGCATTTCTTATGCTTTGTAATTCTTTTCTTGCAGTTCCTAAAATATTTTTCATTGATATTTGTTAAATTTATTTTATAACAATAACTACTCATTCTATGTGTACTCATAACATTATATGTTTTTAAAATTTGTAAACGATCTAGTATGCATAGTCACGATTACAAAATTTCCAAACATCTATATCCAACTCTGAAAAGTTTAAACCAACATATAGTATCAGAGGGATCAAATCTCTTGAGGTGTAAACCCCTTTTTACAATTTAAATGTTCAGGAATCATTCCAATTTATCTAATTTGTGCACTTNTATATATATATATATATATAAGAGTACATTAAAGAAATTAAATATAAGAAATATCTTTTATTATAGAAAATGATACCGTTAGTGTATACATTATGGTAGTATATTGTTTTTAAGTGAATTTAAATGGACAAACTCAATATTTATGGTAGTTTTATATTTTTCATTAAGTGAAAATTTTCTTTAATATTAATTTTTTTTTTCAAAATTTTGATAGTTTGTCCTTTTAAAATGAATCAAAACCTCTATCTTCGAAGTTTTAATGAAATTTTTTCCATTTATAACTTTTAGTTGACTTATTCTTTAAATAATTATTTAATATTAAAAAATGGAGTTTAATACACTAATTAACTTATTCTTTAAATAATTATTTAATATTACAAAATAGATTTTAATAAATTTATTAAAAACTATATTACATAATTTAGAAAAAAAAACTACTTATTTCAACTATTAAGTTTCAATAAAATATAGCACAAAGAAAAAACTTTTACCTATACATACTCTTTTACAATTTAATCTAAATTTAAAATATAAGTATAAATTTTGATTACTTCAAAACATTTAGTTAATATAATAAAAATAGAAAGAATAAGTATATCCATGTGAGAGAGAGTGATCTAATGAGGAATGTCTCTAATTCCACTAGGAAACATCCTTTTACATTGTACTATATACTCAATCAAATTAATATTTTTTATTATAAATATGACATAAAGAGAGTATGATATCCCCTACTTTAATTTGTATTAAGTATAATTAATATAATAATAATAAAAGAGTTAACCTAACTCCCTTTTTTTAAAGGCTTTTTCTACAAGTTTGTTGTTGAAAATGTGTCATATTAACTTTTCATCTTCCTATGTGGCTTCTTCCTAAGGTATCTTGTTCCATTTGATTAAATATACTATAATGGTTCTTTACCAAAAAGAAAGAAAATGTTGTTTTATAATTTTCTTATAGTTAAAATGAATATTTTTTCTTCTTTGAATCTAATCCTTAATTTCAATAAAATATTACTTAGAAGTCACTTCTTCACTCTTGCAAAAAGAGCTACTTTTTAAGTTGTTTTGTTTTATTTGAGATTAGGTTACTTATACACTTGGAGTTTCAAAGATACTAAATTTCCTACTTCAATATACTTATAGTTTCAAACATACTCAATTTCCTACTTCAAATTGTCTTTCACTTTGATGTTGATTTACTAGCTACTTCATCATATTTGGGTTATTTCAAAGTTTTCCTTAAAATTATAATTTGCGCTTCTCTATTTGTGAATTTATTATTAATACAGTTTTTTAACCTTTTCTATATGTGAGTTTATTATTTTACTTTAGTATGATAAAGTTATAAAAATGATGTGATGCTGAGCCTTAGATATCCATAAAGTATTGAAATTAGTAATCGTATGATACCACGAGTCTAAACGAAAATGTAACCTAACCCATATTCTATGAAAATATATTATAAAAAATGATTTTACAAATAAAACACGCTTGAAATTAGTTTAAAAACTAATCAAATTATCTAACTTCAATAGGCCGGTACTGAATATTCATACCACCATTCTAAACGAAAAAGTAACCTAACCCATATTCTATGAAAATATATTATAAAAAAGGATTTTACAAATAAAACATGCTTGAAATTAGATTCAAAACTAATCAAATTATCTAACTTCAATAGGCCGGTACTTGAATATTCATTAACCTAGTGTTATGTTAGTCATATCTGAAAACCTAATAGGGTAGGGTTTTAAATAGAGAGAGGGAAAATTCAAGGATGTTTCCGAGAGTACAGAATTGGCAAAATCTTCAAAAATATAGTTTCAAATATATAACACATATAGTTTGTATGAAGGAGATACAAGCACAGAACATAGCATATATTTTCAAAGAAAGGGATTATAAACACAATAGTAATAGTAAGCATCTTCGTTCTTATTTAAGATCCACACGTAATATATTACTTCCAAAGATTGCAGTGGCCGTCGAAGTAGCAGATGCAGGCCGAGGCGTGGCACTTACCATTGCTGGCTTTCTCTTTGTTTACGCAGATTTTAGCGCACTCTTCTTCGTCATCTGGACAATATGCACTGCCCTCCTTTCTGCTTGTTTTTTCACAAATAGGACCATTCCCACTCGCAAACTCTGCAAACCATATTTACGTTAATAAACAAAACCCTAACAGATTTCTAATCTCAGAATTAGTAATGACTGTAAATCATGTAACGCCAAAATCTGTAACTAGTATCAAAATCCGGTGGCAAAAGGCCATAGAAGCAATTCACCAAACTATAATTAATGATATTTATTCCTATTAAAAATAACAAGTGGAAACGATAACCTATGTTACTGTTAGGTCAGTGAAATTTTGATATCATGAAAAAGCATTTATTTTTAATTTTTTATATGATTCTTTCTTGTTCGTTTGTTTTTTCCCAGTATTTTTGTGGTTGTCTTACCAACTTCATCGAGCTTTAAAACAAGTGACCGTGAGCATTATGAAAACTCATAGTTTTTTTATTTTTATTTTCTAATGATTCTTTCTTGTTCGTTTGATCTTCCCCGTTATTTTTGTTTTACTCTCCCTATCGTTCTTTAAAACAAGTGATCGTTAACCCAATGAAAACTCATAAGTTATTGTGAACGGAATGGAATCTTATTCTAAATGTGAACACCTTAGTTCGTGCCGTCCTCATGGTGTTCATGCCTTCCTCATTATGCCTTAAAATAACTGATTTTGAAGAAAATAAACTCATGCAAGTTTGAACACCATATTTCTTCAAGGGTTTTTTTTTTCTAATTCCTCAAAATCCAAGTGTTTTGAAATGGATATATTTTATAATTTTGAAAATTGTTTTTTTTCCAACATTTTACATAGGAAGGAAAATATACGAGTTTATAAAAACAGTTTTTTTTATTAGTTCATTAAATTTATCTAAAATTGTAATAATGTAATTTAATCATTTTTTGTAGTATACATTATTATTAATTGAATGATGATATATTGTTATTTAATTAAAAGTTTTCTTCATAAAATAAGGGATGAAATGAAATGATTATAGGATATGATTTTGGAGGCTAAGGTTTAAGCAATGCTCTTTAGTGTGTGTTTCTTCTAAGTGTTGGCCAACTTACCAAGTGGGGAGGTTGATGGTGGCTATGACATCAATGATGGGGGAGGGTGGACTCCTTCCCTATCTCACCAGAATGCAGGTATTCAAATTGGTAGCTTCCAAATTTTGTTAAGAGAAATGGGAGGAGAAGGGTTGAGTAAAGCATGCTTGAATTTGCAGCAGGCATTTGGGGGTGGCACCCAAGACAATGCTTGCCTAGATCTGCCCAGCTTCATTCTATGCCAATCAAGTTCGACAAATTAATGGATCTTATTTTGTACATGAAGGATCATTCCTTGATTGGTAAATTTGTAGGGATTTACCATATGAGAAACCCCTAATCTGTGGATCCTTGGGGGAATTTCAATCTCGAACTCATATCCAAGGACTTCTTCATAGTACATTTTATCATCTTCGAAGATTGAAACCGAGTGATGGATGAGGGATTTATTTCTTCTAATAAGTGAATCTTTTCGTGAGGCCCTAGAAGGAAATATTATGTCAAGAGGAAGGTAGGAAAATACCTCCATTTTTTCTCTCATAGTTCTCTCTCCGGGGAGAGTATTGTCATCCAAATATTTTGGAGGATATTGGTAATACCATGAGTTCTTTTATTAAAATATCTAAAGAAACCAAATCTCAATAGTACACAACATATGTGTGAATATATGTGCAGATGGATATGTAGAGGGAGTTGTCAGAAGCCATACATTTAACATGTGAATATGAGGACTAGGCATATCCCCTAGATCATGAGCATATCCCCTTTCATTTTAGATGATTTCATGCATATGGTAATCTTTTAGGGACTGTCCTCGGAACACTCCCTCCCCCCCTCAGCCAAAGCAACCTAAGATAATGGATGAAGATTGGTTTACAAGAGGGAAAATTGAAAACGAGGGGGTAGAAGGTAGGGAGGCATTAATCTACATAAAAACCCATGTTTTCCAATTAGCTTGAAGCCCTAGATTCACTTTCAAGGGAATATCTCATGTAATATTCCTTTGTAAGAAAGAATATGACTCAACTCCCAGAGTCAAAGTAGTGACGTAAATAGGTAAGGAAGAATGAGGCAGGTCATGAGAAATGTTTTCCTTAGCATTATCTACAAAAGGAGAAGGAGGAAGGTGAGGATATGAATGTAGATATACATATTTAGAAGGAATTGAACAAGCATGTGCAAATAAGGAGAAGGAGTATGTTCCTCAGCATCAATTCTCCCTTCTTCATGGTATGTTTATCAAGGCTTGATTTATGCACTCCTTTGGGATTGTACCAAGTCCCCAGAAAGATAACAAGAGGAAGTATGAGGAATTGAGAAAGAAACATGAAAGGAAAATGAATCAAAAACCAATTTCTGAAGAAAGACTGAGGTTAGTAGAATCAGGTTAGTACCCTACCATCAGGGAAGCTCTAAGCCTTTATTTTTTTTTATTTCTTAATGAAGATCATAAACTGCAACATAATGGGGTCGAACAACCCTCAGGAAGTTCGAATTCTTAAGAACAAGATTTAGAAAGAAAACCCAATAATAATATTTCTATAAGAAACAAAATTCTCTAAGGATCGGCTCAAAGAAATAGGTAGAAGGTCTAGGATTCACTTGGATTAACTCAGTTGTGTATGTCAAAGGTCTAGGATTCACTTGGAACCCTAGTAAGATAACTTTGACTAAATTATTAGTCATGTCACAGTCCATCTTTATAGAATTCCAAGTAATAGGTTTTTCAATCATAGGGGTTTTTACAAATGTCTATGGCCCCTATCTTTCCGAATAGAAGACGGGCTTCTTAAAATCCATGAAAGTTTTGTATCGGTTGGTGGCAGTTAAACATTGGATAACAGGAGGAGAATTCAATATGATTACCTCCTTGGATGTAAAGAAGGGGAGATGGAGGGGATTGGATATGGAGAATGTTCTTTTTAGTGAGACCATTGAAGAATTGGATCTAGTTGATATAGAAACCAGAAACAATACCTTCACCTATAATAGTAGGAGAAGTAGGGACCACCATATTTATTCTTGTCTTGACTGATTCCTGATCTCATACTCCATCATAGATATGTGGAGTGACCCTTTGTCTCTCGTCTTCCCTTCTGCAAGATCATATCATTTGCTTGTCAACTTGTTTTTGAGTGGGTTGGGGTCAGAATTTAAGAATCATTTCCACTTTGAACAGTTCTAGCTCAACCATCTGGACATTAAATCCAAAGTGAAACAATGGTGGGAAGAATTAACCTATAGGGTGGTCAATCTATGTACCAATTCCAACAGAAGCTCAAGTCTCTTAAAGGGAAGTTTAAAAAATGGAACAAGGAAGAATGTGGCAACATATTCTTTGCCAAAATATATTTGGAATAATGATTGGAAGAAATCCAAATGCAAGTCATGCGAAAAATATTCTCTCCTTATCTGCGAGAAGAAAAGACTCACACTAATTCTCAACAGATACAAAGAGAAATATAGGAGGAAAAATTCCACGATGACTTGGCTTAAAGAAACATAAAGGAATTAAAAAAATATTATTGCTCCATGATTCAAAACCAACACCAGAATAATATCCTCATGCTAAAAAATGAGGCAAGGGAGAGTTTGGAGACCAGAGAAGAAATGGAAGACGAACTTATTCACTTCTTCCAGGACATCATCGAGAACTCTCGTCCAAACAAAAGTGGTGACATTGAGCATATAACCCAACATATTCCCTCTTTGGTCACTAATTCATAGAACAATTATTAATGAAATTGGTATCGATGGTGGAGGTGGAGGAAGTGGTCAAACAAATGGAATATGGTAAGCCTCTCGGGCCCAATGGGTTCACCATTAACTTCTTTCACCATTTCGGGGATCAATTCAAAGACGATTTCTGGAAAATTGCAGAGGACCCTCGCTTCTAACAAAATATCCTCTCTTTATTCAATGCCACTTTCCCAAGGCCAATGAGGCTGACTCCTTAGGTATGTTCATACCCATATCCCTTTGCAACATAATTTACAAGTTTATCATGAAGGTAATATCCAATAGGTTGAAGCCTATCCTTCCATTTTTTATCTCACTATAGCACTATGGATTTACGGAGGGAAGGAAAATTATGGATGGTATAATATTGGTCCATGAAGTTATTAACTCATTAAAATAGGAAAAAATCCCAAGAATGTTGCTAAAGATCAATATTTCCAAGGCCTATGACAAGCTCAATTGGTAGTACATTTGAGATTTGTTGAAGTCTTTTGAGTTTAGGAAAGCATGGATTCACTGGGTTATGAGCCTCATTTATTTATCCTTATTTTGTATCCTTATACATGGTTTTCCCTCTAGAATTATCATACCTTCTTGAGGCATTAGAAAAGGATATCCCTTATCAGATTTTATGTTTGTTTTAATAGAAGAAATGTTAGGAAGGGTAATTAAGGAAATGCAGGTAAACTAGGAAATACAAGGATTAAATTTCCATTACTAAGATGAGAGATAGACCCACTAGTGATTCATGGATGACACTACGCTAATGGGGCATCCTTTAGTTCAAGAATCTGGGGATATTAAACAATTCTTTAAGTTGTTTGCAATGCCATCCAGTTTGGAGGTAAATTAGAAGAAGTCTCAAATTTCTTCCTTCAACGCTTTGTGTTTCACCAAACATAATATTTGTCCCATTCTTGGATTTCAAGAGACTTCCCTTCTTTGAAAATATCTCGATGCCCCTGTTGTTAACTCCATTATTCGTAAGGGATCATGACATATTTTCTAGACATAATGAAGAAGAGACTAGAAAGCTAGAATTTCCTCCCCCTACATTTTGCAAGTAGACTTATTCTAGTCAAGGCGGTCCTTCAATCAATTCCAATATATCTCTTCTCAATGATGGATGCTACCAAAGGCATGTTAAAATAAATAGACAATATATAGAAGCAATTCCTGTTGAGTAGGGCGGGTGAAAAACAAAAATGGGCCTTCATCAACTAGGAGATTATTTATGCTCCAAAGTTACATAGGTGGGTTAGGTCTCTTGAATCTACAACATTAGGAATTGTTCACGAGACATTTGGTTTATATCAAGTCAGGACTTGTGGTTTGTATCAAGTCCTACATATCCTCGTATGATTGAGGTGGCGATGTTGTATGTTAAAGTCTTGTGGATGGTATCAAAACTAAATACTTGTGTTTTATATCAAGTTAGACTTGTGGCTGATATCAAGTCAAATGGTTCTCATGGGTCATCCAAGGAATGGATGCTCATAGAAGTGGGCCTCTAATTATAGAGGTGAAGTGCTTAGCATGTTGAACCAAAAAATATTATGTGACATATTACTAACCATGGTCATTCGATATGGACAAAGCTATTAAGTCTCCTCTAGAGACCGATCGCTTATAGATTGAATTACTTTAGCATATGACTACATGGTCTGAGAGTAATATAATATGATCATATCATGTGACAATTCTTCTAAGTATAGTATGATATGATAGATGATTAATGTTAACACATAGACCATGTGGTAAATATAAAGAGATACTGAGAAAAGATAATTTGATTTTCCCATGCAAAAGACCAGATAAACTCAAGTTATAAAGTTGGATTTAAATATCAATGCCTCAATCCATGCCTTAGTCGAAGAATCAGTTGAAGTATTAAATGTATGTTTTTAGTTAAGTAATCATGTAAATCCATGCAAAGTTAATAATAACAAATAAAGTGTTTTGCATGGATGACACTTAACTTGAAGCACTATAACACTTAAGTTAGCATGTTAACTAAGTGATCAATATTTAGTTAAAATTTGAGTTCACTCTGATATATAACTATTAGTGAATGCCCATGATTGAAGGTATGTCACATTATTTGTCCATGAGGTATGTCGCATTAGTTGTCCATGATGAATACGTCAATGCATTGATTGATTATTCCAAGAAGGCAATTCGAAATTATAATGCATGTGTGCATAATTGGCATGCAACCATTCAACCATGAAAGTTGTTTCGGATTGTTATTAATGTGTTGGGAACATGACAAGTTCAACATACCGTGTATTTGTAACATTCCTTCTATGTAACTATTTTAAATTACCATCAATATATATATATATATATATATATATATATATATATAAATACATATATATGTCTATTTTTATATAGACATATATACATATACATATATAACAGATTCATTAATATAAATACATAAAAAGTACATATTAGTATTTATTAGAAAATTTATATAATGCATACATACGATTAGCTAAAAAGAACAAATAAGATATATTGTTTAAAAGAAACGGTTAAAAGCTTACAACGGTGGTCCTTTTGGGTGATAAAATGGGGTTGAAGTCTAGACGACTGGAGAATAGATTATTTTTGGAAATGAGTTGAGGCTGAGTAAAAATGAAAGCAGAAAGAAATTGTGGAGTAGGAGAGAGTCTTCATTCTATGCTGATCAAGTTCGACAAATTAAGGGATCGTATTTTGTACATGAAGGATCATTCCTTGTTTTGGTAAATTTGTAGGGATTTACCATATGAGAAACCCCTAATCTGTGGATCCTAGGGGGGATTTCAATCTCGAACTCATATCCAAAGACTTCTTTATAGTACATTTTATCATCTTTGAAGATCAAAACCGAGTGATGGATGAGGGCTTTATTTCTTCTAATGAGTAAATCTTTTCGTGAAGCCCTAGAAGGAAATATTATGTGGAGAGGAAGGTAGGAAAATACCTCCATTTTTTCTCTCATAGTTCTCTCTCCAAGGAGAGTATTGGCATCCAAATATTTTAGAGGATATTGGTAATACCATGGGTTCTTTTATTAAAATATCTAAACAAACCAAATATCAATAGTACATAATGTATGTGTGAATATATGTGCAGATGGATATGTAGAGGGAGTTGTCAGAGGCCATACATTTAACATGTGAAGATGAGGATTAGGCATATCCCCTAGCTCATGAGCATATCCCATTTCATTGTAGATGATTTCATGCATATGCTAATCTTTTAGGGACTGTCCTTGGAACACTCCCTCCCCCCCTCAGCCAAGGCAACCTAAGATAATGGATGAATATTGGCTTACAAGAGGGAAAATTGAAAACGAGGGGGTAGAAGGTAGGGAGGCATTAATCTACATAAAAACCCATGGTTTCCATTTAGCTTGAAGCCCTAGATTCACTTTCAGGGGAATATCTCATGTAATATTCCTTTGTAAGAAAGAATATGACTCAACTCCCAGAGTCAAAGCAGTGACGTAAATAGGTAAGGAAGAATGAGGCAGGTCATGGGAAAATTATTCCTTAGCATTATCTACAAAAGGAGAAGGAGGAAGGTGAGGATATGAATGTATATATATGGTGTTGATGTATATGTAACTTCGGAAAGTA
>LPNX010100932.1:193827-226553 GCA_001517045.1 Pseudotsuga menziesii | reverse complement strand
TTCTACAGAAGAGGAATTTTTGGGTGAGACCAGAATAGGATTGTTCTCCTCATCAAAACCGAAATTTAGAGACCTGGATCAAGAAATTTGGTTGGGTAAATATCTGGGAAATTCAAACCCTAGTTTGACCCCTAGCAAGGAGAAACCCTAAATACTAAAACTGCTAAGTTTTGGTACAGTCGCTATATTCCGAGATTGGCGAAGTCTCAAAAGCTAAAAATTGCAAGGGCCGAATATAAAATCCTGATGAACACTGTCTCCAAAGGTAAGCCTCTTATTTGATATATTCTGGGAGATATGATCTCTCCAAGTTAGGGTTCCTTCCTCTTCCAGAAATCATCCATAAACAGGACACCTGTGGAGATCTGCAATATCTTGGGCTACAGATGTCCAAATGGAATTGCTGAAGATGTTCCAGAAATTTCACGGACTGTAATTTCTGTGGTCTGAAGGTCAGACTCAGAAGATGAACCAGTGACACGTGGCATGCCGTTCAACTTCGCTGTTCTGAACAGTCCTGTAACAGGTCACCTTGGGAAAAGGATCATAAATCCCAAATGGTGAAACTAATTCTGATGAAACCTATGGTGTTGGATCAGGGACATGCGAGGTTACCTCAGTGAGAAATTTCAGAGGCAGAGGATCAGTAATTTCAGAGATATCATAGAAATAGTAACAGGAATTTCTGTAGAAGAAATCAGAAAATTAGGGCTTCCTGTTCCGGGAGTTTCCCTCCACTGTTTTCAGAAAAGGAGTACATTGGACAGCTCCATTTGAAGAGATATATCTGTTCATCCAATAATATCTGAAAGATTCCAAGTTTTGAAAATTAGGGTTTCTATGACAAACCTTAGATCTCTGGGACAAGGACAGACACCTCAAATCGGTAAGATCTAATCCTTTGCTATTTCCATTTGAGGTTCTCATTTCAATATGATATATCACATCAGCTTAGTTAAAAGCTTGCAGAAGTTGACAACTTCTAAACCTAGAAGTATATGATGTCTCTAAAGAAAATGGATTGGACACCTACATGAGTATGGAGGTTCCAGTTTTAGAGGGAGATGAGGCCAAAGAAGACATCATGCTCATGCTGCAGAGGATGATGAACCATCCAGAAAGAGATCCAGATATGAAAGTGAAGATTCTTCAAGCAAGGATGAATATGTTCTAATATCAGTTCTCATAGGTAACATTACTCATCGAAGTGATGATTGGCTTATAGACAGTGGGGCTTCCAAACATATGATGGGATTCAAGGAATCCTTTGTAAGACTATCAGAACATGAATCACCTCACAAGGTGAAACTTGTAAGATGACTACCAATATCTAATAAAAGGTAGTGAGGAATCTTCATACAAGCTAGACTTTGGAATGTAGGTTGCATTCATAGATGGTCAAATCATCATGTGGCCAAAAGGAAAGACTATCGATGATACGGTAGTGATTGGAGAACAAGAAGGAGGCTTGTATAAATTGAAGGGATATCCAGAACAAGCCTTGATCCATGACACAGTAGAGCCAAATGAGATTTGACATAGAAGGCTTGCACATGTGCATTACAGAGCACTACCTATTGCAAGCAAAGCTGTTGAAGGTCTTCCTGAATCTCAAGCTATTTGAAGGGAAGAACAAAAGAATCCAGTTGAAGAATGTGAAGATCTAGAATGAAGAGACCATGCAGTCATAAGAGTCTCTCAAATCAAAGAAAAACTTGAAGCGTTAAAAGAAAAAGTGAAGAATGCAAAAGTGGTGATGGCCACCTTGAATGGCCTCCGAGGATTGTAGAATTCATTCATTCAAGGAATGTGTTCCAGAAGGAAGTGATTACTTTCAGAAGACTCCGTGAATAAGAAGAAGCTCGAATCATAAGAAGAGAAGAGAAGATGGGAGCAACTGAATATCAAGCTATTTCCATCCAAAGAAGATCCCTCAAGCAATGAGGAATATGAAGAACTCAACTCTTGAAGAAATTATTATCCACCTTAGATTTTGGATAAGAAACAATGCTATTATGAATGAAGAAGATGATGAAGCTGAAGGCTCAAGAAGGAGTCTACCCTCGAAACAAATAAAGATAAGTATTCAATTGTCATTTCATTATATTATTTTGTTATGCATTTGTTTATATTTAGTTATTGTATTATGCATGATAGGATGTTTGCATTAATGACAGAATACTACTAATATGCATGTGATGGGTAAGTAGCTCATGGGGCTATACAAATTCTCCATTGCTACTTATCTAGAATGAAACCTCTTTGCTGACATATTGGATTAGTGCACAATCTCAATGTTGTCCTGGTAGAGATGAAAGGCATCTAGAAAGTTTCAATGAGATATGGATGAATGTTGTATTGGCTGAAGTAGTTGCATGATCATATATTTATGCATAAGTGTTTGCCAGTATAAATCTTCCTTATGAAATGTTTCTAACCATACAATTGCATTTGACTTGTAGGAAAGATCGCATACATAATCGCCTACAAGCAAAGAAGAATGAAGACTTGTTCCAAAGAACAAGTGACAACAGTTCAAAGACAAATAATACTATGACGAGTGCAGTGACATCATTGATGCAGAACCTTCCATCCACCAAGAAGAAAGGGAAGACCAATTCAAGAAGAATGATGTCAGGGCACAGTATCGAGACCTGAAGAGAAGTTCATAGTTCCATCATGCAGTAGATGGAAACATGGTGGGATACAAAGCAAGATTCGTAGAATGAGGCTTCTCACAAAAGGAAGGCCTAGACTACGAAGAGACATTTGCAGCCAATAAGAGTTGAAAAAAATACATGATGAGATTGATGAAGATCTTAACCTTGGCTAAAAGGTTGAAGATGAAATTCTATACACTAGATGGATGCATAGAATACTAGTAGCATAGGAAGCTACTTGTCACTCCGGTACAGAATGTTTTCAGTGCATAGAGCATAGAAGACAGAGGGAGTATGATGCTCCGCTTCAGAGGGAGTGACTATAGAATATCTTGAGGTTCGACATGGTACAACAGGATGAGAAGATTACTGATGACTCTAGGCTTTACTGAGAGTAAAGCGGATTCCAACCTTTGCTCCAAAGTTGAAGGTGGAAGACCAGTGATGCTCCTTTTATGTGTCGATGCACTATTGTTCTAGGTATGGAGGTGTGGCAGAGTATAGATGGAATATTCCTTGGACAAGGGAAGTATGAAGTAGAGATCTTGAAGAGGTTCAGGATGATGGACTGCATGGCCACACCTATGGCATCGAACCTGAAGCTATTAAGCGATGCTTCTTCAGAGACGGTTGATACTACGATGTATCGTCAGATGATTGGGTCCTTGATGTACCTGAGACCAAATATTTGCTTTGCTGTGAACACATTGAGACATGTTCACCTGATGGTTGCAAAGCATCCAGGGGTACAGTTTATTATGGGCTCAAGTATGATGTGAATCTGAAGATTAACCTGGAGGGCTATGTTGATTCATATTGGGCAGGCAGTGCCATCGACATGAAGAGTACTTCAAGATGTTGCTTCAGTATGGGATCAGGTGTGATCTCTTGTTTTAGCAGGAAGCAATCCTATGTGGCACTGAGTACAGCTGAAGTAGAGTATGTCGCAGCTTGTTCAGCTAGTTGTGAGGCATTATGGATGCGGAAGCTACTGTCTGATATATTTGATCTCCAGTTGGATGCTACCTGTATACATTGTGACAACTAGAGTTGCATGAAGTTGTCAGAGAATCCAGTGTTCCATGACAGGTCGAAGCATATTGAGATCAAATATCACTATATCAGGGATATGGTGCAGAGAGGAGCAGTGAAGCTCCTGTATGTTGCGACGGAGGAACAGATAGCTGATGTATTGATGAAGCCATTGGCTAGGCTGAAGTTCGACTACTTCAGAGAGAGACTTGGTGTTCTCCAGATCGAGGCTTCCTCCCAGAGACAGTGATGTGTCCCAAAGCCATTCTGATGAGGAGGTCAGATGTAAGGGCTGTGCCATTCTGTTCATGGATAAATGATTTAGTTCCTTCCATGTCAGATGTAAGTGTAGAAATATCTCCTCATTGTGGGTGAGAGTCTTCCATCATTGTGGCGGAGGTGGCTCCTGCCTGGATGGGATTGTGCCATTCTGACGAGTAGGTCAGATGTAAGGGCAGTGCCATTCTGTTCATGGCTAAAGGATTTAGTTCCTTCCATGTGAGATGTAAGTGTAGAAATCTCTCCTCATTGTGGGTGACAGTCTTCCATCATTGTGGCAGAGGTGGCTCCTGCCTGGATGGGATTGTGCCATTCTGATGAGCAGGTCAGATGTAAGGGAAGTGCCATTCTGTTCATGGCTAAAGGATTTAGTTCCTTCCATGCCAGATGTAAGTGCAGAAATCTCTCCTCATTGTGGGTGAGAGTCTTCCATCATTGTGGCGGAGGTGGCTCCTGCTTGGATGGGATTGTGCCCTTCTGACGAGTAGGTCAGATGTAAGTGCAGAAATCTCTCCTCATTGTGGGTGAGAGTCTTCCATCATTGTGGTGGAGGTGGCTCCTGCCTGGATGGGATTGTGCCCTTCTGATGACTAGGTCAGATGTAAGTGCAGAAATCTCTCCTCATTGTGGGTGAGAGTCTTCCATCATTGTGGCGGAGGTGGCTCCTGCCTGGATGGGATGGTGCCCTTCTGACGAGTAGGTCAGATATAAGTGCAGATCCATTTCACAGATGGTAGTTGATGTGTCCTACCATGCTGGTGAATATAAGTGCTGAGCCATTTCACAGATGGTAGTTGATTGTGCCTACCATGCTGGTGAATGTGAGTGCTGGGCCTTTCTGATGTGATTGTAGTTTACTACATGATCAGATGTGAGTGCTGGGCGTGCCTTTCTGACGAGCAGGTCAGATGTAAGTGCTGGGCGAAGACCTACAACCAGCATGAAAAAGGGCTGGCTCTGTAGAACTTCCTATGACGAGATAGTACACACATGATGATGACCAGTGGAGATCCAGATCGAGTTATGATCCAGATCCAGTTATGATGAATCCGAGAGATCCAGATCGAGTGATGATCTAGATCCAGCAGTGATGATCCAGATCGAGAGATGATCCAGATCCAGATCCAGATCGAGTGATGATCCAGATCCAGTGATGATGATCTAGATCCAGTGATGATCTAGATCCTGTGATGATGTTCTATGATGATCCAGATCGAGAGATGATCCAGATCCAGATGAATTGAAGATGAAGATGACTTGAAGATGAAGAAGACTTGATGACAGAGATGACTTGAAGACGAACATGATCCAATGATACAGAGAAGAAGACCAGTGCTGAAAATTGTGTCGAAAGAATACCTTCCTAGTTAAGAGGGAGTGTTGATGTATATGTAACTTCAGAATGTATTCTTCTATGTATATTATGTATTTGAGTCATGCCCCGATGTTCTGATCGGGAGGATTAATAATGTAAACAAGTCTTGCCAATTCATTATGTAAGTCCCCACAGTTTTGGGGCACTTGAGTTATTATACACTAACTAAGGTGTAGGCTCGAGTAAGTAATTGTTAGTTCGGCCGACATGATTAAGTGCACTTCAAGTGAACGAAAGAATATAAATAGAGAGTGAGAGTCTCTTTATTTGTCACTTGTACATCACTCACTCACTCAAGTGTGGCGCATTAGTGAGGAAGGAAATACTGGGGCTAGACAGAAGAAGAAGACTACTGCTGTTGGGAGTGCATCTTACTGTTTTGGGGTCTTACATCTTGTGGTGATTCTATATTTGAGGAAGTTGTGGGGTTTTCTCCATTTATGGTTTCCCCGATCAAAACTCTTTGTGTCTCTTGTCTCATGTGATGTGCTTATGTTATTGCTGTGCTTGTTATTATCTCAGTGAAAAGATCCTAACATAATGCTAGATTAAATGTTGAAAAACTAACATATGGATTTAGAAAGAATTGAACAAGCATGTGCAAATAAGGAGGGGTATGTTCCTCGACATCAATTCTCCCTTCTTCATGCTATGTTTATCAAGGCTTGATCTATGCACTCTTTTGGGATTGTACCAAGTCCCCAGAAAGATAAAAAGAGGAAGCATGAGGAATTGAGAGAGAAACCTGAAAGGAAAATGAATCAAAAACCAATTTCTGAAGAAAGACTGAGGTTAGTAGAATCAGGTTAGTACCCTACCATCAAGGAAGCTCTAAGCCTTTATTTTTTTATTTCCTAATGAAGATCATAAATTGCAACATAATGGGGTCAAACAACCCTCAGGAAGTTTGAATTCTTAAGAACAAGATTTAGAAAGAAAACCCAATAATAATATTTCTATAAGAAACAAAATTCTCTAAGGATCAACTCAGAGAAATAGGTAGAAGATCTAGGATTCACTTGGATCAACTCAGTTGTGTATGTCAAAGGTCTAGGATTCACTTGGAACCCTAGTAATATAACTTTGACTAAATTATTAGTCATGTCACGGTCTATCTTTGCAGAATTCCAAGTAATAGGTTTTTCAATCATAGGGGTTTTTACAAATGCTTATGGCCCCCATCTTTCCGAATAGAAGATGGGCTTCTTAAACTCCATGAAAGTTTTGTATTGATTGGTGGTAGTTAAACATTGGATAACAGGAGGAGAATTCAATATGATCACCTCCCTTGATGTAAAGAAGGGGAGACGGACGAGATTGGATATGGAGAATGTTCTTTTTAGTGAGACCATTGAAGAATTGGATCTAGTTGATATAGAAACTAGAAACAATACCTTCACCTATAATAGTAGGAGAATTAGGGACCACCATATTTCTTCTTGTCTTGACTGATTCCTGATCTCATACTCCATCATAGATATGCGGAGTGACCCTTTGGATCTTGTCTTCCCTTCTGTAGGATCATATCATTCGCTTGTCAACTTGTTTTTGAGTGGGTTGGGGTCAGAATTTAAGAATCATTTCCACTTTGAACAGTTCTAGCTCAACCATCTGGACATTAAATCAAAAGTGAAACAATGGTGGGAAGAACTAGACTATAGGGTGGTCAATCTATGTACCAATTCCAACAGAAGCTCAAGTCTCTTAAAGGGAAGTTTTAAAAATGGAACAAGGAAGAATGTGGCAACATATTCTCTGCCAAAATATATTTGGAATAATGATTGGAAGAAATACAAATGCAAGTCATGCGAAAAATATTCTCTCCTTATCTGCGAGAAGAAAAGACTCACACTAATTCTCAACAGATACAAAGAGAAATATAGGAGGAAAAATTCCAAAATGACCTGGCTTAAAGAAACATAAAGGAATTAAAAAAATATTATTGCTCCATGATTCAGAACCAACACCAGAATAATATCCTCATGCTAAAAAATGAGGCAAGGGAGAGATTGGAGACCAGAGAAGAAATGGAAGATGAACTTATTCACTTCTTCTGGGACATCATCGAGGACTCTCATCCAAACAGAAGTGGTGACATTGAGCATATAACCCAACATATTCCCTCTTTGGTCCCTAAGTGATAGAAAAATTATTAATGAAATTGGTATCGATGGTGGAGGTGGAGGAAGTGTTCAAACACATGGAATATGGTAAGCCTCTTGGGCCCAATGGGTTCACTGTTAACTTCTTTCACCATTTCGGGGATCAAGTCAAAGAGGAATTCTGGAAAATTGTAGAGGACCCTTGCTTCTAACAAAATATCCTCTCTTTATTCAACGCCACTTTCCCAAGGCCAATGAGGCCAACTCCTTAGGTATGTTCATACCCATATCCCTTTGCAACATAATATACAAGTTGATCATGAAGGTGATATCCAATAGGTTGAAGCCTATCCTTCCATTTCTGATCTCCCTATAGTACTATGGCTTTACGGAGGGAAGGAAAATTATGGATGGTATAATATTGGTCCATGAAGTTATTAACTCATTAAAATAGACAAAAATCCCAAGAATGTTGCTAAAAATGATATTTCCAAGGCCTATGACAAGCTCAATTGGTAGTACATTTGAGATGTGTTGAAGTCTTTTGAGTTTAGGCAAGAATGGATTCAATGGGTTATGAGCCTCATTTATTTATCCTTATTTTGTATCCTTATACATGGTTTTCCCTCTAGAATTATCATACCTTCTTAAGGAATCAAAAAAGGATATCCCTTATCATATTTTATGTTTGTTTTAATAAAAGAAAGGTTAGGAAGGGTAATTAAGGAAATGCAGGTAAACTAGGAAATACAAGGATTAAATTTCCATTACTAAGATGAGAGATAGACCCACTAGTGATTCATGGATGACACTACGCTAATGGGGCATCCTTTATTTCAAGAATCTGGGGATATTAAACAAATCCTTAAGATGTTTGTAACGCCATCCAGTTTGGAGGTAAATTACAAGAAGTCTCAAATTTCTTCCTTCAACACTCTGTGTTTCACCAAACATAACATTTGTCCCATTCTTGGATTTCAAGAGAGTTCCCTTGTTTCAAAATATCTCGATGCCCCTCTTGTTAACTCCATTATTCGTAAGGGATCATGACATATTTTCTAGACATAATGAAGAAGAGACTACAAAGCTAGAATTTCCTCCCCCTAAATTTTGCGAGTAGACTTATTCTAGTCAAGGTGGTCCTTCAATCAATTCCAATATATCTCTTCTCGATGATGGATGCTACCAAAGGCATGTTAAAATAAATAGACAATATATAGAAGCAATTCCTTTTGAGTAGGGCAGGTGAAAAACAAAAATGGGCCTTCATCAACTAGGAGATTATTTATGCTCCAAACTTACATAGGTGGGTTAGGTCTCTTGAATCTACAACATTAGGAATCATTCACCAAACGTTTGGTTTATATCAAGGTAGGACTTGTGGTTTGTATCAAGTCCTACATATCCTCATATGATTGAGGTGGCGATGTTGTATTTTAAAGTCTTCTAGATGGTATCAAGACTAAATGCTTGTGTTTTATATCAAGTCGGACTTGTGGCTGATATCAAGTCAAATGGTTCTCATGGGTCATCCAAGGAATGGATGCTCATAGAGGTGGGCCTCCAATTATAGAGGTGAAGTGCTTAGCATGTTGAACCAAAAAATATTATGTGATATATTACTAACCATGGTCATTCGATATGGACAAAGCTATTAAGTCTCCTCTAGAGACCGATCGCTTATAGAGTGAATTACTTTAGCATATGACTACATGGTCTAAGAGTAATATAATATGATCATATCATGTATTGATTGATTATTCCAAGAAGGCAATTCGAAATTGTAATGCATGTGTGCATAATTGGCATGCAACCATTCAACCATGAAAGTTGTTTCGGATTGTTGTTAATGTGTTGGGAACATGACAAGTTCAACATACTGTGGATTTGTAACATCCCTTCTATGTAACTATTTTAAATTACCATCAATATATATATAAATACATATATATGTCTATTTTTATATACACATATATACATATACATATATAACAGATTCATTAATATAAATACATATAAAGTAAATATTAGTATTTATTAGAAAATTTATATAATGCACACATACGATTAGTTAAAAAGAACAAATAAGATATATTGTTTAAAAGAAACGGTTAAAAGCTTACAACGGTGGTCCTTTTGGGTGATAAAATGGGGTTGAAGTCTAGACGACTGGAGAATAGATTATTTTTGGAAATGAGTTGAGGCTGAGTAAAAATGAGAGCAGAAAGAAATGGTGGAGTAGGAGAGAGTCTTCCTTCTCAGTGGAAGAGCAACTTCATGAAATAGGATTCATCTTCAAAATATGAAGATAAGGGGCGAAACTATGAATCTCACTTTGTGCATCTCTCACAAAACTGTATTTCATGTTTGAGCTATATTACATTGCAAGGATTTTGGTATCATCATTCCCAGATTTGCAGAGCTCTCACTGTCATCATTCGTTTCTAATTTGAGTGATCAAGACCGTGATTTCCCAGCAAGAGATGTCGTTAATGTGGTTAATGAATGTAAGTGTTCCCAACTCTTCTGGATATTCATTCATCTCATTGAGTGTATGAATATGTATGTATGTCGTTAATGGGAAATATATGAGGAGAATGCATCCATTCACATTGTCTTTTCTAAGTGATCTACTAAAGTAAATCTTATTGCAATTTCAAACCCACCCATCATTGTAAACCAACACGAATAGGAAGAAAATAGGCATTGAATTATTAGTTATTTATGTTTTCCACTTTAACCGTGATTCCAAGAAAAACATGCACATCATTTTGAATCCTTGCTTGTGATGTTTTTGCATATCTATTGACAAACTACTATGATCCATGTGACACATGTACGTTCGGTTCATCCAACGGACCAACAGCAACCAACAGCAAAGTCAATGGTTGACTTCTCTGTTGATCCGTTGAATGGACCAAACATACATGTTTATTAAGGATAGTTGGTCTCTATTGGAAGTTTCCTATTAGAATTCCATCTTCTACTTGGTACTAATTTTAAAACTCGGGTTTATTGTAATGGTAGTGGGCCTAATTGTCATCCCGTCTTCATACGTTTTGATGGTTATATATTCTTTCGAGCATTTTGCAGATAATGATACCTTCCATGACCAATCCAATTTGTAGAGAGCAATTTTAATTTAAATAAAACAAAAATGAGTCAAGAACTTATATTAATATGTTATAGAATCATTATCACTAATATAACGTTTAACGTCGGGAGAGAAATGAAAAGCTAAAGATATAGCTTGGAGGAGATTCCAAAGGACTTAGTTGAGACTAATATGATATCTTAGAATTGATGTTGTCAAATATTTTAAGAGATCATACTTTTATTAAAGGAATAATTATCAAATAATTATAGTATTTAGTTAGTTGATTCTAATTTATTGTGAAATTAATCTTGATAACTATGGATGTAACTTTATTGTTATATATTGAAGTTAGAAGTATAACCAAACCTATGTATGTCTTTTATTGGGACTAAATTTTGGAAACTTATCTTTCATTATAAGTAGTATTGAATTTAGGAGTAGTGAACTCCTTTTTAATAAAAGGGAAGAATCAAGTTTGAGGATCTAAACTTGAATTTAAGAACATAGATTGTTATTGTAATTTAATACATGAAGAGGAGGTTGTTAGCTCCTAGAAGAACTATTTATCTTCTTGAAAAGAAGCGAGCAATGAGATTAGCTTTAACATTCAATAAAATCAAAATTAGCAGCAGATGTGCTACAAAATTGAAAATAATAAAAAGATTAACAATTTTTTGTGGATGCAGCCCCTGGATGGGGTGAACCACGTATATTTGGCGTCTTTCTTTTATCTGTGCATCTTATGTGAATCATGCCCATTTTATTTGATATTTGATATATATGTAATGTTTTCTTTTTAAATGTGAACTCAATTATTATTTACTTAATAAATAAGTAAGTAAGCTTACTTATTGATGTGTAATTTCATGAATGTGAACAAGTTTTGAATGCACTAAGGAATAACCATGACACGGGGTCTTCACTTAGTGAAACCATGCCATAGCACGTTCGTTTGTGGCATATGAAACAATACCCCTATTTTCAAAAAATATTGGAAAATACCTCCCAAAATCATTTTTTTTAACCCCCTCCCAATATGCCTTGCTGATTTTAAAAAACCCCTATTTTACCTATATATTGCATGTATCCATTTTTTCATTTACATTTTTTATACCCCTTTATATTTCTACCTAAGGAAAAAAAAAACTAAACGCAAGAAAGGGAGACACTTGATAGGCGCCCTTAGGCAAATCACTTTATTAGGAATTAAAATGTATCACATGATGTCAAAACAAATAAGAGAGGGTTTATTTGTACCAATCTCAAACAATAGTGTGTTTTCCCCAAGAAGGGTTCAAAAATGAAACTTACACTATTTATAACTGCTTCTTTCCATCACGGACTTTTTATCCAAGCACCATTTTGGTATCTAGGAGATTGTACAACTTCAGAAACAAAATTGATTTGGAATATTCAATGCATACTGTTAATCTTTTTAGATTAAAAACGATATGAATTTAACAAGAGGAATGGACGAGTTGAGCTGGCATCCATTTATCCAATGAACTTGTGAGCATTTAAAGCATAAATTCATGATGTCAAAATAGGCCACCTTTTAGTTGAAGATTGTATTTCTAGTTCAGATGTCTACCTCGTCACCAAGTTCCTAGCTAAGTTTTACGCAAACAAATTCTTTATCATCTACAGGGAAAAGAAAAAAAAATCGAGGGTTGTGACAAATAAGCAAGTTGGTCAGAAGACATAAACAAAAAGATGGAGAAGCAAAGTCAGCTAAAAAATATGAGCCAAATAACTGAACACTAGTAACATTATGAGCAATTTCAAATTTAGTCTTCAAACTGACAAATTTTCTTCAACATAGATTCAAGGAAAATTATGGAGGTGTGACTCTAAAAAAGCAACCAACCAAACTACATAAAAATATCTCCAACAATGTATTTTCAAAAGCACTATGATACATAACCCAATCTAGTGTACAAAAATTATCTTGTAGACTTGGCATTAAAACTTTTGTGGTTGGATTAGAGACATAATCGTCTTCACCAGCTTCATTTTCAATTTGTAACTGAACTTGACAACCAATATGGTTTGACCATATGGAAAGGGTTCACCTTGTGAAGCCCAATGGGTTATCTCAATCAGTTCAAATAGGCTGTTTCAAGGTGGAGTTCACTGTAAGGTCTCTAGTTCTAGTCTGGCTAAGGTTCAAGTTCTGCTAAGCCTGACTAGGTTTCCAACCACCATTGCAGCTAGTTGTTGAGCTGCCCTCCATCAAGATATTCCAGGGAAGAGGGGGAGAATCCTGTGAGGCTTTTCTTGGAAAGAAAAGGAGTTTATCTTGTGATATGGTTAATCGTATCCAAAACCAAAGTTTGATTAAGCCCAATATGTATGAGTGGATCAAACAAAATTAAATCTTACAACCTTGTTTCATTCATGACAATCGGGTGGATCTAAATTCCCAAGACAATGCTAAGTTTTATCTTTTCTACACCAATAGCATTAATAATTGAAAAGGAAACCCAAACTCATGAATGTACATAAGTTTTCAAGTGTATCAAGTTCAGTGAAAAGAGTTTTTTGCATCAAATAAATTGGTTTTCTATTCAAGAGTTAGGATTGCTGAATAAACAAGCAACGAACATTGTTTCCAAACTAAAAGATTCATGGCAAAAAGGGAAAATGGCTTGCAATAGGCTATAATTATATTAGAATGCAGATATACGCAGGTGTACATATTGCTTATGTGATTATTGGATTTTACTGCATAAGAGATTTTAAACCCAATGTTTTAGATGAACTCTTCACTCATAATCAAGGAAACCAATCAGTTGGAAAGCAATGCTGCAAATGAGGAGTGCACCTATTTATTAATATAAGGTAGGATGGAAAGTCATATGCTATGTGTAAGGTAGGACATAAAGTCACGGGCTATATAATATATATAAGGTAGAAGGGAAAGGAGAGGAGGACAATATCCTCCTCTCCTTTCCCTTCTACCTTGTATATAGCCTGACTTTCCCTCCTACCTTATACAATCCCACTCAACACTGCTTTCTATCTTACAATTGGTTTCCCTAAATAGAAAAGGTAACTCATCAATGATCTATACCTAGGGCCTGCTTGCTGGAGCATCCAGTGGACCAGCCTTACCAGATTTCATCTGTGCAGCTTTTGATTGAGCAAGCATCTCATCATAGTTCTGCAAGTCATTAAATAGAATGAAAAGATTTATCAATGTAGAATCAAAGAAAAGAACATAATGAGAAGGAAGTGTAGAATATGTTCAACAACAATCCTGCAAACCTAGGTTAAATTTTAAGGCAAGACATTTAGTATAAATGAATTAAAAATGGTTAATGCTTACCCTTTTCTCCATGACCAGACCCTGTTTTGGGAGGATCTTATCAGCAATACCATAATCAATTGCTTCCTATGGGAAAAAGTATCTTGATATTTGAATATCCTTTGCAATCTTTTCTTGTGTTTTGCCAATTCTTTTTGCCATTAATTCAATGTAATACTGTGTATTTACTTCCAACTCTTTTACCTGAAGAAGACATAATTTCATCAGCTGGCCTATAATAAGTATTAAGTACTCCTTTAAAAGGAGCTAAGTGAGAATTTACCTGTTACTTAAGAACGAATTTCGAGATTTATTAAGTAACATCTTAAAAAAAAGGAAAAATATTACCTTGATATACATATCGATGGAAGAACCACTGGATTTATTCACTACTGGAAGGTGCAGTTTTGCTATGATAGAAAAAAGACAAATCATCAGCATATTTTTTAACAAAGAATGACTAGATATATGAACCTACTAAGATTGCATAAATTACCAGAAAAAAAACACAAATCTTATTAACATTTTCAACTATGTTTCTGACACCTTGTAACCAAGGTTTACAAGGTTTTATCTGATCATTTTAATTACAAATAACAATCCTAGTACTAAAAATATTTGGAGGCACACTCTAAAAATAGCAGGACTCAAAAAAATGTTGGATCACAAATATGGTTAAACAAAGAAAACAATATGCATACGATAGGCTGCAACAGAATTGGTCACACAGAAATATGTGAACATGTATGAAGCGTAAGAAGAAAGTAATATTTGGTCACATAGAAATAAGTGAACATATATGAGCATAAAAGTAGAATAAAGTAAGAATTAAGCTGGTAGTTGGACAAGAGAAGTAGAAACATGTTTGCACCAACTTCCAAAATTACACCAGCATGTCCTCCAATAAGGTAACCTATGGAAGATCAGAAAGTAAGTTTTCTTATTAGATCTGAGAGAATTAGATTGGCCTACAAAATATGTAAATATAAACTCAAAAGGATGACTAAAAAGAGAGGCCATGCATCCAACCTAAAGTTACTTAACGGGTGATACTTTCATTCCAGGATGGCAAAGTGACAAGAGTAACCAAAATAGGACTTCATCGTGAAGCCACCAATACTAGTAATCCCTTATAACTAAAGAAAAATATAGAGAGCAATCCCAATTTGATCAAATGAGCCAAACGGCTACATGCATAGTTTAGGTTATCGTTATAAAAAAATAGGTTGAGAACTGGTTTTGTTACCTCTAATATAAAATGATTGTTCTGAGCTACTTAATATAAAATATAGAAGAATCCTCCAATATAATTATGATAGTACACTTTTGACTCTAAATCTGCCTTTCCATTTGGTCATGTTTATCAGATGCTTAAAAACTTGAGATGAAAATCTCAGTAATTTAAAATTTTACTAAATATAGTGCAAGATGAGATAACAAGAGAAAATGGTGATGGACTGTAAATTTATGTAATGAGATAACAAGAAATCTGCCAATAATATAATGTATATCTTTTATTACATCTACTATTGGACTACAAAAGAAGACTGAATACATCATATCTAGGTTATTTTTGGGAGCTTATTCAAGATGCATCTCCATAGTTAAGCAAACTGATCCCAGAGCAGGAGGGTGATGACCTCCTTGGAAATAGGAGTAATGCACGAAATGTGAGAAAAAACATTTCATGTATAGACCCGTGCTCCTCCATTACTCAGAAGGAATCATGCTAATTTCCTCTTGTATACACTTCTTCCATTCAGAGCTTGAGTTGGGCGAGAATTTTCATGCTGCAATACGTAACATATACATTCTACTTAAAAAGAAAAACCACAATGCATTCAAAAATTGAAGTCATTTTATTAAAATGTTTTGCTCTAAATAAACTCATGCACTCCTTCATAAGTAGAGACATTTCATTCTAGTGAATAGAAAGAAACTAAAGAAAACAGAACTGAAATTTTGCTCTACCTTGAGAGCAGCATATAACATATCCACTTGCATGGGAGAGATTTTGCATATCTGTAAAAGTTAGAAGATGGAATCAGTAAATCCCAAACCCGTGAAGGTTAATCCAACTTCAAGTCTGCATAGATAAATCCTAGTAAAGAAACTACTTGCTATACATAAATGCAAACACAGAACCAACATTAAGGTTCTTATATCTCTTTTGAATGCTTAATGTTTATATTAAGCAATAATACCCAATAAGAAACCACACATCATATACTTTTTTACCAGACAGTTCTGGTAGTTATCTATCTTATAAAAGGTTGTGATGTGATTCCTTTGAAACCTTAAGGTATGCATACATTATCTGGGGTTCAGCTTCATACTCTACATGGCGCAGTGACTAATGTATATAGATCCGTGAAGCACGTCATGGATACAACAGGAAACTGCACATTCTATTGAAAACAAGAAAAGGTACTTAGCAAGATTGTGATATGGTCACTTTACCTTTTTCATCACCATCCACATCACTCCCTCTGTGCATAAAGGAGTGGTTAGGGAACCACTATACTGATAGAAACGCTTTCAATTCAAATCGAGCTCTGTTGGGTCCACACTACCTGTTATATCCACTACTTGATTCCATTCAAAAGATGGTATGTATGGCCAAAACTGTTTGTAGAGCAGAAGACAGCATGAAAAAATATGAAAAGCAAGAACAGGGGAATTGAGGTTATTTTCCACTGGATATAAAGATATTAATACAATACAAATAATGCTTAAAGTGCAGTCTATAGAGTAAACTTTGGAAATAAAAGTTATCACCTTGAAAAAAACTATATTTTACAACCCAAATAGTCAGCTCTGTGTGACTTACCAAGGCTATAATTTTATGGTTTGCCAAGCCTCTTTAGTTTACAAATTTTGAAAATTAAACTTCTAATCTAACCTAGATTACCACCAGGCAGTTTATGCCTGTAAAATATTGTCCCACACACGAAAGTAAAAGGCAAAGCATCTTTTATCCATATAATAGTGTGTTCTTCATATTTACTGTTATCGTGATATGTAGAAAATATAAATGTAGATAGCAGTTTCTCACTCCAAAGTGATGTGGCATTAGTTAAACATAATAATAGTTGGACTCTGTATGAGCTTTAGTTAAACATAATAATAATTCCAAAAGAATATGAATTTTCAATATAATAATTTATAAAAATGTATATCATTGCACCTTCTCCCAATCATTTTGGTGACTTGGAATCCCATTACACTTCCATGATTCATGTAAACTTTTACAAAATTATACATAATACAGTTCTGTGGTACTTGATGACAGTTGAGGAAGGCTGGATTCCCCCAAAGGAAAGGAAAACCAACAAATTTATATTGGTTTTCTTACTAAACACCTCATGAGGATTCTTGTCGACTAGTGGTGATGTGGGTGATCAATTTTTCAGATAACATGCAGTGTCAATAGATTCTGCTGAATATTCATGTGCTAGCCCTGCACTACTGAGCCTACACCTCCCCTCTGTAAGGAGGAAATCCTTTAGGTGTATAAAAGACGTGTATATGTTTAGCTCCACTTGGAGATCCAGATATATTTCTGGGGTAGTTTCTTCCATAATATGTATGGCATGGAATTGAGTGATGAAGAATGGTTATGGCATTTTCCTAGTGTTTCTTATGGTTTTATTTTTATGTATGCATGAGGGTTGTTTATTACATTTTTAAGGGACAGTTTGAAGGCATGTTTACAATCTGAAGAAGGTCTGGACATTGTAACTTCCTGTAGCAGCGTGGTCATATTTTCATGGTAGTTTATGGTCAATTCTAAGCAGTGTATTTGAGGCAACCCTATTACAGCAATGAGGATCAGAGGCTGTGACCCATGGTTTTATAATCGTTTCACCTGAGCTTCAATATACCTATAGTTTTTGTGATCCTGGCCCTAGACCTTTGTTTGAAGAGAAGACAGGTATCAAAAAGGTATTGGTTGACTTATCAACATCTAAATCCGACAATATGAGGTCCATACTAAAGATAAAGAATCCTACAAGCCATTTTGAGTACCATTTCAGGTTTGGTGTTGCTAGTGCAGTGCCTACAAGCCATTTTGAGAACCATTTGAGGTCTAATGTTTCTGGTGCAATATCTTTAATAACTGAGCCAGAGTTGAAGACAACAGAGAGACTTTAAAAGGTCATCAGAGAGTGAAAGCAATATTCATAATGACGGAGACAATATTTTGAATTGTTCTTCTTATCTTGAAGAAATTAGGATACAATCACCAGATACAGGCATTATTTCAGAGCAGACCATGCGTGAAACGAAGTTTGGTCAGAAAAGGAAAAGCATGGAAAAATAAATTAGAGGTTCTCGATTAGTTCCTGAAAGTGAGTTCCTAGATTGTAGAAAAACAGTGACAGATAAATTTTCAGCAATTTTGAATTTTTTAAACATGGAAATGCCAAAGAGAGCATTCACGTTTCAAACTGTAAAGAAAATTTGAAGGGTGAAATATTAGTAATCAGAGCATGGAAGTTTCCCTATGTATCTAGATTGAGCATTAAAGACAATACATAATCTTACCAAATACATTCATTCAAAAGTTGTAACAATAATGCTTAAGCAAGTTGTATTTAGCAATCCATGACATACAAATAAAAAGGATAACAATAGTAGTAAGGCATTCCAAACCCAAGATGACTATCATTTTGTAACAGAAGTTCTTGCTGCTCTAGAAGTGTGATAACAATCCCCAGTGAATAACTTTGTCTTCCCACGCTTACATACCACTTGATTATCAACTCTAGAATGGAGGATGATAGCCTAGTAAGGAAATTACACCCACTTCCAGCGAAGAAGAATACCACTGTAATATCCCAACTGATAGTCTAATTTATTTGATAATATGATTGCGGTTTATGTGTTTCAAGTGTGTTTAAGAGATAATAAAATTTTCATACAAAATAAGTGGCGTGCTAAAAATTCCTAATATATAGCAGATCTGAAGATAGAATAGGAAATATAACTCAGCTTGATTTGAAGTACACGCCAATATTTATAGTTGTGGAGACTCTTCAATATATCAAAGACATGCATGCCATGCATCTGCCAGATATCCAAAACATGAAGCCAGCTCAGAGATGACGCCCATGCAGCTGTAAAACGTCCTTCTATGGATATAAATCTCCTTGTAACCCCTTCAATACTTGTCTAGTGGAGCTATAACTTTCTGGAAATGGTGGTATGACTTAGCTGGAGAGAAAGAATGACACATGCAGAAAGTTTGCTCCTCTAGGGTCAGTAGCAAATTGGTTTGCTTGTATAGGATGACGCCCTCCTCTTCTATAGTTTCTGCTTGTAACTCCTGCGGACGAATAAAAAATGACTTGGTAATATCCTTGTATAATAATATTTCCCCTTTGATGATGATGGTGGAAGCATGCAAAGAAAATATGGAGTTTCTGGACCTATGTGAATTGTTCCATGAATTTCCAATACGCCCCCCAATAGTAGAAACGTGAACCTGGTGAACTTGTCTTCTATGGTGTGTTGAAAATCTGAAGAATGATGAATGCATGAGATGTTGATGATAGATCTGAGTGATCTATCCTAAAAGCTAAGTCATAGGTTTCATCGAACTTCAAGCTTGAGGTTCGAAGTTCGGTGAACCTTAACAAAAAAATTGGGTTCGATTAGGTTCGTTGAACCACCATCGATTCTCATGCTGTGTGCGAGTCTCGTCAAATCTAAGGCGATAGAAAAGAGAAATATTTTATATTGATTGAGGCTGTAGACTGGAACCTGCAATTGCTGACTCAAATACAGTGTGACTTGAACCTACAGAGCATACTACGTGAACCCTTGACCCTATCACTTGGGGAGGCAATTTCCCTTGAGTGATTCCATCAATCGAAAACCTTCGGGGAGGCAATTTCCCTTGAGCGATTCCATGAATCAAAAATCTTCGACTGAGTTAACCCACTAATCTCCATATTTAATGATATTTATTATGGTTAAGTTTATTTACCAGTCGCATATGTAATAATGTATCACATTTTTATATTATATTGGATTTAAAGCTATGACAACACCTTTGTATAGTTACGACTATTATTTTTCACTTCTTTTATATTATATATGTATGTATTAATTTTTAATTAAATGTATATATAGTTATATTAAACTTTAAAATTATATAATATAATTTTAAAGTTTAATATAATTATATATAAAAGTTAATATATAATTAATAATTAATATAATTATCATTAATTAATAATTACAATATAATATCATTAATAATTATATTTAAAGTAATTATATATATACATACAAACCTAATGGGGAACCTCATCCGAACCTTATGGAAAAATTTGAACCCGAATCGAACCTAAAGGTTGTCGAACCCGAACCTTGTGACATAGCCTAAAAGTGATTAGGGCAGATATATTTCATTGCCGAAAACACTTGTTAGCTAAAGACTCATGTATCCAACCCCAACTTGTTGCTACGGCTACTGCTGCTCTTGAAACCAAACTCAAAGGTAATAATGATCATAGATGTCCTTTTGGTTCAACAAATTCTTATATAGCTTTTAGGGTTTGCATGAATTTACTTTTGCATGCATGCAATCCTAATTTCTAATTGACCGTTGACTTATGCAAGATGAAATAAGGGTTGCATGCTTGTTGATATCTTCTCCAATGACCTTCTACAATCTACTGATGATCTCATAATGTTGTATTTAATGTATTCTTAGCTCCATGTATCATTACTCCTCAGTCAATACCCTATTTATCAGTAATGGAACATTACACTATGAAAGGCTTCAACCAACCAAGTGAAACCGTTGGCCTTATGGCAAGGAACAAACATGCTCATCAAGAAAGGGATTTCAGATGTCCTAATTCTAGGAGACTCAAAGCTTGAAATTAAAGCGGTGAAGTACTAGTCTCCTCTACAAAATTCCTCCTTGGATAGGATGCAAGGATATGATGCAAAGCAGAGTTTTGGAAAACCTGAAGAGAATTACAAAGGTTAATTTTTTTCATATCCTAAGGGCCCACAATTGGGATGTGGATTCATTGGCCAACAAAGCCTTGAAAGGATCAGAGGGATGTTATGCAAACCACCTTGGCAAATAATACTATGAAGCAATACCATAAAGAGTTGAAGGTTCCTATTCTAACTCGGGATTGAGACTTTAGAATGGAGAGTAACTCAAGGGACAAGTGGAACCGCCTTATAGAAACAATCATCGTGATCATGACAAGGACGAGACATGTTCTTAAAACAAGAGGCCTTGATTATTGCACATCAAGAGCATCATATTATAAGTGAGGGGTTGGTTCTTTCATAATTTTCACACATGAGAGATTAATAGATATTATGTCACAACAGGATGGGATGTCATCCAAATATTGCGATGTCCTTCTCTCCCATAAGCTTCTCCCCCATAAGGTGAATCGCTCAAGTTCAAGCAGAGGAAGAATGGTGATAAGCGCTTTCCATGAACTAGTGTACGATGTATCAGATACCGGACTCTCAACATTAACTTGCGGAGGATTTGGATTGAGATGGGATGTTCCTATAATTATTAGCTGCTTCCCTCCTCATCTATTATATTATCAAATTTGGGGTCTCAAGTATCATTCTAAGGAGGTCTTATGCAGCAGTATTCCCAATTTCAAGAGCTCTGTTCGTATTTTTTCCAGGGTGATGGACGCAACTAGAGAACATTTTCACCCAGCTGTAATGGATAGCAACAGTGGTTTGGATGAGCCCTTTTTCTATACCAGGCATGGTCTTCATCAAGTAATTCATGGTCTATGTAGGCTCAAGCGTTGATTCCATGAGATGGAATGGGACCTTAGAGACATAGAACAATGCCGAGAAGAATAGCAAGATGAGGATGAGCAACATGAGTTCAATGAGAGGAGGGAATTCCAGCTTCGATTGGACCTGTTGAAAGACCAATTTGACCTACAAATAGACCAATATAAAATCTCCTCTCTTTTAATATAATATCTCATACCCATTTTGGTAAAAAAACAACACATTTAAGTCAAACAAAAATTAATGTTCATCCCAATAGCCTCAATGGTTTAGTTCATTTGAAAAATCTGAGATTAAAGAAGTCCATCCTAATTCCTTAAGTATCGATTCATATGGGTAAAAAATCTTCTGAGGTCTTATAGATTTTTTAAGGCTGGTGTAATGCCTCATCTTTCTTCTTGTGCTTAAAGGTGTCACTCTTCTTTCACTCATAGAATTTTAGATATTTAAAGATGAGTTCCTAATGATGAATTTTTAGATATTTAAAGATGATTTCCTAATGCATAGACTTGCACTCATTAAACACCACTTACCAGATGGCATCAGTGTTCTTCTTCTAGTCTAAATCTTAGTAGTTCTTAAGGGTTCCTTCTTTACAAAACATGTGTTGATTGCAGGGGAACTGGAAAATATACAATGCAACGTTGTTAGGATAGAAGATCCTAAATCTACATTTGTTGGTTCTTTTCTTTGCTACCTCTATTACACTAGCCAATAGACATACCTGCAACAGTCCTTTTTGTATTGTGAAGCATCATACAGAAATAACACTTTGGAGTTGAACATTCTTTAAGTATGTTAAGAAAATCCTGGAACACATAAGAGCATCCTTAACCTACATTGGGGTCTCAAGTATCAGTCTAAGGAGGTCTTATGTAGCAGTATTCCCAATTTCAAGAGCTCTCTTCGTATCTTTTCCAGGGTGATGGACGGAACTAGAGAACATTTTCGCCCAGCTGTAATGGATATCAACAGTGGTCTGGATGAGCCCTTTTTCTATACTAGGCATGGTCTTCATTAGGTAATTCATGGTCTGCATAGGCTCAAGCGTCAATTCCATGAGATGGAACGGGTCCTCGGAGACAAGGAGTAACGCCGAGAAGAATGGAAAGACGAGAGTGAGCAACATCAGTTCAATGAGAGGAGGTAATTTCAGCTTCAATTGGACCTATTGAAGGACCAATTTGACCTACAAATAGACCAATATAAAATCTCCTACCCATTTTGGTAAAAAAAAAATCACATTTCAGTCAAACAGAGATTAAAGCTCATCCCAATAGCCTCAATGGTTCAGTTCATTTGACCAATCTGAGATTAAAGAAGTACATCCTAATTCCTTAAGTATTGGTTCATATGGGTAACAAATATTTTGAGGTCCTATAGATTTTGGAAGGCTGGTGTAATGCCTCATCTTTCTTCTTGTGCTTAAAGGTGTCACTCTTCTTTCACCAGTCAAATTATGAATTTTTAGATATTTAAAGATTAGTTCCTAATACATAGACTTGCACTCATTAAACACCACCAGATGGCATTGGTATTATTCTTCCAGTCTAAATCTTATTAGTTCTTAAGGGTTCCTTCTTTACAGAAGGTGTGTTGATTACAGGGGAACTGGAAAATCTACAATGCAACGTTGGTAGGATAGAAGATCCTAAATCTGCGTTTGTTGGTTCTTTTCTTTTCTACCTTTGTTACACTGGCCAATAGACATACCTGCAGTAGTACTTTTTGTATTGTGAAGCATCATACAGAAATAACACTTTGGAGTCGAACATTCTTTAAGTATGTTAAGCAACTCCTGGAACCCATAAGAGCATCCTTAACCTACATTGAGACTTGGGTTTGGTGCAAAACTTTGTAGAACGCCCCTAAATGACTCATAGCATTGTTGGCATAAAGCCAGGTGAACATCCACTAGGCATTTTACTATCAAGGTACAAGTCTTACATGATTTTGATAGAATACATATCCTTTGTTACTTTTTTCTCAGCAGAAAACAATCTTAGAACTAAACTGTATCAGCAATCTAATGTAAGTCTTAACCCTTTGGTCACTTTATGATCTTTAATGATATTTTGGGGAATTCCTTCTGAAAAAGGAAAAAATTATTCGAACTTAGAAAGTAATTTATGCTGTTATGTCAACGCATGTAGCACTTATTTGAAGCTCTCAAGCAAAAGGTAATCAACCATTAAACCAAGCCATCAAGACAGGCTACTTACCAGTTGAACTCTAAGAGACGATTCCCTTTTAAATAGTACCATAGTGTAGACTACATCTTAAACTATATAAGCTAATGTTTGAAGAAGAATATCAGAGGATGCAACTTTGCAATATTGAATTATCAAAGAGCTGATTTCATCCAATGCATACAAGAAAATATTCTTGAATCCTATTGGGTCTTACTATACATTTTTCAGAAAATGATAGTATGCTGTCCATGCAATACATTATGTAAAATTATTTTGAGAGTTCTTTTACTCGGAGTAGGTACCCTTAGCATTTTGATTTAGTTTTAGTAATTTGATATTTTATGCTTTCAAATTTTCCATATCTCATTTGCAAAGTGAAACTTATAACTCACCCTCAGGATTCTCGCACAACTCTTGGAAGTTGAACCACTTTGAATGTAGGCCAACTTGTTACTCCAGCATTCCTCTGGGATGCATGCAGTCTCATATCGGTTCACAATTTCAACCACCTAAAAATGGGAGGTGATTTTCAGTCTCTTTCACAAAATGTATGCATAATTATCACCACACAACAGACTACAGTTATAGGGTTCCAGTAATTCAAACGTAGAAGAATGTGTAAAAAGGTAACTTTAGGGTCAAAAGAATTATACAATCCAAGAAGCAAGGAGACAAGAAACTCAAATTGGGATGAAGATTATACCAATCAGCATAAATCCTGAGATGACCTGCATAATTAAAATACACAAGAATTTTAGTGAAGGTAATATAGTTGAATCCCTGGTAACCTTAATCTTCAACATAGCCATGGTACTTCAAGCCAGGTGTCTGAACTCACCCATGCTGGAGTGAGAATTGGTCTGCAAGCAGGAAGTTCCTGCTGTGTGAACCTTGTATATGAAAAACATGCATTAGGCTTCTCAACAAATAAATTGAAGGAGAAAAACATATATTATGTTACTACAAAATGCAAACTACAAAATACTGTGTATCAACAACTGCAAATGGTAAAATAAGATTACAAGAACAAGAAATACCCAGGTTTGGGATTAGCACCACTCCATTCCAAATGCTATTATCTTTGATATATACTAACTAGCTAAACTCTTACAGGATGGTCTAATATGCATGCTCATCCCTCAATCGAAGATGGAAATCATGATGATGATTATCAAAAGCAATATTAATGATGGCATTTTTATGACAATAATATGAACTTGAGACTGCCTTCTAGTACAAAAGCAAGTGATGGACTGTAACATGCTTCCAACCATTAAATTAAAAATCCATGGACAAATATTTTCTGGAGAATGTGCACCTAATCTGCAACTTGCTTTTAGAAAATGGGAACAAAACACAGATAGTGGAAAGGAATAACAAGATAATCCACTAACAAGAGAAAAAACAAGTAAACTTTCAAGTAATCTATTTTCCCATTGCCAAGGAGATGAAACAGAGAATATAACTAAAGATCGGATATGCTAGTTCTTATCAGCAAAGGAGAAATATTATGTCTTTCATTCCCTTTCAGAAGAAAACCTGAAATCTCATGTCTTCCTCGGGGTCCGCTTTGTGGAAGGAACATATCTTCACATCGTGATAAGGGGTTACATGAGATTCTTTTTGGAAAAAAATCATTGAGAAATTTGGCAAATCAATGACATGCAAGATAAATAACTAGATCTAAAAAATTATACTGTGGCTACAGCAACTTATTTTTCCTATAACCACTTGAAATTTATTCATAGTACTATTGAGAACTAAATATTAGAAAAATATCAATATCCATGATTTCCTGGAACAAATAGGAGAAATTTGTAGTTCCATTGTAACTAATCGAGCTACAGGCTAGGAGGGGATTTCGACCTTGTTAAAGACACAGAAGGTAGCCTAGAGTAGCCTGCAAACACATTTGAGTAATATTTAGTGATATAAGCAAAGTTTTCCATTGGAGGTAATGCTGCCACTCTCTCTCCATTCTTTAGCAATGTCTGCAGGTCCATTCTCTGGAGGGTCAATACTGCTTTGGATTCGCTCCAAACGAATGCTAGAAAACCCTTTCGAGACACAACCAAATTCCGCTGGTTTAGAATCAGGGTACCTAAATCCATATCCATTTGTAATTCCCTCTCTAGGGTATGCATGACTAATTTCTATTGCAGTAGCATCTCTGTCAGTTTCCCACGAAAAAGCTTTCTGAAGATTCCTCATTCACCTTGGCTATAAACATTGCTGAGCCATTACGATGAAGAACATAATGGGTGCCCTCAAGTATCTTGGTAGCAATCAAAATATCCCCTTCCTCTGTTTCTTCATAAGAGAGCAGCAGGAAAAACAAAGCCTTCCCTAGTTTATCTTCAGGCAGTCGTCCTGGAGGCCATCCAAAAGTGCCACCCCAAACCTGCACTCTTTTCCCACATTCCATGTGAAAGCATAGCGAAGGATCCCAAACAGAAAGATAACAGGAATAGTATCTTCTTTCTCCACAGGAAGTAGCCTAATGATACATTCTAATACATTTTTTCATTTCATATCCCTTTCTCTTCATACAACCATGGGGTTTAATCACATTATAAAACACCTGTCAACGTACAGTACCAGAGATCGGCCGATGAATCCCTCATAATTTCCCTGCCCCCTGATGGACTCCATTATCTGTCAAAGGTATTCAATTGGGAGCATTAACAGGTTGTCGACCAGCCAATCTTTGTCATGATTGTCCATGTGAACACCCACATCAAACCCAATCTCCATGGGTGTCAAAGGAATCGATGTGGATCCCTTTTTTTCGTTCATGATTTCAGAGCAGGTCAATAGTGCCAACGCCCCAATACAGGAACCGACAATCTCTAGTTCCTGTCTGGGCTATGGGATGAAAGCTCCTTGCAACTACACAGAGCTTCAATGGCGTCGTCCCATTTTTTTAGTATAACCCAAGAAAAACGCAGTAAAATGATGGTGAAAACCCACAGAAAAACCCTATGCATCACGCAGGGTTATGGTGGAGGCGTCGGGCGGCATTGTGAAATAAAATATTCCCCAACATATTGCATATTTATATAATTAAAAAAAAAACCCTTTTTACCCCTAATATACCACCAATATATTGGCTTGTAATTTTTTGATTTTTAACCCCCCCAATATGAACGAACGTGATATCATATTGGTCCCTAGGTGACACCCCTATGAACCATGACCTTATGGAACTATTAATTAGTCTCTTAAAGTATTTACTATCTTGTATGAAACAATCAAATGAATCACAATTAAGTAATGTAACAATTCCTAAAGTGAATTAGGATTGTCGACATCACATTAACGCATGCCTTAATGGAGTTGTTACTTATATTTGACATGACCTTTTTGCTGACCATGAAGTTGTTACTTATATTTGAAATTACTTCCTATTGTTGATATGATGTAATAAAAAAAATGGTAGGAAATGGGTTTGTTACAAATGGTATCGGAGCAGGTTTACAACACTCAGACCTAATGGACTCATCTGCAAACAGGTATGTGTGAACCTTGGGAGGAATTTATTATTTGAATAGGAGACATTAAGTTTAATTAATGGCATGCATACTATATAAGGAATAGTTTTATGAATGTCAAAGTAAATGAACTAGTTCATTAGTCACATGCTTGAATGAATGGAGCTAGTCGCATAACTGAAAATGAAAATATACATGCATAAAGAGTGAAGTTTTGTTGTAAGTTTGATAAGGTGATATGTTTGATTCCATTAGATACTTTGAATAATATTTAATATGAAAATGAGATTATATGTTGACATGTAGCGAGTATGTTACTTCCTTACACTTAGATACGTTATAGTGGAAACTTTATACATACTTATCGTATTTTAGTGTTAAGATTTGTTATAGTTAAGATGTAGGCATACACCTAGATTCCTTACCGGGATAAGCGTATATTATGGAGAAAATTTCATATGTATTGGGGTATACCACAACAGACTGTATGACACGAGAAATTAATCCATTTCCAAATGAAATAGAGATAAACAAATCTAACACTAAGGGATAGAAGGAGTACCTGTTGAGATTTTCAACCACACTTGTACCTACATTCCATTCTCAACAACAATGAAAGAGACAAGCATGATATATATTAAGTGTTAGGCCTACTCTAGTATATATAAAAACAGTATGTATAAATTTAAGCAACTACATCCATGGATAAAGAACATTAATAGTTACACACATACACTAGACGAGAAATGGATATTTCCATTAATTGTAAACATAGATACAATTGACAAACTCTACCATCACCTCGTCAAAATCGAGAGACCAGGTCCTCCACCTGGGCCTCCACCACTTCAATCCTCCAAATCAATGGCAAGCTTGCAATACAATGGAAATCTTAGGAAGAGCATCAGTGGATGCTCAAAAGGACAAAGGGATGCAGACTCAAGCCTGTATGAATGGGGCACAAATCCACTATAGTCTCTTTCTCTCATAAGTTCTCCTCTTCTAATGCATCCAAGAGGCTCTAAATATAGCTCTTCAATAGGAATTCAAGGGTCGAGTTGGAGCATTTCCATGCATATGGAAGGAAAATAGTCAAGTTATTCGTGACTCATTGAGAAAAAAACCAAAATATTTTATTTTTGGGAACATTTCTTAATGTATACAGGTCATAGTGGGGCAAGCTACATGTACATGCGAGATGTAATCTTGTGACTCGCGTATAGAAATAATTAGGGATTTTTAAAGGTATTTCTTGGAACATCAAAATTTATTTTGAGCATAGGGGGTTGAAGGAGTCTGCATAGGGACAAGGAAGGAAATAAAGACATGATCTACCAAGTGTGATAAAATCAGCTATAACTGATGCCCCCTAATGTGTGAGCTCAGAGGGGTAACATGACTTCCAAAATACATTATACCAATCCCAGAAGTGGAGTAATGAAGACCTAGGTGGAAAAAGAAGCCACTCATGAGTACAATACAATGATACATCTAATCATGTGACTGCAAATATTAAATTTAGCAGTCCCAGATAAATAATAGTACAATGGCCATGAATAGGCATAATAGGCATATGTCATATGTGGTCATCGCCATGTACAATATATAGTGAAACAAGATCTACATACTGAATGAAGATATCTGATAGAACATTGGAAGCTAGTGATGAGAGATGACATCTCATGAATAATGGCACGATCAAGGAGGTAGCATATATGACATGCCACCAAGCTCAGAGGTCTTCTACACAAACCACTACTAGTACATGTCCCATCATGCGAATAAATGTTTCGAGGTCGAACATGATGGACCATCATTTGATTACTGGTCATTGATGTATACCATTAACAAACGCAATATATCCCACTGATAATGATAATGGGAAGCAAGGTATAGAGTTCAATAAAAAAAAGTGTGAAAATATGTGTTGAGGTCAAACACTTGAGAGAATTCATTGATTGAAAGACATTGATGTATTCCCAAAACTGTTGATGGTGAGAGAACCTTCCACTGATGAATGCAAGTCTTAAGCCACTCAATGGACTCTAGAATCATATTTCAGAACAAATGATCTGAAGTAGATGGAATGGAATCTGTTGGAAGGAGGGAATCAAGGAATCCCCCATCAACCAACACAAGGTACACAACAACACTGGATAATTTGGAAGAACTCGAGCGACCAAGATGTGCACAGATCAATAACTACATCGAGAATGACCGACATGCAAAGATAAGATATATGAAGAATGGATGACTCAGGATAAGACTTCCTTCGAACAAGATGATAAGGAAGATGGATACTGATAGGAAACATAGATTCAAAATGAAAACTGGGACAACTCTATGACACAGGAGGCAGCGGTAAAGGCTCCATAGGGACTGAAAGCATAACCAGACAGTGGAGAAAACTTAGAGTAACGAGTACAACTCCTAAAGTCATACTAATAACCTACCCAATGGATGGAATGTACAGTGCTCTGTTTGAAGGAAACACGACACAACAACTACCAAAATTAATATCATTTTTTGTCCATCTTTTTATGTTTTTTAATTTTTTTGTCTTTTTCAAATTGGAAATCTTAAAAAAAGAATCAAATTCCTTATAGTACAATACTAAGAGGAAGTGAGTGTCGCAGGTAAGAAAACTAGTTCCAAGTAGTGGAACAAACCTATGATCAATGCAAGGAAGAACATGCATGATAAGGACACTTTGGGGAATGTCTCCTTCGGATAAGGGGTAATCAAGTTGCAAAATATATATGAAAGGATTTTCTTGGATCGAATTGAGGAAATCTCAAGCTATATGGCTCATAACACTGAAGGGGGGAGCTGACATAAAGATCAATATGACAAGCAGATGTATGAAATGCAATTATAACTTGATATCAACAAGATTCCCTCTAGGATATGGCCATCATAAATTTCATGAGAGAATATGAGGTTATGTCTTAAAGACATGGCGTGACTATAAAGGACTCCCAGACTTAAGGGAAGAATCTCGTCATGGGTACCAAGTGGAAAAGCGAGATATAACCAGGGAATATATGAATAGGCAGGCTTTACCACTTATGTAATGCCACTTCTAGTAGCAATATGAGGTTTTGCAACATTAGGAAGTGCCTTCATACCTATAATTTAAGGTGACATGGTCATAGGACAATGCATGATGAGTATGAAAAGTGATTCTATCCTATATGCCAGTTCGAAATGATACATGTTATAGACACGAATAGGTCAAGAAATCAGTGAAAGTGTATTCAAATAAGTCCCTACACCACAATATTAGAGCAACACAGTTCAAAAGGGTTAATAAAGGTCCAAACTATGGGCTAATGGGTGAAAATTTCAAAAGAAATTTTATAAATAGTAAGAACATTCATATTTTCACCATACCATTTTTTTTGACATACATAGTACATTTGGATCCATTTTGGACCATGAACTTGAATTGTCAATTTTGGGAGCTAGGAGCAATGGAATCATGAACCGTTAGGGATGGGTAGATCCTCGTCTCAAACCCTATCTTATCAATTCATTTATTTCAATTTTTCATGGTGTAATTTTTTGTTTGGATCCACCTAAAGATGGATATCCCAATCCGTGTGAGTCACATGATATCAGATTGCGTATAGGGTGGGGTATACATGGGAAAAGCAAAGCCTTCCATGCGACTGTCACCAAAAAGGGTAACGTAGAAGAGCGTGAAAGTCCAATTTAAAGGCAATCTCTCATGGAAATTCTTGTTTGTTTTGCAGGATAGTGCTAGAATGGAGGGAGAAAGACCATGAGGATGTGGATAGGGAAGTCCAACATGATGCAAATTCCCAACAAGTTTAAGAGGATGTGGAATATATAAGTTTTATCAACTTGGGATCTTGAGATCCCAACCAAGAACTTTACAAATGCTCGTTGACTATTGGGATCCAGATACAGAGGCTTTTTAGCTATATGGGATGCCCCTGATACTCGAAGTGGAAGACATATCTTTCATTACTGGAATATCCCACTGAGGTGAGGTAGTCAACTTGAGGGCTCGTGGGGTGGTTGGTGGGCTCACCATCAAGGAGTATATAGTTGTGTACTGCAATTCGGATACTGAAAATATCGAAATCCATGTTCCTATGAACTCCATCTGGAGCCTTGGTCTCAAGGTCATAGTACGAGTATTAGCCAGGATAGCAGGGTTGACATCGTTGCATCAGGCATCCAGGGCTCTCATGTTCTATGCAGTAGAGTGTATGAGACCCACAATATATGATTGGAGGACATCATTGTTGAACAATATAAGACAACAACTGAATGAATGTAAGTTGGGAAAGACAAGGAACTTTGGGTTCTCCATCATAAGCGATATAACGCATGTCCATTTTAACGCATATTTGTTATATCACACATGTGTTATTCATACAATGGTTTACACCTAATGACCACTATGTAAAACGTGATCGTCATATCGTATATGAGATATAACGTATATGCAATATAATGCATATGTGATATAACGCATATGCAATTTAGTGCATATGAGATAGGAGAAATTAGCATTACATTGATTAAGCTAAAAAAGGTGGGGGAGTCAAAGGAGGGAGGAAAGGTGTAGAGGGAATCATGGGAGGGAGGGATGGGTAGGGGAGAGATATGGGGGGGATCAAGGGAGGAGAAATATAAGGGGAAGGGAGGGATGGTTAGGGGAGAGATATGAGGGAGGAATGAAGGGAGGAGAAATATAAAGGGAAGGGATTGATGGGAAGGGAATAAATATAAGTGGGAGGGAGGGATAGGGAGGGAAGAGAGATATATAAGAGGGAGGGATGATTGGGTGTCGATAAGATATAGGATAATTGATGGAGGAAATATATAACATAATGGATGGAGGGACAAATGGGGGGGGATTGGTTAAAGAGTGAGATGGAGGAGAGGGAGGAGACGGATGGATGGATTGGTGGTATAGAGAGAGGCACATAGTGAGTGAGTGAGAGAGACAAATGGGGGTGGTGGTTAGAGAGAGAGAGAGAGAGAGAGAGAGAGAGAGAGAGAGAGAATGATGGATGGAGGGATGGTTAGAGGGTGATATATTGGGATAATAATAATCAGAGAGAAGGTATTTAGGGAAATGAAGGATGGTCAAGGATGTTTGTACACCAAGGGATAGATATGAGGGATTGTGTGTGTGTGTGTGTGTGTGTGTGAGAGAGAGAGAGAGAGAGAGAGATGGATATTAAGGAATTGAGAGAAAGATGGAGAGATGAAGGCTTCAACCGCTGGATTGATTTAACGAGTGAGAGAGAGGGACACATGGTTATAGAGGAGAGAGAGGGTTGATGGATGGTTTTAGAGGCATAGGAATTTTGAAGGAGAGAAATATCAATGGTTAGACAGAGAGAGGATTCA
>LPNX010100932.1:54513-193626 GCA_001517045.1 Pseudotsuga menziesii | reverse complement strand
GGTGGAGAGAGGATGTAGGGGAGAAAAGTTAGGGATGGAGTGAGTGATAGGATGGAACACATGGAGGTATAAGGATAGGGAGGGAGGGAGGGAGGGAGGGAGGCAGAGATAAAGAGTTTTAGTGGGAGGGATGGGTAACAAAGAAAAGGTTTTAGAGGGATGGAAGGGGGAGAGAGAGGGATGATGGATGGTTTTAGAGGCAGATGCAAGGTGGAGGAGAGAAATATTTATGGTTAGATAGAGGTGTATGGAGAGAGGGTGTGTGGATGTGTTTGAGAGAGACAAAGGGGGAAGGTTGGTTATAGAGGGAGAGGGGGTGTGGTGTTCCAAGAACAAGAGGTGTGTAAGTTTGTTTGATGGGGAGTGGTGAGATAAGGAAGGATGGGGGATTTCGAAAGAGAGAGGGAGAGAGGAAGAGGGGGAGGGAAATGGGTGAAATAAAGGGTTGAGGGATGGTTATAGATGCAGATGGATAGTTAAGGAGATAAATAGTGATGGTTAGATAGAGAGGGATGGAGAAAGGGTGCATGGATGTGTGTGTATGAGAGACAAAGGGAGGAAGGTTGTTTATAGAGGCAGAGGGGGTTTGGTTTTCCAATACTAAGAGGTGTGTAAGCTTTTTCGAGGGGGGAGTGACGAGATAAGGAAGGAGGTGGGATTTAGATAGAGAGGGGGAGAGAGGAAGAGAGAGAAGGAATTATGGGGAAGAGAGGAGGTAGGGGGAGAAAGTGAGCTATGGAACACATGGAGGTAGAACGAGAGGGAGGGAGGGGATAACAGAGAAGGGAGACAGAGGGACGGGGGAGAGAGAGAGAGGGTTGAGGGATGGTGAAGGAGAGAAATAGGGATGGTTAGATAAAGAGGGATGGAGAGAAGGTATGTGTATGTGTGTTAGATAGAAAAAGGGGGGAGGGTTGGTTATAGAGGGAGAAAGTGTATGGTGTTCCAAGAAAAATGTATATGTAAAATTGTTTTTGAAATTAAGGTAGTGAAAGACATATGAGATATAACACATATGTGTTATATCGCATACAGGATATAAAATGCATATGTGTCATATCACATATGCGATATAAAAAACATATGCATTATAATGCATATGCGTTTTGTAAAATTTAAAATTTCGGTGGGAACAAGGCTTGGGATGATGTTCAGAAATAGTTTCGGACTACCAAACCTATTGGCTAGGAAAAATAAACAATGGCTATTGCATGTATTTCATAACTCTATGAATATGCTAAGTTTCGATGGTGTTTTTTGCTATGACAAACACAATATTTTTTTATGAAAATATAGAATATTGTATAATACGATCTAACTATTCTGAATATGTAATTTTTTCTTAAAAATGTATGTTTTATTTAATTATTATTTTTTTGTAGATGACACATGTCATTTTTTTTCAAAAATAGTACATTGATTTTTTTTTATATAACTTTTGATTTCCTTCACCATTTCGCAAGAAAACTATATGGTGCACTAGAGGAGAGAGATCTCTACAATATTATACATGGAAATCAATAATCTCACTAAGTTTCTCCCCTAAAGTGTTGCACCCACACATAACATTTTTTTAGTTTCAGCGTTTTCAGACTTCAATAATTAATAATAAAAAAATAATAATTGATTTTTTTTGAAAAAATAGTGTTTCACTAGTAGCATATGTCATTTATATGTATGCAAGAGTTTATCCAAAAATGACATCATTTACCTCATATAGTGCTGCACCAAACATATATGTTATGATGTGATGAAGATTTGAAAACCTAATTTAAGGGAAACTAATTTTATAATCATTTACAAAAGTTTTATATATATAAAAGTTATATATTATGAAATATTATTCAATTATGTAACTTTTGTCCTTTTACTTCATCCTTAAATCCACTAGGGAAGTACCTCTAATTGTCACCTAAAGTCATAGGTTCCATGTTTTTTCATTGTTATGTGGCATCTAAAGTTCCTTTAAAGGAGTCCATGAGTGTGCATCATCCCATATCCAAATTTTAAGTTCAAAATCAAATATTTAAGGTTGAATAATGATTAAAGTAGTAGTCTATTTCTTAGAGGTTTTGGACTTTTTGGTGAATATTTAATCGGGGGTTAATTTTTTTTCCAAAATCTGAATTTTGAAGTGTTTAAATCATTTTTTTGAATGGATAAATGGATTCAACACCCTCAAATACCCCAAGGACACCAAGATTATGCAAGTTTAACAACTATCATATGCTTTTCCAAGAATTAATCTAAAAATTCTACTGTATGTGAAAAACAAGAATGGTAGAGCTTTTCTAGTGCTAAAATCAATAAAATTAAAATTAAACAAAGATATTTCACCAAAACAAAAATTGAAAAGAGCTTTACATTTGGGTGTGAATGATGGCCATGAACCTAGGGATGCCCCTACATCTTGCTACCTAGGTAGCATTTTTTATTTGATATAACCACTTATATGAGTGATGACTTATGGAGTAGATTTTGTATTCAATACATATTTCAATAATCACTTTTGAATTATATTTTTTATTAAGTACAAATTAACATTGAGTTTACAAAAGTTCTTCTTGGTTAGTTTTTTAGCTTGAATTTTGATTAGGGTTTTAGTGAGTTAGTGTTTCTTATACATAAGATACAATTAGGATATGCCTTTTAGACTCTTTTAGCATGGAAGAATTTTCTTTGCTATTCCTTTTGGAATCAATCCCTACAAAATGTATATATTTAAAATTTGATGAAGAAGTAAAAAATAACTAGCCAATGCTCTAAAGTATTTATATTAATCTTACTTAACACCTCTTACCAAAGCATTTACTCTTTCTCGTTTTTGTAAAAGGAGATGGTAATGTCAAGAACATTACAACCTTATTGCTCTTGTTTTGATTATGTATGGTTACAAAATTATAAAGATTATGTATTGTTACGAAATTATTGTTTTCTTTATGATAAAAGTTTACTCCTATGTATTTGATTATTTTGTGAAGTAATACAAGTATGTTGTGATATCCATTCCTAAAAGCCATAAAAATAATATTTAATTTATTTTGATTACAAAGTTATTGTTTTCTTTATCATAAAAGTCGAGCTTAAGGTTTGTTTGATTATATGGTTTTTTTTCTTAAGATTCTTGTGAGAATGCTCTATAGCATTTTTGGATTATGGGTTATGTAGAGGTTGTATATGGGTTAGTACTATACACTGATTAAATATGAATAACATGAATGATAGGTATATGTTTTATAATAAGTATATGTTTTATAATTTATATATATATAATAAAAATAAAAAGTAAAAAGTAAAAAGTAAAAGTAAAAGTTTCATGTAATTGGTGGCTTGGCTCAGATCTTCATGGTGACCAGCACAATTGTTGTAATCCCATGTTCTGCTTTTAGTTTTAATGGTTGCACATTTCTTTCAAGTTGCCTAAACTACACAAATCTGATGGCCTCCTTTTGCCACTCGATTCAGATCTAAGGATTATTCCATTACTTGTGGGGGTGGTTCCATATCTGATCAAATCTCTGACCAGTTTGTAGCTGAAATCGAACTCAATCTGTGGATCGGTGCTCTGGTTTTCAAACATGACAATACTGAACAAAGGTTAATCCTTGCTGTGAAATTTATTTGTGGTGTTTCTGCATTTGTTTTGGTTCCTTGGAACAGTGCAATATATATTTTCTCTTTTGTATGTCCTTGTTTTCAGAAATAGCACGGATGAACAAAGGTTTATTCTTGCTGTAAATTATACTTTTGCTGTCTCTGCATATACATATCTCATACTTCTGCATTTGTTTTGGTTCCTTGCAACAGTGCAATAGGATTTCGGTGTCATGAATGCTGTATTTTTAAGAACACTATGTGTAAGCTTTAATCGTATCATTTTTCCACTATCGTTTTTTTTTAAAATAACCATATAGTCTAATTTAACTAACAATAATATAGTACTGAACTAACCATATAGTCTAATTTAATGTGAATAAGACATAATTTGGATGAAAAGGATCACAAACGCAATCCCTTCATCCATCCAACCAGAATATCACTCCCATAACTATGACAAGCAGAGGTATAAAAACATCCCTTACAACAAATAATTATAATACAACGGTAATCTTCATATGTATGACAAATAGTTTCTAAGAAGGAGATAACAAACACTCATGTATATATCAGATAATTTCAAAGAAAGGGATCATAAACACAATCCCTTCATTCAACAACAGTGATTTATTTAACGTAGCAGACTACCACTACCATAAGCATGAGAAGCATAGTAATAGTAACATATTAGACTCGTAATCTACATAATTATTACTTCGAAAAGTCGCAGTGGCCATCGAAGTAGCAGAGGCAGGCCGAGGAGTGGCACTTGCCATTGCTCGCTTTCTCTTTGTTTATGCAGATTTTAGCGCACTCTTCTTCGTCATCTGGACAATATGCACTGCCCCCCTTCCTGCTTGTTTTTTCACAAATAGGACCATTCCCACTCGCAAACTCTGCAAACCATACTTACGTTAATAAACAAAACCCTCACAGATTTCTAATATCATAATTACTAATGAATATAAATCATGTATCAAAATCCAGTGGCAAAAGGCCATAGAAGCATACCATTTGAGGCTAGCAGCAGCAGTAGCAGCAACACAGCAGGGACCGCTCTCATCGTAGCCATGGCATGCAGCAGGGAGCTTCTCGCCACTGCAACTTTTCTTCTCGAAGTGGTCACTGAGATTGGAAAAAATGAAGCAGGGGCTTCATTTATATAGAAAATCAAAGCTCTTAAATTGGAGAGTACAAGGAAATGCAGAAGGAATCTGATTATTATGGGGTGGCTCATCATGAAAAGAACGAAAATCAATAGAGGGAGAGGAGGAGTCAACAAAAGTGGGATTTATTGGAATTTCAGTGATATACGTAGTAAGGTACAATATGTGAATGTGGTCATGGTTTTTGCACTAGTTCATTAACCAAATTCAAATATATCGATTGTTCAGTCAAGTTTTTGTGAAACTTTTCCTATGTCAAGGGATCTAATGATTCATTTCACATGGAGTGGTCGACTTCATGCAATATTATAATTTTCTTACTAATTTATAAATAAGTTCTGGTTGCCATAATGTCGACAAACTTTGATTGAAGTGGTAATTGTACGATGGGAATGTTTAATGTTGACATTGTCTAATAATATAACATAAACATGATTTTCTGTCACGCTGATGGCTACATGGCATAATGGAAATGGATCTGAAATTGGACTCTTATCAACTATTGACAACAACAACAGTTCCCAAGGATGATGAGTGTTTTATTTTTTAAATGGTTTTTTTTAATAAAATCATAATTTAATGGATCATATGTTTGTGTTTGTGGAATAAATCTTTTTTTTAATAGTTTAAAAAAAGCACACACTATATCTTTCAAGATCTGATCTCCAAGTATGACTAAATAAATCTATAAGAATGGACCACTATCTTTTTAATAATGATTAATTTTATTCATAGTTTCACTAGAATTTACTAAATAGTTTATCTTTGTGTTGGGTTGGAGACATATTTTAAGTCAGGACATGTTGTTGTCTAAATGTTTTCATACAAAGTAGCAAGTTTATGTAGTAAGTTTATATAAAGTGGGTTGGGTTTTCACACAACAAGTTATATGTTGCTTTATTAAAGTGCCTAATTATGTCTTTTTTTAAGTATGAATGTAAAAAATTGCTTAATAAATAAGAATAATAAAAGAAAAAGAAAAATTATATAATGGAGAATTTGGAATATAATTTAAAATTTTGTTTTTATTTTATTGTTTTAGAACATGTACAATAAGATTCAAAACTAAGGGGTTCTCTACCTCATTGTGATTGCAATACATGTGGCTTTAAAAATAAATTAAGTTTGTCTTTACTGATCTACCTTATGGTTCTTTGCATTTGTGTGCTACTCTCTCTAGCCATCATGACATTGTTCTTCTTTTTCTGCAATCTATAGTTCTTCCAATCAGTGACCCTCCCCCCAACCATCAAATACTCCAACCACTTCTACCATTAAATCCCTTTCCCTATGCCTTAGACCATTCTTTGGATTTCAAGTCATTTCATTACACAAGAGTAAGAGTGTATGATGGAATTAGTGGCTATGTGGGATCCATAACATCAAGTGGTATCTTGCTAATTCCTAGAACCAAGGATTTTTGTAGTGGTATCTTGCTAATTCCTAGAACCAAGGATTTTTGTAGTCATTTATCGTCATGGCAAGGTAGGTTATGCAGCAACACAAATTTATAGAGCGGATATGTAAAAAGGAATACTTAGCCATCTTATTCATCCAATAATATTAATAAATCAAAATTGAAATGTTTTTTGGTTGATGCCAATTTCCTGAGACATCCTCCTACATCCTAATTATATTCAATCAACTCCATGTATGAAGTGGGTTTTAGTTTCTTCACCATTTGATTATGGTAACATTTGTATTTGAGTATGCAAATGCCAATGTCAAGTGGTTTTGTCCAAAGTAATACTTATAAAAATAAGTTATATATTCATAGTCAAATACGTGTCCCCATCAATGGTACTTATATTTTAAGAGGATTTCTTCAAGGAGGAATTTTTTCAAATCAACATCAATACATATTTAAATAGAGCTAGAGGATGAGTATCCCTAATGAGATGGACCAAGATGATAAATTTCTAGATTATTATCAATGAATATGATAGAATTTAACTTGAAAGAGAGACTGAGCATTTGTATGAAATGAAGACTATGAAAATGGTTCTACTTAGTCAATTTTATAGATCATGAAAATACAATCTTCTTATGTTTCTTTCACCATAGGGTCATTTCCCCTTTTCTTCATAATTTTGTTCCCACTCTTCTCATAATGTTTCAAAAAAAGTGTACCATCATTCCTTGTATTGTGTGTCAAAAGGGATTCTTTTATCTTCATTTTTTAAATGTTGAATATATTTTATTTCAAACACCCTAAAGAAAGGTCGTTATGTGGAAATAAATAAGTCTACAAAGAATATATTTTCATTATTAGTGGCTCAAACTTATTTATAACACTATTATTGTCATTTACTAAAATCTTTAGCTTTGAGTCATGTACATTATTAGTTGGAGCCATGACATGTTGTCGCCCCTATTTGTGTCCACCCGAAGGTGTTCAATCACCAACTTCTTGCATTAAATGAGTTTATGTTTTCAAGTATGATAATGTGAAGCGACATTACTCAAAATAGTACCTGTAGAAAAAAATATATGTTCATAATTTAATACTTAGACCTAGTGATAGTCCTTATCACTCAAGAAGATTTGATCCAATATACCCTTTCTCAAATCAACATCAAAGTAGATTTGATTAAGAGTAAAGATTGACATGACTTTAATGGGAGGGACCAAAATATTAAACTTATCAAGAAGACCATCAAGGAATTTATTCTAAAATTTCAAAAATACATAAAATAATTTTAGTCATATTAGAATTAATAAAAATTATTCAAAATAAAGATTGACTAGACATAGTCATGTTTTTCCCATAAATCAAAGATATACTTTTCTAAAAACAAAAAAATTCCATCTCTATAAAATATTTTCAAATAAAATAATTTCTTGCTATAAAATTGAATCAACAATAAATAAAAAACAACCTTACAAAATAAATAACCCAAAACTTAAATATCCAAACGAGAAGGTCTTTACAAAAGCCATTAAAACTACATATCAACCTACCAATGAGTTAATTATGTGTCTTCTCTTTGATTTGATTGTCACGACCCTTGGAGTCCCTCCCCCTCTCAGGGGGACTAGTACCAACCAAGGTTAAAATAAGAGAAGTATCTACCTTCAAAACTAAAACAAGGACAACTTCTCGACATGAAAGAAACATATTCCATAGAAAAAAGTAAAGGACATCCTTCTCGACATGAAAGAAACATAATCCATGGAAAAAAAATAAAGGTACATTTAATAAAGATAGCCCCACTATGTTGCCCCAAAACCTATGCTTTCATAAAAGAAAACTATATCAATTTGAAGTGTCGTTGACATTCTACAACGTTTGTCGAGTTGTTTTAGTTTCTTTGAGCACATGTCTAACGTATTTTTTGGGATTGTCATGTGTAATGGTCACATGTGCTCTCCATGACATGAAATTAAATATAAATATAAATGTTTTCACTAGCATTAATTGTGTCATTTAGCAATGATGGTGGCCTTCATAAAGAATGTTGCTTTCCATACCATCAAATACAATGCAATACAAATGTTTTCACAAAACTGCCTATTTTGTGTGTTCATTTTTGGCAATGACGAAGGCCTTTCATAAAGGAAGCTTATGCCATTACCATTATAATATTGTTTTCTACAATCAAATAAATTTATTGTCTAAGTTGAGGACAACAGTTAGCGTTCATGTTTGAAATTGAGGTACATGTTGTTATTATTATTATTATTATTATTATTATTATTATTATTATTATTATTATTATTATTATTATTATTATTATTATTATTATTATTATTATTATTATTATTTTATATAGTTTAGATATGTAAGGTCCTGTATTTCATAGTCATTTAAAATTTCAATTGTGTCAAAACATGTTTAATTTGGATTGTCATTTTTATTTTATAGTCTTATAAAGAAAATATACCGAGAAGATATGTATAAGTTTATATTCTTTATTTTTTACTAGGGTGATGTTAATGAATTGTATATTAAATTTATTGTTTTATTTGGATTGTCATTTTTATTTTACAATCCTATTGTTATAGGAAGTAGAAAATACATCGAGAAGATATTTATAAGGTTATATCTTTATTCTTTATTTTTTACTAGGGTGATGTTAATGAATTGTATATTAAATTTATTGTTTTAGTGTAAGTGAATTTTATATTAAAATCATTATTTGATCATTTGTGGATCACAACATTTTAAATTTTATTGTTAATGTTTAGAGGAAGGCGGTATGAAATTTATATGGTAGAATTATAATAGTATTTATAATTTGATTAAGAAAATTGACTTATATTTCTGAGATGAAAAATTGTTTTGATGTCATTAATCCAGAAATGTGCATATGTTAAAATGTTCTTGTATTTACAACTTAGCTTGAGGATTTCATAACAAAGGACATGTGATGTAGGCACAAGACTAAAAGCCACCAACAATTACCTAAATTCAATTTGAATGAAAAATAGACAACAACTACACAAAATCTCGTAAATTCATTTTTACATTTCTTTTTTCTTAGAAGAGAGAGCATTAGTGTGAAACATTATTGTATGACCACACCCTTTTCAGTACTGCTTGACCATCACATTCCCTGCTCCTTCATTTCTCAATTGTGCCAAATAATTGTTTTTTTGTAATTTACTTGGAAACCATCTCTCATCAACCAACAAGACACCGGGAAAATTGTTTTTCACCTACCTATTTAAAATTGTAGTCTATTCAAATTTTAAAAATTTGTCCATAATTAACGTATTTTCAAAATTCTTTTTATTTTTTTATTTTGTATAGTGCTTTCAATGAGTAATTGCACCAAATATTATGGGCTATGCTTTTTTTTATAAATATCTTTGTTAATGATGCATGTGAGGGTGAATGATCCATCCTTCCAATATTGTGATAATGGGATATACACACTTTTAATTTCAGGAGTATGTTTACCTGACCATTCATTGGTTCATTTTGAAAACATTAGAAGCACTAGTAATAGTGCATATGTGTGTCTAAACGCCACTAGTAAATCACACATATAATTTTGAACTTAGTGAATAGATGTGGTTTTGTTAAATATTAAGCATTGGTAACTGTTCTTAGTATAAATACAAACGCACTAAGATAATTTCAAATATTAAAAAAAATTCATCAAGGCAGGGTAACTGGTGGATTTTTGTTAACAATAAGCACTACTAGTAGTGCATATGATAAGAACAAGCACATAGTGAATTTTAAAAAATAAAAAATAAAAACAGCTATCGATGTGCTTTTTAATACAATGAAGCATTGGGAACAATGGTTGTTTTAGTTGCAAATACACCAAAAAAGGTGGAAAATTTTCCCTAAGTTGGTGACCAGTGTATTTTTAATATATTGAAGCACCATTAACACTACATAATTATTTTAGAAAAAACATTGTTTCAATGCTTAATTTTTCAAAAATTTATAATGATGTGTCATTATATCATGTACACATTGTTAACAGTACATATAAATTTCGAAATAACAAAGCGTCGAGGACAGTGCATATGATTATTGAAACTACATTGTATTAACATAGAACCTAAACCTTGTAATTAGGTATATGGTGCGTTTATTTCTAGCACATTGGGGTATTGCATTGTTATGATAGTGATGCACTTGTGTTTCCAGTTCCTTTTATAGGGAAGCACTGATGATCATTGCAAACTTCCACACCACATTAGTGGTGTGGAATGGCCATCCTTATCTTGATTGCAGATTCTCTCCATCCAGTGGGCAAGGAACAAAGTCAACCGTTGACTCTGCTCCTAGCTCGTTGGATGGAAGGAATTTGCAATCTAGATAAGCTCAGGTGTGTGGAATATTTAGTTGCATTTCACCGTATGTGACATACATTTTATTTCGGAGAATATCTAATGGTGTGTTCTATATTTTCATGCACACTGGTTATTTTAGGTAGGTTCTTTTCAAAAAATAATTTCAATATTAATAAATAAAAAAACTTATTTAATAAAACTTATTTTGTAACAAGTCTATACTTATACCTATACATGTATATGTATGTGAAAAATGAATGTTGTATGTGAATCAAAGACAATAGAGACACCAACAATAACAACAGTAACAAGTTCACCCATACAAATTTATAGTGGAGATGTGGGAGGCTTGAGGGAGGGAGAAATATTTGTACCCTCGAACTATTACAACAAAGACATGTTCCCTATTGCAAAATGTTAGCATATTCAAGTTTTAGGAGAAGGATACATCCATTAGGGGAAATTCTCACTTATTGGTGTAGTTGATACATCATTGGGATCATAGGAAGTAGGATTTTAGGGTTGGTTCCAATCGGTGGTACGAACCCAAAGAGGAGTATGTATATTTTATTAGTGGGTTGTCTAGGAGAGGGGACATCATTCTCCATTTCCTTTATCTCCCACCTAACATTGGTAATGAGATGTAGTTTTCATATGGTCAATGGTATGTTGGTGGTTGCACAATTTCCCTAGGTGGCATCCATGTTGCTTGTGGCCAATTGCATATGCATTCATTTAGTGTAAAGGAGGTTAATGGCTCTCCCTTATGGTCACAAAAATGGGCCACTAAACCTCATATGGGAAACACATTAGTTTCCATGTTTTGTACCATGTATATTCATTGGTTCATAGACCCATACTAGTTAGGTGTTGTACCTGATTTTGTGATAGTCTTGGTTAGCTCTATGTCATTATTGTTCTTCATTTTATGGGGGGGGGGGTGGACTTCTCATTTAGATTAGAGCTATTGTGTTTAATTTTCATAGGTTTCTAGTAATTATACCATCATTTTACCTCCATTTTAAGAGGTTTATTAGTCAAAGATAGAGGCACATATGCATAGGTAGGAGAAAATGATGTCAAAGAGGGGCCAACCAAATTTCACTACCAGGATTACTTTATAGGTACCAGAGATACTAGTGAGTGAGTATGATCACAGCCTAGATCTTATGTAATACCTGTATAGAGGAAAGGACTAGCGATGCTTTCAAAACATTTTTTTACCCGTGATGAACCTCCACGTAATAGAGGTAATATTAGTGCTATGTTTTGATTAATTGTCTAGTTTCAATTTTTTGTCCTCTTTAATGCACATGTAATTTCTTGTAGCATCCTCTTTATATTTTCTATTTATTGTTGATTATTTGTCTGCAGAAATTGCCATGTATATTGGGGATATTATTCCCTAACATGACATGAAAATGAATAAGGTTGAGGAGATGTCTTTGTTACAGTGTCTCAAATAACGATGCAATCAAAACCGTAGACTCTATGAGCAGGTGGTTGATCAATTATTCAAATTATTGTCTTGACATGGAGAGTTGCCTATGTGAGTTAATCAAATCTTACGATACCATGATATTGCAAGTATATGGGTGACCTCTCCATGTGATATGATGCTATTGATGTGTCATACTATGAGTGTATCTAGGATTCTTTAGTGGAGGGATCATCCACCTCCACCATCTCCTCTTTCATCTCCTCCTCCACCTTCTCCTCCACATGTGAAGGGACCACCCTATCCTAAACATAACAAGAAATCATAATATCTTACTCTTTGAGTTGAGAAACCACCTTCTCCTTCTCATAGATCCAAGTGATGTTTCTCTCACTCATATTTCAACCCACCACTCACTACTGCTCACAAAAGTGACCAACCACCCTCTCCTTCTCCATTGGCTACTGGTCACCATGTTATCCTCATCGATTCAACTTAGCACCCTTTCCTCCTCCACATATTGACCCACCACTCTCTCATCATCATCGAGAAATCATACTATCCTCTCATCCTCATGTCCAACCAACTAACCAATAGTTACAGCCATTGACTCATTTTCTTGAGCTATAGATGTCCTCATCGGGTGATATACATCATGGTACAAATATATACAAGTTTATTTATTATGTAATTTTATATGGTGGAGGTATTGATTCCTTTGACTCTAGTGGCATAGGTACTGATACCCTTGTCTCTAGTGGTGAGGTAAGGATTCCTATGGATCTGATGGTGGACCATCTAGCTAATGAATATTGGACACATATTATCATTTTTTTATTATCATTAATGTATATGATGCATTTTCATATCATGTTGATGTTGATGTTCATCATGTTGATATTGTTCTTGTACATTTATCTATGTTTTCATGGTATGTCGATATTATTTGATTCATAAAATCTGTTGTGGCAAAATCTAAATCAGAGATACAATATAATGTTTAAGTCTAGTTAATATATTTTAATTTTATTATATAATGTTTAAACAATTTAATAGTCTAAAAATGTATTAGTTAAAAGTTTAGTAACTTTTAGGGGTGGTAGGTGTCGAGTGGGGGGGATTCTCTTTGACCCCAAAGGACACACTATATTTTCATATGCTTGGGGGATCGGAGTTGCTACCAACAATCAAGTTGAGATTTTATATTTGTGGAAAATGCTACATCTAGCCAAAGAAAAAGGAATAAGAATCCTCACATGATTATAGGAAACATTTTTTTATCATCATCAAACTTATTCAAACAAATTGGAATCCTATCAACCCCAATCTTAGAAAAGGTATGACACGAATTCAAAGCATAATTCAATCCTTTTAGCGGGTGCATAGTTTCCATGTTCTAAGAATCCTCAACCATGCAACTAATCATCAAGCTAATTAAGGAAATACATTGAAGAAATGTCAAGTAATGGAAAATGATGGTGTCCTTACAAACCACCCCATCCCCTTAGTCATGGTTAATTCCCATTAATTGCATGTATGATGAGATAATGCACTTTTTCTTGATAAAGGGATCATGATCATTCTCCCACATGCTCCTTCTCATATCCATATTACATTCACATTACACAAGTTATATGGAAGTATGTCACATTACTTCCATTGAATGTGGTACTACTCTACAATCATACTTTTACGAGGCCTCAAGCATGGATAAATTGGGTTCTAGGCACATCCAAGCATATTTGGTGTTTTTCCTATCCTATCTTCTCTAGAAGAAGAAATTAATTGTGAGCATCCCTGGCCTGCACTTTAAGTCTGTCTTCGAGACTCCTAGTTCCATCATGGCAACAAGCTTAGGTATTGTCCACTTCATATTTATTTGTCTCAAGTTATTTCTAATTTTGGTTTACCTTCCCACATTTGGATTTTCTTCTCAGTATTATATCCTTTCTATTAAGGCTAGTCCTACTTCTAGCTTCGATCCTCTAGTCTTTGTCTAAGTCTTGGATAGATTTTGGTTTGTGCACCCCACCAAATCACCATAATTTTAGAATGCATTTTTCTGGAGACTGATAGTCCATGCTTTGGGAGTGATTTGTTCATTTAGGGTCTATGGATTCATGGTTATGGTCTATGTGTTCATGGTTTATGCCTTCATGGTTCGTAATTTTTTTGACCAATGTCTTGGCTAAGGCATTTAGCCAACCTGGCCTATAAGAAATTTGACCTTCTTAATTTTTATTTCATATAATATTTTAGCTTTCCCTCTAGCTAATTCACTCCTCCTCTCTAATATTTCTTTCTAGATCCACCTTTCTTAAGAAATCATGCCCCCATCTCGATTTGTGTTTTTAATTCCTTCTTCTAGTGTTCCCTAACTCATTTAGGCCGTAATTTTCCTCCTTCACTTCAGAACATTCCTTGGTGCATTGATAAAATTAGGATTCTCAGCCTTGAAGATTTCACTAGAATTTCTTGGTAAGAATGTCACCTATAAATTGCAAGGACAAAAAGAGGAAGAATCATGATGCACTGCACACTCATTGCATCTCAAGGTCTACAATTCTATCAAGCAAATTCTTAAACATGTTTTTATCTTTGATAATTGCTACTCAGCTAATCATCATGATTTTTTGGAAATCCCTCAGGGGTACTGTAACACTTTTAATTCCCTAGACAATGTTTTGTAAGAAAATTCTCTCTTTGGGAAAAGTCATAAGAATATAGACTAGTATGATAGTTGATAACTATAAGAATATTTTCAAAAGTCATTATTTGTATAGTATTACAGTTTGCAAGATGAAAAGTATACATCTTTTTGGAACTTGTTGATTATTTACGTACAAAAAGGATGAATGGTTCATACCCAAAACATTCCCTTTTTATTAGAAAACATTTACACATTCTTGTTTTTTTTGAAATTATGGGATGTTTTAAGTGCAATAAAATAAAGGTTTGTACTATTTGAAATCAATAATGAACTTGACTTTCCTCTATATTTATAAAGATAAATTTACATGCTTTGAACATAAATTTATCTATGTGTGAATTCAATAAAATGATAACGCTTAGTTTTAAACTTAAATTTCTATAACTTTAAACTTGATGTTGATGTTGATGTGTAGTGTTTTGATATCATTAATGTATATTTATATGTGTTTTTATGCCATGTTTATGTTGTTTGAATTATAAAATCTATTGTGAGTCACCAATCTAAATTAGAGATGCAATATAATGTTTAACGCTGGTTAAAACATTCATTGTAATTTTTCTACGGGAATAATTTATTTTCATTATATAATGTTTAAACAACTTGAGAGTTTAACAATGTATTGGTTAAATTTTTTATCCAAATTTTTTTATTCCAATGTAGCCAAAAAAACTGTATGCAAATGACATTTTAGGGAACCTAAAAAGCCATGATTGTTGTCTTTCACATTAACATATTTGTAACCTTAGACATAGTTAGTGTGCCATTCTAACGGATACTAGGTAGAAACCAAACATTTACATCTGAACTTAAAATATTCATACCCATATGAATTTATGACAAAATAATAAAAATGATAAACATAAACAACGTGAAAGAAAATGTTGGAAACAAAAACAAACTATACTAGGCAACAAAGTGCTTGCATTAAGCAATGGACCTCCAAGTTTAGTATCGAAAGTTATCTAGTATATATAGGTAAAGGAATGTCCCAAATAAACAAATAGGAAAAGTGACAAATTCTCATACATTCTATAAGATATATAGTATTCAAAATAAACTTATGTCTAATATTTTTTAAGAACATAATGGCCTTTAAGATCTCCATACAATTTAGGATAATAACTTTCATGTCAAAATTATATAGTAGAGTATTTTTTGTCAATAAAAATTATTCAGAAAATCCCATACAAAATCATGCTATAAAGATTAAAATGAAACATTTATTTTACAAGAATCCTCATAACTAGTTAGAATTTTACATGCTATCATTACTTTTAGAAAATCAAAGATGTTATTCAACATCAAAGGACAGAAAGTATTTTTATATTCTTTGAGGATCAGAGTTTATAACAAAAATCAAGTTGAGGTTATATCATTATGGAAAAGTATCAATTTAGCCAAAGAAAAAGGGATAAGAATCCTCACATTATCATGGGTCACTCTTTAATCATCAACAAACTTATTCAAACAAATTGGCATCCTAGCAACCCCAATCTAAAAGGATGTATGACCCAAATTCAAATAATAATTCAATCCTTTTAGCGGGTGCATGGTTTCCATGTTCTAAGAATCCTCAAAATCATGTAAATAACCACCAAGTTATTTAAAGAAACACCTTGAAGTAAGGTCAAGTAATGGAAAACGATGGTGTCCTTGTGAACCACCCCATCCCCTTAGTCATGGTTAATACCCATTAATTTCATGCATGATGAGATAATGGCATTTGTCCTTGAGAAAAGAATCACGAGCCTTCTATCACACACTCCTTCTCATATCCATATCCCATTCACAATACTCAAGTTATATGGAAGAATGCCCCATTACTTCCATTGAATGTGGTACTACTCTACAATCATACTTTGACAAGGCCTCAAGCATGGATAAGTTCTGTTCCAAGCACATCCAATCATATTCAATGTTTTTCCTATCCTATATGTTCCAGTAGAATAATTTAATTGTAAGCATCCCTGTCATGCACCTCAATTTTGTTTTTGAGACTCCTAGTTCTAGCATGACAACTGGCTCAGGCATTATTCACTTCATATTTATTTTTCTTAGGTTATTTTCTATTTTGATTTACCTTCACAAATTTGGATTTTCTTCTTAGTATTATATACTTTCTATTAAGGCTAGTCCTACATATGGTTTCAATCCTCTGGCCTTTGTCTGAGTTTTGGCTAGCTTTTGATTTGTGCACCCCACTAAATTACCAATGATTTTGGACTACACTTTTCTTGGGACTGATTGTCCATGCCTTGGGAGTGATTTGTGTGTTCAAGGTCTATGGGTTCATGGTTATGGTCTCTATGTTCATGGTTTGTGCCATCATGGTTTGTAATTCTTTTGACCGATGTCTTGGCTATGGGTCTTTTCACTTGCCGGACCTACAAGAAATTTGACCTTCTTTGTTCTTCTTTCATCTAATATTTCCCATTTCCCTCTAACTTTGTCACTCCTTGTCTCCAAGATTTATTTTTAGATTCACCCTACTTAAGTGATCATGCCCCCATATCAACTTGTCGTTTTGAATTCTTTCTTCTAGTGTTCCCTAACTCATACCAGTCTCATAGTTTTTCTCCTTCATTTCAAAATTTTCCTTGGTGCACTGATATTATTAGGATTCTCAGCCTTAAATATTTCACTAGACATTTTTGGTAAGAATATCAACTATGAATAAAAAGGACAAAATGAGGAAGAAGCATGGTGCACTACACACACATTGCATGTTAAGGTCTATTACTCTGTCAAACAAATTGTTGAACATGTTTTTATCTTTGAGTATCACTACTCAAATAATCATAAGGATTTTTGGGAAATCCCTCAGGCGTCATCTAACAATTTTAATTCCCTAGACACTATTTTACAGGAAAATTCTTGTTTTGGGAAAACTCTTGAGAATATACACTAGTCTAATAGTTGATAACTATAAGAATATTTTGAAAATCCATTAGGTGCATAGTATTATAGTTTCCAACATGAAAATTATACATCCTTTTTAACCTTCTTGGTAGTTTTGTATGAAAAGGATGAATGTTTCAGCCCATACCCTTACCCTTTTATTGATATAAATTTACACGTTCTTGTTATTGTATATATATAGTCTGTATTAAGTGAAATACATTAAAAGTATGTACTATTTGAAATCAATAATGAGCTTGAACTTCCTCTATGTTTATAAAAGATAAATTTAAATTGATTTGAACATAACTTTATCAATATATGACTTCAATAAAATGAATTTCTCTTATTTATTAACTTAATTTTCTATAACTTTAAACTTGATGTTGATGTTGATGTGTAGTCTTTTGATATCATTAGTATATTTATATGTATTTTTATGCCATGTTGATGTTGTTTGAATTATAAAATGTATTGTTAGTCATCGATCTAAATTAGAGATGAAATATAATGTTTAAATCTAGTTAAAATAATTTAATATCATTTTTCAATAGTAATAATGTGTTTTCATTATATAATGTTTAAACACATTGATAGTTTAACAATGTAATGGTTACATTTTTTGTCAAAATTCTCTTATTCCAATGTATCAAAAAAATGATATGCAAATGACATTTTAGGGAACCTTATAAAAAACTATGAATGTTGTATTTCACATTAACATATTTGTAACCTTGGATATAATGATTGTGCCATTTGAAAGGATACTAGGAAGACACCAAACTCTTACATATGAACATAAAATTTTCATAGGCATATGAATTTTTGACAAAATAATATAGTAAACATAAACAACGCAAAAGAAAATGTTGGAAACCGGAACAAATTGTCCTAGGTAACAAAGTGGTTGCATCGAGCAATGGAGCCTACAATTTTAGTAGCCAAAGGTTTCTAGTATCTACCGGTGAAGAAATGCTTGAACTAAATAAATAGGAAAAGTGACAAAATCTCATATATTCTATAAGATATTTTGTATAGTATTCAAAAAGAACTTATGTTTAATATTTTTAAGCACATGATGGTCAGTATGATCACCATACAAGTTAGGATAATAAATTTCATTCAAAGTATTGTAGAGTACTTTTTGTCAATAAAAATCATTCACAAGATCCCATACAAAAACATGGAAGAAAGATGAAAATGGAACATTTATTTGACAAGACTCCTCATAACTAGTTAAAATTTCATATGCTGTCATTACTTTTAGAAAATCAGATATGTTATTCAACCACAAAGGATAGAAAGTATTTTCATATGCTTGGGTATTAGAGTTTCTACGAACAATCAATATGATATTATATCTTTGTGGAAAAGGTTCCATATAGCCAAAGAAAAAGGAATAAGAATCCCCACATGATTATCAACAGCTCTTTTATCATCGTCAAACTTATTCAAACAAATTGTCATCCTAGCATCCCCAATATCAAAATAGGTATCACCCATATTCAAAGCATAAATCAATCCTTTTGGCGGGTGCATAGTTTCCATGTTCTAAAAATCCTCAAAAATGAAATCGATCACCAATCTTGTTAAGGAAACACGTTGAAACAAGGTTAAGTAATGGAAAACAATGACATCCTTGCAATTCAACCCATCCCCTTAGTCCTAATTAATACCCATTAATTTCATTCATTATGATATCATGTCATTTATTCTTGAGAAAGGGATTACGAACCTTCTCCCACACACTCCTTCTCATATCCCATTAAAATTACACAAGTTATATGGAAGTATGCCCCATTGATTCCATTGAATGTGGTACTTCTCTACAATAATACTTTTGCAAGGCCTCAAGAATGGATAAGTTTGGTTCCATCCACATCCAACTGTATTCAGTTTTTTTTGTATCCTATCTTCTCCAGAAGAAGAAATTAATTGTAAGCATCCATGGCACGCACCTCAATTCTGTCTTCGGGACTCCTAGTTCTACCATGGAAATAGAATCAGGTATTCTTCACTTCATATTTATTTTTCACATGTTATTTCTGATTTCAATTTATTTTCACACATTTGGATTTTATTCTCAATATTATATCCTTTCTATTAAGGTTAGTTATACATATGGTTTTGATCATCTAGTCTTTGTTTGAGTCTTGTCTATCTTTTGGTTTGTGCGCCCCACTAAACCACCATAATTTTGGACTCCATTTTTCTTCAGAATGATGGTTCATGCCTTGGGATTGATCTATGTGTTCAGGGTCTATGGGTTCATGGTTATTCTCCCTACGTTCATGGTTTGTAATTCTTTCGAGCCATGTCTTGGCTAGGGTCTTTTTGCCTGACCGAACTACAAGAAATTTGGCCTTGTTAATTTCTCTTTCATCTAATATTTCCCCTTTCCATCTAGCTAGGTCACTTCTCCTCTCCAATATTTCTTTCTAGATCCACCCTACTTAAGAAATCATGCCCCCATCTTGAATTGTGGTTTTGATTTCCTTATAGTGTTCCCTAACTCACATCAGGACTGTAATTTTCCTCCTTCACTTTAGAGATTTCCTTGGTGCATTGATACAATTGATATTCTTAGCATTGAAGATTTCAATATACTTTTTCATAATAATATCACCTATGAATAACTAGGACAAAAATGGGAAGAAGCATGAACCATGCACACTCATTGGATCTCAAGGTCTACAATTCTATCAAGCAAATTCTTGACCTTGTTGTTATCTTCAATAATTTCTACTCAACTAACTAAAAGGACTTTTTGGAAATACACCAAGTGTAATGTAACAATTTTAATTCCCTAGAGAGTGTTTTGTAAGAAAATTCTCGTTTTGGGAAAAGTCCTCAGAATATACATTAGCCTGATAGTTGATAACTATAAGAAGATTTTGAAAATACATTAGTTTTATATAATTACAGTTTGCAAGATGAAGATTGTGCATATTTTTCGAACCTTCTTGTTAGTTATGTACAAAAAGGATGAATGGTTCATCCCCAGACCCTTACCTTTTTGTTAATACAAATTTACTCATTCTTGTTATTATAAAAAACATGGTATGTTTTAAGTGCAACACATTAAAAGTATGTGCTATTTGAAATCAATAATGAACTCGACTTTCTTTAATGTTTATAAAAGATAAATTTACATGGCTTTGAACATAACTTTATCTATGTGTGACTTCAATAAAATGATAATTCTCTCAATTATAAACTTAAATTTCTATAACCTTAAAATGGATGTTGATGTTAATGTGTAGTTTTTTGACACCATTCATTTATAATTTTATGTATTTTTATGGCATGCTGATGTTTTTTTTACTTATAAAATGTATTGCGAGTTTCCGATCTAAACTAGAGATACAATATAATGTTTAACTCTAGTTAAAAGGATTTAATGTCATTTTTCTATAGTAATAATTTATTTCAATTATATAATGTTTTAACAAGTTGATAGTTTAAGAATGTATTGGTTAAATTTTTTGTCAAAATTATCTTATTCCAATGTAGCCAAAAAAGTGATTTGCAAATGACATTTTAAGGCACCTAAAAAACTATGAATGTTGTCTTTCACATTAACATATTTGTAACCTTGGACATAATGAGTGTGTTGTTCTAAAGGATACTATGTATACACCAAACTCCTACTTCTAAACAAAAAAATTTATAAGCATATGAATGTATGACAAAATAATAAGTAAGAATGGCATAAACAACACAAAAGAAAATATGTTGGAAACTAGAAAAAATTGTCTTGCATAACAAAGTTGTTGTATCAAGCAATGGAACATCCAAGTTTAGTAGCCGAAGTTGGATAGCATCTAAAGATGAAAGAATGTCCCAACTAAACAAATATGAAAACTAACAAAATATCATATATTATATATAAGAGATTTTGTATAGTATTCAAAACAAACTTATGTTTAATATTTCTTAAGCACGTAATGGTCATTACAATCACCATACAAGTTAGTCTAATAACTTTCATGTCAAATTTATATTGTAGAGTATTTTTTGTCAATAAAAATGATTCAAAAAATTTGATACAAAAACATGGTATAAAGATGAAAATGAAACATTTATTTTACAATACTCCTCATAATAGGTTAGAATTCATATGTTATCATTACTTTTAGAAGTCAATTGTTGTGTGACTCTAATGATACAGAATTTGGTTAAAACAATATTATTGCAAATGTTGTATATATTGTGATAATTTAACAAACTTTTAGATGCAAACATATATTTGATTGTTACTTTAGATCGAATACATGTTATTACTAATCACAAAATAAAAAATAAAAAATAACTCATTTGTGATAAGTCGAAATGTCCATAATACTCAACATAAACCAATAGTGTCTTTAAAGTAAACAATAAATATGAATCACCTAAAATTATTCCATTCATAAAAGTACAATATGTGTATGTTCATATAAGGTGAAAGTTTCTTAATACAAAGTATACCAGCAATAAATTTAAAGAGGGATTTGAATTTATGTCTTAAATATTAGAGCTTAGTTAAGTTAATGGTTTGGATTTAGAAAAAGTTGTTAAGCTTTCATTATAGTAATTAAAGGACTTAGGAGTTATTGGGGATAGAGATTATAGAATTCCATGAATTTGTTAGATGTTATAATTTATAGATAGCAACACTTATACGACATATCGATTAGGTTAAAGATTATAGGATATATGGGCTAAGGGATATAAACATATTGAGAGTAAAGGTTATAAGGAATAGGTAAAGGCAATGACTAAGGGTAAGAAGAGTTATAAGGGGTACAAATATAATGGTCTTACATATTATGAATTATAGGGATTAAGGTCTTTGTAGGTTTATAATTACATATCAGATGGTTTATTTATCATAGAGGTAGTGGTTATATTCATTAAAAATTATCGAGGTTAGGAGTTAATGGTTAGGTTTTATGAGTTATGTGACTTAGGGATTAAGGGTTAAGATTATAAGTTTAGGGATTAAAGTTATAAGTTATGGATACCAAGGATTTGGTTTTAGAAGTGGGAGGTTATACTAATAAATGTTATGTGTTATAAGGATTGAGGATTAAGATAATATTAATCAAAGCCTTAAAAAATTAAAAAAATTATGAGTTAGGGTGATATGTGTTCTAAGGTTTATATGTTATAAAGGTTTTGTTACTTACAAATTATGCATGTATGGATTTGTGGTTTAAATGCAATGCTTTAGGGAATAAATTCTAAGGATTATAGTTTATAATGGTAATATAGTATATGTCTAAAATTGGTTAGGGAATAGTCATGAGGGTTATAGTTGTAAGAAATTATAGGGGTTATTAGTTATAAAGATCCATGTTTATAGATGTTAGTATTTAGGAATTATAGGGGATATTTATTATGTTTTAATGGTTAGAAATGATAAAGAATAGGAGATATAAATGTTGGGAATATAAAAATAAAGGGTTATAATCATAAGGGTTCATGACATATATGTTAGATGGATCATGGTTGATAAGGTTATAAGGATGGTAGGGGTAGTGAGTAGTGAGTAAGGGTTATAAGGTTATAGGGGTAATGAGTAAGGGAATATAAGGTTTGGAATATATAGGATTAGGGGTTCAAGGTGATAAGATACAAGAGTTAGGGGATTAGGGATTATAGTAGTAACGCTATTAATAGTTAAAGGGTTTAAAAATTAGGGACTAATATTCATAGGGTTAGGATTCATATTCATTTTAGATTATAGTGGTTAGGGATGTAGAGACATTTGCAGTGGTTATGCATTTAAAATTAAGGGGTTATATATTATAAGGGTTTTTCACGTCCCCTGTCATCAATCTAGTGCTATGGAGAGGACGTGACGTTATAACCGGGAATATATCCCCATGAACATAAGAAAAAATGCATTGGAAGTAAAAGACATATGTAGGTATAATACAGGAAAATACAACAAAATTAAATCTCTACTTGAACCGCTAGAAAATATTCAATACATTCATAATAATTCTTAAAACAAATACATTTCAGAATTACTACAAGATAGTACTTATCTTGAAAATGAGCTTCCACATGCAACTAGCTATCTCGCTGCAATGTTCCACCCAACTTGAGTACAATTATGCTCATCAATCTCTCGACACAATTGCCACCCTCGAGCTGGGCATGATTTATACAAGGAAGAAGGGAACAACGGACTCACACATATCCAAATACACACTAAGGTTCAATCAAGCCAATCCAAAATTGGGTTTATCAGGTTGCTAAGGCAGTGGAAAGGAAGAATTGCTAAGCTAGTAAACTCAACCATAGAGCTATGGATACCTCTACAATATCTATCTAGATTGGTCCCCACAATACCTACACACCCGACACAAGGAAGTATTCCCTTCACTGCTACACATTCCATCAGGCCATACCTTTCATTCTAGTATTCTTCAAGGTGTGCATAGAAGAGTATCCAACCCCTTTTGATATTTTGTGAGGTTCCTCTATTCATTAGGTTTATCAATCCAATTCTAGTCCTCTTCCACTACTAATTCTTACTTATAGTTCAGACCAAAACAAGGATGCACATAACAGTAAAACACAAGTGTTGGTTATGAAGAAAAACATTTTGGTTTTGGGATTCCCAAGATGGGGTTTCCATTAGTCTCAGAAGTTGTGGGAAACCAAAAATGAAATGGTAGATGGGGAATCAACCCTGAGAGAGAAAATTCGATTTAAGAAAATGTTTATGGGCCTTACAGAGGCACAAATGACCTCTATGAACTCTAAATTGTGAATATCTTCTTCCCATCAACTATGCAACACAAAACAGATTTCCATCCATGGAAAAATGAAGGAAAAATAAAAAAAACATGAAGAAAATGCCCCAACTAGCTCCAGATGCATGAGGAAGTGAAAAACATGGGTGAGGAATGGATTGGGCACACATTTTTGGGTGTTTTCTTACCCCACAAGAAAAAATATGATTTCCCAGAATTCATGGCTTTCCCATACACGAAATTGAGTAACATACCTCTCCATTCCCAATGCATTAACTGCCTCAACCAAATCTTAGAAGAATTAAATGATTGGGTGCATAAGTTAAAATGGGTAGTTGAGGGTTTATGGGTTCTCTCATTGACATTTTTCTTAACACTATTGGATCAAGGGTTTGAATAATTTCCCTCCCTATTCCTTGTGAAAATCATGCCCCCATCTCTTGTTGCATCGCATAGCTAGTTGTGGGTATTTTATTAAATTGCATACTCACATGATGTCTCAAATTATATTGCACATGGCTAGGATGAGCACCATAGGCATCAATTTTAATTTCCAATACATAAAATGCTAAATTGATGGAAAGGCCTTGGCCTTGAGCTCCTCACCATTATTTAATAACGATATTTACATCATTTACAATTTTAATGCAATAGGGTCAAAATCAAGATATTATATTCTCCTCCCCCTTACATTAGCACTGTACTCAGTGCTCTTAAAAATTGAAGAAAAATGGATGTGCCTATCTCATGGCATCCTCTAGCTCCCATGTAGCCTCATCGGGACTGTAGTGCTTCCATTGCGCCTTTACCTGTCCAACGGATTGGTTCTAGAGCATTGTTACCATCTTTTCTAGGATGTGCAATGGGTCAATTAGGAACTCTCCCTTGGGTTCCACCTAGATCACAATCCAATTAATCACATGGTTAGGATCATGTACATATTTCTTAAGAAAAGAGATGTTAAAAACATTATGAGATATAGTGCTAGTAGGAAATGAAGGTCTATATGAAACTGGCCCTCTTCTTTCAAGCACTTCAAATGGCCCATAATATCTAGGTGATAGCTTGGAATAACTCCCAAGCTTAAAGGAACTCTTCCTTGGCCTCACTCTAATATAAAAATGATCCCCAACACTGAAATCCCTATGCAATCTATGCTTTTGCATAGCTCTTCTATCTATCTTGGGTTTTGTTCAAGTTCTTCATAATATTTGCAACCTCTTGTTCCATTTCCTTAAGAAATTATGGACTAATCACAATTCTCTTCATTGGATTATCCCAAGTCACTGGAGTCCTACATCTTCTTTCATATAAATCCTCATATGGATTCATTCCCAATGTTGTGTGATGCCCTTTATTATATGAAAAATATACCAAGTGTAGATAATCCTTCCACTTGGATGGTTTTTCCATTACATACATGAGAAGCATGTCTTCAAGCACCTGATTTAATCTATCTATTTGTCCATTGGTTTGAGGATGGTAAGCAGTGCTAAAGTTCAGATTTGTACCCAAGAATGCAAAAATCCCCTTCCAAAAATTCGAAGTAAACTTGGTATCCCTATGAGAAATTATTGCCTTAGGAAATCCATGCAATCTAAAAATTTGCTTCATGAAAATATTTGCAATGTCATCGGCTTTATATGTGCATTTAACTGGTATAAAATGTGATGCCTTTGTTAAATTTTCCACCACAACCATGATGGAATCATGTTGTCTCATAGTCATTCGAAACCTTGTAGTAAAATCCATGGAAATGACTTCCCATATCCATTCCAGGATTGGAAAAGGTTGCAACAAACCTACTGGGTGTTGATATTTGACCTTCACCTACTGACATTTCATGAACTTATAAATATACTCAGCAATGTCCTTTTTAATTCCTGGCCCAAAATACTGCTTTCTGGTTGTAACAATTTTTTTCTGATATCCTGGATGACCAGAATATGGAGCTTGATGGATTTCATCCATAACAATCCTCCTCAAGTATTCCACATTTGGAATATAAATTCTATTCTTCTAAGTAAGAAGTTCATCTCCTTCCAATTGATATCCTTTGTACTTCCTTTCAAGGTTTTGCTGCTGCAACTTGTCCTTTATCTGCACGTCTACTTCATCCTTTCCAATATGGTTAATAATTTGTTGCCTCAAATCTGGTTGGAAAGTACTAAGAGATGCCATATGCATTTCATGTACCTTCCTACCGAGTGCATCAACCACCTTATTTTATTTTCCTTTTATGTGTTTGATTTCAAAATCAAATTCACACAAAAATTCCAACCATATAGCTTGCCAAGCATTTCAAGTTGGCTAATCAAACAAGTATTTCAGACCACAATGGTCTATCCTTATCTCAAATTTCCTTCCCATTAAGTAATTCATCCACATCTTTAGAGCATGTACTATGGCTGCAAATTCTAAATCATGGGTAGCATAGTTATTCTCATGCTCGTTCAACTTTCTTGACTCATATCATACCATGTGTTTGTATTACATAACAACCTCCTCTAAGGCCTTAATTGCATGCATCAGTACACACCACAAAGTATTTTTCTGGGTCTGCAATTTTCAAAATTGGTGCACTCTTAAGAAGATTCTTCAACTATTGAAATATTTCCTCACATCTCGGTGTCCATTTAAATTTTATCCCCTTCTTTTGCAAGGAAGTGATTGAATGCATGACCTTGGAGAATCCTTCAATGAACCTCATGTAGTACCCAAAAAGTCTCATAAAGGATCTCACATCTGTCACATTTCTTGGAGTTGTCCAATTCATAATGGCCTCAATATTCTCAGGGTCCACAGATATTCCTTCGTCTGAGATAATGTGACCGAAATAGTGAATTTTATCTTAATAAAAGTCACATTTTCTCAACTTTGCACACAACTTATGATCCATTATCAATTGCAATGCAATTTTCAAATGTTCTTCATGTTCTTCTTCATTCTTAGAATAAATAAGAATGTCATCTAGGAAGACAAGAACAAACTTGTACGGATACTTGCTAAAAACACTATTCATGAGACACATGAATATAGCTGGTGCATTTGTGAGATAAAATGGTACCACCACAAACTCATAGTGCCCATACCTTGTTCTAAAGGTTGTCTTATGAATACCTTCCTCTATGATTCTTACCTGATGGTAAGCCAACCTCAATTCAATGTTTTAAAATACCTTTGCTCCTCTCATTTGATAAAAAAGGCCATCAATTAGAGGTAATGGGAATTTATTCTTCACAATAAATTTGTTCAAATTCCTGTATTCAATACATAACCTGAGTGTCCCATCTTTATTTTTCACAAATAGAACTGGTTCTCCCCACAGGGACACACTCACCCTATTATATTTCTTTTCCAACATCTCTTGTAATTTCATTTTTAGCTCTAGAAATTCTGGTGTGCTCATCCTGTAGGGTGTCTTGGACACTGTTGTAGCTCTTGACACAAGTTCAATTGTAAAATCAATGTCTCTCTTTGCAGGAAGTCCCAGAATATCCTCAGGAAAAACATCCTTGAATTCTTGCAATACATGATAGTCCTTCTACTTAGGAGTTTCATTTTCCGTTGCCTCCAAAACATGGGCTACATACAATCGAAAACCTTTCCTATAGAAATTCTTCAAATGCATTGTTAAAACCTGCCTAATAGAAATCATCTCTGGAATTCCTCTTACAACCCTTGGGGTTTCCTTCTTCATCCATGCATTCAAATGTCTTGTTGTAGCAGTCAAGTTTAACCTTGTGTGCTTCTAACCAGTCCATTCCAATCAAAATATCATATGAACCAAGTGGCTGAATATTCAAGTTTCCATAAGTGAATAGCCCATCCATATATAATGGACATTTCTCTATAATTTCACTAACTTTTCTTTTGGTTCCAGTGGCTAGTTGAACTAACCATGATTCACTATGCTTTAATTTCTTAAAAGCACAAATCTCAACAATTTTAGGAGTGATATAACTGTGAGTAGATCCGAGGTCAATCAAACTAGAAACGTATTTCTTAGCAATATTACCTTCAACTTCAACCACAGTTGATTGATGATCTTCTTGGAGGTCCTCTAGTTTGCATAGATTCTAGGGATGGTCCTCGCCACTTGACCCACTGATGCAGGAGCATCGTGGCATGGTACCAATGTGATGAGTTGGTCACATGCTATGGAATATTTTGTAACCATTTTTGCTAGGTCATAGTATGTTAGTGACATAAGAATCGTTGCGGATCATGACTCTCAGTGTGGAGATCAAGCCGTCGGTATTTTGTTTCAAACAAGGACATTTTCATCATGCGTAGTAGTGTTTGTTTTCAGTTGCATGACCACTCAGGAATATAGTAGCAATTTAGTTTAAATAGTCAGTTTAGAGGCATAGAGGGGGTTCTTCTCTTCAGCATTAGAATTCCAAGTTTGCATAGAAGAGGACAGACCAGGGTCTGGTTCCTAGTTGTAAATATTTTGAAGAGCCAGAAGAAGAAAGATCTAAGCTATGTGCATTTTTCTTTGATTGCTTAATAGAAGGATTAATCATGTGTATGTAGGGTTGTTATCCTTTATGCATATGATTTGTTGAACTATGTGTCTTTGTAGAGCCGACTTCGGTGTTTTCCTAAATATTTGTGTATTTCAGTGGATTTATTGAATTCATGCATAAATTTATTGCTTAAATAGTTGAAGTAGATTGTAGATGCATGCATAAGATGGTTAGGATAAAGAATTGGGAAGATTGCAGGCTGGAATGATCAATTTCATGATCAATCGGTGTGCTCATCCTTTTAACTCATTTCTTTTCCAACAAGTCTTGTAACTTGATTTTCATCTCTAGGAATTCTGGTGTGCTCATCCTGTAGGGTGTTTTGGACATTGTTGTAGTTCTCGACACAAGGTCAATTATAAAATCAATGTCTCTCTTTTGAGGAAGTCCCAGAATATCGTTGGGAAAAACATCCTTGAATTCTTGGAATACATGATAATCCTTGTACTTATGAGTTTCATTTTCTGTTGGCTCGAAAACATGGACTACATACAATCGACAACCTTTCCTATAGAAATTCTTCAACTGCATTGTTGAAACCTGCCTAATAGAAATCATCTTTGGAATTCCTCTTACAACCCTTGGGGTTTCCTTCTTCATCCATGCATTCAAATGTCTTGTTGTAGTAGTCAAGTTTAACCTTGTGTGCTTCTAACCAGTCCATTCCAATCAAAATATCATATGAACCAAGTTGCAAAATATTCAAGTTTTCATAAGTGAATAGCCCATCCATATATAATGGACATTTCTCTATAATTTCACTAACTTTTCTCTTGGTTCCAGTGGCTAGTTGAACTAACCATGATTCACTACGATTTAATTTCTTAAAAGAACAAATCTCAACAATTTTTGGAGTGATATAACTGTGAGTAGATCCGGGGTCAATCAAAATAGAAATGTATTTCTTAGGAATATTACCTTCAACTTCAACCACAGTTGATTGATTATCTTCCTAGAGGTCTTCTAGTTTTCATAGATTCTAGGGATGGTCCTCGCCACTTGATCCACTCATGCAAGAGCATTGTGGCATGCAAGCAATGTGATGAGTTGGTCACATGCTGTGGAATATTTTGTAAACATTTTTGCTGGGTCATAGTCTTTTAGCGATGTAAGAATCCTTGCGGTTCACGACTCTCAGCGTGGAGATCAAGTCGTTGGTAGTTTGTTTCAAACAAGGACATTTTCATCATGCGTAGTAGTGTTTTTTCAGTTGTAGGACCACTCAGGAATATAGCAGCAGTTTAGTTTAAATAGTCAATTTAGAGGCGTAGAGGGGTTCTACTCTTCAGCATTAGAATTCCGAGTTTGCATAGAAGAGGACAGACTAGGGTTTGGTTCCTACTTGTAAATATTTTGAAGAGTTGAAAGAAGACAGATCCAAGCTGTGTGCATTTTCCTTTGATTGCTTAATAGAAGTATTAATTGTGTGTTTGTAGGCTTGTTATCCTTTATACATATGCTTTGTTGAACTGCGTATCTTTGCAGAGCCGACTTTGGTGTTTTCCTAAATATTTGTGTATTTCAGTGGATTTATTGAATTCCCACATCAATTTATTGCTTGAATAGTTGAAGTAGGCTGTAGATGCATGCATAAGATCATTAGGATAAATAATCGGGAAGATTACAGGCTGGACTGATCAATTTCATGATCAATCGGTGTGCTCATCCTTTTAACTCATTTCTTTTCCAACAACTCTTATAACTTCATTTTCAACTCTAGGAATTCTAGTGTGCTCATCCTGTAGGGTGTCTTGGAAACTGTTGCAGCTCTCGACACAAGGTCAATTGTAAAATCAATATCTCTCTTTGGAGGAAGTCCTAGAATATCCTTGGGAAAAACATCCTTGAATTCTTGCCATACATGATAGTCCTTCTACTTAGGAGTTTCATTTTTCCTTGCCTCCAAAACATAGGCTACATACAATCGACAACCTTTCCTACAGAAATTATTCAACTACATTGTTGAAACCTGCCTAATAGAAATCATCTTTGGAATTCCTCTTACAACCCTTGGGGTTTGCTTCTTCATCCATGCATTCAAATGTCTTGTTGTAGCAATCAAGTTTAACCTTGTGTGATTCTAACCAATCCATTCCAATCAAAATATCATATGAACCAAGTGGCAGAATATTCAAGTTTTCATAGATGAATAGCCTATCCATATATAATGGACATTTCTCTATAATTTCACTAACTTTTCTCTTGGTTCTAGTGGCTAGTTGAACTAACCATGATTCACTATGATTTAATTTCTTAAAAGAACAAATCTCAACAATTTTCGAAGTGATATAACTGTGAGTAGATCCGGGGTCAATCAAAATAGAAGCGTATTTCTTAGGAATATTACCTTCAACTACAACCACATTTGATTGATGATCTTCCTAGAGGTCCTCTAGTTTGCATAGATTCTAGGGATGGTCCTCGCCACTTGATCCACTGATGCAAGAGCATCGTGGCATGCCAGCAATGTGATGAGTTGGTCACATGCTGTGGAATATTTTGTAAACGTATTTCCTGGGTCATAGTCTATTAGTGATGTAAGAATCATTGTGGATCATGACTCTCAGTGTGGAGATCAAGTTGTCGGTAGTTTGTTTCAAACAAGGATGTTTTCATCATGCGTAGTAGTGTTTTTTTCAGTTGCAGGACCACTCAGGAATATAGTAGTAGTTTAGTTTAAATATTCAGTTTAGAGGCGTAGAGGGGTTCTGCTCTTCAGCATTAGAATTCTAAGTTTGCATAGAAGAGGATAGACCAGGGTCTGGTTCCTACTTGTAAATATTTTAAAGAGTCAGAAGAAGACAGATCCAAGCTGTGTGCATTTTCCTTTGATTACTTAATAGAAGGATTATTGATGTGTTTGTAGGATTTTTATTATTTATGCATATGCTTTGTTGAACTGCATATCTTTGCAGAGCCGACTTTGGTGTTTTCCTAAATATTTGTGTATTTCAGTGGATTTATTGAATTCCCGCATCAATTTATTGCTTGAATAGTTGAAGTAGGCTGTAGATGCATGCATAAGATCATTAGGATAAATAATCGGGAAGATTGCAGGCTAGACTGATCAATTTCATGATCAATTGGTGTGCTCATCCGTTTAACTCATTTCTTTTCCAACAACTCTTATAACTTCATTTTCAACTCTAGGAATTCTAGTGTGCTCATCCTGTACGTGTAGGGTGTCTTTGACACAGTTGCAGCTCCCGACACAAGGTCAATTATAAAATCAATATCTCTCTTTGGAGGAAGTCCCAAAATATCCTCGGGAAAAACATCCTTGAATTATTTCCATACATGATAGTCCTTCTACTTAGGAGTTTCATTTTTCCTTGCCTCCAAAACATGGGCTACATACAATCGACAACCTTTCCTACATAAATTCTTCAACTCCATTGTTGAAACCTGCCTAATAGAAATCATCTTTGGAATTCCTCTTACAACCCTTCAGGTTTCCTTGTTCATCCATGCATTCAAATGTCTTGTTGTAGCAGTCAAGTTTAACCTTGTGTGCTTCTAACCGGTCCGTTCCAATCAGAATATCTTATGAAGCAAGTGGCAAAACATTCAAGTTTTCAGAAGTGAATAGCCCATCCATATATATTGGACATTTCTCTATAATTTCACTAACTTTTCTCTTGTTTCCATTGGCTAGTTGAACTAACCATGATTCACTATGCTTTAATTTCTTAAAAGCACAAATCTCAACAATTTTAGGAGTGATATAACTGTGAGTAGATCCGGGGTCAATCAAAATATAAATGTATTTCTTAGCAATATTACCTTCAACTTCAACCACAGTTGATTGATGATCTTCTTGGAGGTCCTCTAGTTTGCATAGATTCTAGAGATGGTCGTTTCCACTTGACCCACTGATGCAGGAGCATCGTGGCATGCCAGCAATTGGATGACTTGGTCACATGCTGTGGAATATTTTATAACCATTTTTGTTGGGTAATAGTCTATTAGCAACGTAAGAATCATTGCGGATCATGACTCTTAGTGTGGAGATCAAGTCGTTGATAGTTTGTTTCAAACAAGGACGTTTTCATCATGCATAGTAGTGTTTGTTTTTAGTTGCAGGACCACTTAGGAATATAGTAGCATTTTAGTTTAAATAGTTATTTTAGAGCCGTAGAGGGGGTTCTGCTCTTTAGCATTAGAATTCTGATTTTGCATAGAAGAGGATAGAGCAGGGTCTGGTTCCTACTTGTAAATATTTAGGAGAGTCCGAAGAAGGAAGATCCAAGCTGTGTGTATTTTCCTTTGATTGCTTAACAGAAGTATTAATCGTGTGTTTGTAGGGTTGTTATCCTTTATGCATATGCTTTGTTAAATTGTGTATCTTTGCAGAGCCGACTTCGACATTTTCATAAATATTTGTGTATTTCAGTGGATTTATTGAATTCACACATCAATTTATTGCTTGAATAGTTGAATTAGACTGTAGATGCATGCTGAAGATGGCTAGGTTAAATAATTAGGAAGATTGCAAGCTGGACTGATCAATTTCACAATCAATCTATGTGCTCATCCTTTTAACTCATTTCTTTTCCAACAACTCTTGTAACTTCAATTTCAGCTCTAGGAATTCTGGTGTGCTCATCATGTACGGTGTCTTGGACACTGTTGCAGCTCCCGACACAGGGTAAATTGTAAAATAAATGCCTCTCTTTCGAGAAAGTCCCAAAATATCGTCGGGAAAAACATCCTTGAATTATTGCAATACATGATAGTCCTTCTACTTAGGAGTTTCATTTTCCATTTCCTCCAAAACATGGGCTACATACAATCAACAAAGGCTTTCCTATAGAAATTCTTCTACTGCATTGTTGAAATCTACCTAATAAAAATCATCTTTGGATTTTCGCTTACAATCCTTGGGGTTTCCTTCTTCATGCATGCATTCAAATGTCTTGTTGTAGTTGTCAAGTTTAACCTTGTGTGCTTCTAACGTGTCCATTCCAATCAGAATATCATATGAACCAAGTGGCAGAATATTCAAGTTTTCATAAGTGAATAGCCCATCCATATATAATGGACATTTCTCTATAATTTCACTAACTTTTCTCTTGGTTCCAGTGGCTAGTTGAACTAACCATGATTCACTATGTTTTAATTTCTTAAAAGCACAAATCTCAACAATTTTAGGAGTGATATAACTGTGAGTAGCTCCAAGGTCAATCAAAATACAAACGTATTTCTTAGCAATATTACCTTCAACTTCAACCACAGTTGATTGATGATATTCCTGGAGGTCCTCTAGTTTGCATAGATTCTAGGGATGGTCCTCGCCACTTGACCCACTAATGAAGGAGCATCATGGTATGCCAGCAATGTGATGAGTTGGTCACATGCTGTGGAATATTTTGTAACCATTTTTGCTGGGTCATAGTCTATTAGCGATGTAAGAATCGTTGCAGATCATGACTCTTAGCGTGGAGATTAAGCCGTCGGTAGTTTGTTTCAAACAAGGACGTTTTCATCATGCGTATTAGTGTTTGTTTTCAGTTGCAGGACCAATCAGGAATATAGTAGTAGTTTAGTTTAAATAGTCACTTTAGAAGTGTAGAGGGGGTCCTGCTCTTCAATATTAAAATTCTGAGTTTGCATAGAAGAGGACAGCCTAGGGTCTGCTTCCTACTTGTAAATATTTTGAAGAGTCAGAAGAAGACAGATCCAAGCTGTGTGCATTTTCCTTTGATTTCTTAATAGAAGGATTAATTGTGTGTTTGTAGGGTTCTTATCCTTTATGCATATGCTTTGTTGAACTGTGCATCTTTGCAGAGCCGACTTTGGCATTTTCCTAAATATTTGTGTATTTTCATGGATTTATTGAATTCACGCATCAATTTATTGCTTGAATAGTTGAAGTAGACTATAGATGCATGCATAAGATGGTTAGGATAAATAATCGGGAAGATTGCAGGCTGGACTGATCAATTTCATGATCAATCAGTGTGCTCATCCTTTTAACTCATTTCTTTTCCAACAACTCCTGTAACTTCATTTTCAGCTCTAGGAATTCTGGTGTGCTCATCCTGTAGGGTGTCTTGGATGCTATTGCAGCTCCCAACACAAGGTCAATTGTAAAATCAATGTCTCTCTTTGGAGGAGGTCCCAGAATATCCTCAGGAAAAACATCCTTGAATTCTTGCAATACATGATAGTCCTTCTACTTAGGAGTTTCATTTTCTGTTTCCTCCAAAACATGGGATACATACGATCGACAACCTTTCCTATAGAAATTCTTCAACTGCATTGTTGAAACCTTCCTAATAGAAATCTTCTTTGGAATTCCTCTTACAACTCTTGGGGTTTCCTTCTTCATCCATGCATTCAAATGTCTTGTTGTAGAATTCAAGTTTAACCTTGTGTGCTTCTAACCAGTCCATTCCAATCAAAATATCATATGAACCAAGTGGCAGAATATTCAGGTCTACATAAGTGAATATCCCATCCATATATAATGAAAATTTCTCTATAATTTCACTAACTTTTCTCTTGGTTCCAGTGGCTAGTTGAACTAACCATGATTCACTATGCTTTAATTTTTAAAATCACAAATCTCAACAATTTTAGGAGTGATATAACTATGAGTAGATTCGGGGTCAATCAAAATAGAAACATATTTCTTAGCAATATTACCTTCAGCATCAACCACAGTTGATTGATGATATTCCTGGAGGTCCTCTAGTTTGCATAGATTCTAGGGATGGTCCTTGCCACATGACCCACTTATGCAAGAGCATCGCGGCATGCCAACAATGTGATGAGTTGGTCACATGCTGTGGAATATTTTGTAACCATTTTTGCTGGGTCATACTCTGTTAGTGATATAAGAATTGTTGCGAACCACAACTCAGCATGGTGATCAATCTGTTCATAGTTTGTTTCAAACAAGGACATTTTCATCATGCATAGTAGTGTTTGTTTTCAGTTGCAGGACCACTCAAGAATATAGTAGCAGTTTAGTTTAAATAGTTAGTTTATAGGCATAGTGGGGGTTCTGCTCTTTAGCATTAGAATTCCCAGTTTGCATAGAAGAGGACATACCAGGGTCTGGTTCCTACTTGTAAATATTTTGAAGAGTCGGAAGAAGACAGATCCAAGCTTTGTGCATTTTCCTTTGATTGCTTAATAGAAGGATTAATCGTGTGTTTGTAGGGTTGTTATCCTTTATGCATATGCTTTGTTGAAATGTGTATCTTTGTAGAGCTGACTTCGGATTTTTCCTAAATATTTGTGTATTTTAGTGGATTTATTGAATTCACACATCAATTTATTGCTTGCATAGTTGAAGTAGACTCTATATGCATGCATAAGTTGGTTAGTATAAAGAATCGGGAAGAATGTAGGATGGAATGATCAATTTCATGATCAATCGGTGCAACCCATAGATTTTCTAGCATTAACAATTTTTGCAGAGAATGGACGGTCAAGATTGAGTCTGTAGATAAATATATTACAGTCCAGAAGAAACCTACAATGGAACTTATAAGGAAGTTAACAGATCCGTGGAGATCTGATAGGTCCACATCAAAAAGCAAATCAACGGTTAGAGTGAATGCCGCAAAGATTTGACGGCTAAGAAAATTGAGGAGGAGAAGTTGCAGAGGAGAAACTTTGGGAAGTTGGCATCCCACATCCCGCAACTTGATTGAGGGAAGGTCATTGCAGAAAGAGCGTTGTGGAACACAACATTGAGCATTTGAGATCCCGCATCACGCAACCCGACTACGGAAATTCTGTTGTAGAAACAAAGTTGCAGAACGATGATTGCAGAGGCAAAATTGTGGGGAGGCAATTTTAGCATAGAATTTGGCCATTAGGCTAAATTTGGTTGTCCTTCTAAGTGTAGGAGCCACTAAATCCTATAGGCATTTGTTGGGTTGGCTGAGGTCGAACCGACCCTGCACCATTTTGGTACCAGAGCGAGGTTGAGATTTCCTATTGAGAAGTTCCACAGTTGAGGCTGTGGGTAGAATTTATGAAGGGGCAAGGAGAAGCTTGTGTGAGAGAGAAGCATAGTCGTAGAATCCTGGAAGGAGAAAAGAGGAGTGCTTAAGAGGTTCTGGATAGAGTACTAGCATTATCGAAAGACCGAGGGCCAAGGAGAGGCTTGGTAGGTAAGTTGTAGCAGTGTGAAAGAGAACTGTAATTGTAGAGGCTCAGTGTGAGAAAATGGTTGCACACATTGGAAGAGTGAGAGGTCATGACAGAGGTCAACTAGGGGGGAACACAGAAGTTCTAGAGGAAATGAGGGAGTTAAGGGCACATATGGAAGCCATGGAAAGGGATAGACAAAGAGACCTAGAAGTAGGGGATGTAAGTGAACCTGAGGATGAAGAGAAAAGAGAAGAAGTTGCACCTATGCAGGAAACACTAGAGTTAAGATATTTCAGATATATTCTGGGAGCGACTTCAAGGTTGAAACCATAGTTTCCTACCTATGATGGAAGTCTTATCGTGGAGCATCTCATTGACTGGATCAGTGAGCTGGATAAGTACTTTGAGTAGGATGAGCTAGAAGAAGACAAGAGAGTTAGATTGGCTGTGACGAGGTTGAAAGGGAATGCATCCTTGTGTTGGGATAGTGTGCAAGTAGAAAGAAGGAGGAAGAATAAGCCATTGATAAAGAGCTGGGATAGGATGGTAGCAAAGATGAGGGATAATTTATTTCCCAAGGATTACCAGTTGATTCTATATAGGAAAGTATAGAACCTTAGGAAAATATTGTTAACAGTGAGGGAGTACAGTGAGGAGTTCTATGAAGTAAACCTAAGGGTTGGATATGTGGAAGAGTCAGCAGAGAAGGATGCTAGATATGTGAATGGTCTAAGGATGGATATCCAAGAATAGATTAGTATGATATTATATAGAAAAATGGAGGAGGCATGTCAATGTTCCTTAAGGGCAGAAGAAAATATAGCGAGGAAGCCGATCTTCAATAGAGGTCGTGGTTCAGCCAGAGGACGAGGGAAAGCGACTAGAAGAGGAATATTTGGAGCCTAGAGAGGAGAGTCTAGTAACTCTAACCAGCAAGAACAACATGGTAGAGGAGGTGATTCTAGCTAAAGAGGACCTTACTAAGGAGGAAAAGGTAGAGGAAGAGGCAAAGAAGATGTCATTAGGTGCTACAAATGAAACCAGTTGGGACATAAATCATATAGAAGTATAGGGAAGGAAGATGTAGGACAGAGAGGATCCTATGTAGCTTAGAATGAGAAAAAAAGGAGCAATAGGTAGTAGAGGAAGTCTTGATAGAGACAGGAGAGGCTTTGATGATGAAAAAGGTCTTGCTAAAACCAGAGAAGGAGCAAGCAGAGCTTGCTCAAAGAAAATAGTTATTTAGGACTACATGTAAAGTCCAAGGGAAGTAATGTAAGATGGTGATTGATAGTGGGAGTATTGAAAATCTTGTTTCCATAGAGATGGTGGAAAATCTGAGTTTAAAGAAGACCAAGCATCCTGTTCCACACAAAGTATCTTGGTTACATAAATGACATCAAATCTTGGTGAGTGAGTACTGTGTAGTTGATTTCCAAATAGGCCCATATAAGGACAAGATTCTATGTGATGTGATGCCCATGGATGTTTGTCATATACTGTTAGGCCAACCATGGAAATTTGATAAGAAAGTGACTCATGATGGTCATAGTAACTATCATAGTTTTGAGCAAAATGGGATAAAACATGTACTTCACCCTTGACAAGAAGGTGGTACATTAGGAAAATCAGTACCGAAAGTTCTGATGTTGTCAAGAAAGGAATATTTACAGCGCAAAGTTCTGATGTTGTCAAGAAAGGAATATTTACAATAGGTTGAGAAGGAAGAGTTGAACTACGTGGTAGTATGCAAACCGAGAGTAGTGGCGATGAAGACTAACGTGACAGATCTACCTGAGCAGATTCAGGATATGTTGAGTGAGTTTAGTGACATCGCAGTGGATAATTTACCCAATGAGTTACCACAAAGGAGGGATATAAGTCATTAGATTTATTTTATTCCAGGAGCCAGTTTACCAAACAAGGCAGTGTATAGGTTGACATGTCAAGAGAATGAAGAATTGAGGAAGCAGGTCCAAGGATTGTTGGACAAAGGATTGGTCTAGAAGAGTCTGAGTCCATGTGCAGTACCAGTAGTAATGGCACCAAAGAAGGATGGTGAGTGGAGGATGTGTACTAACTCCAGAGTAATTAATAAGATTACCATCAGATATGGGTTTCCATTACCAAGGATGGATGAAATGATGGATTTCCTAAGTGGGGCAACGTGCTTCTCAAAACTAGATTTGAAGAGTGGATATCATCAGATCAGGATCAAAAAAGGAGATGAGTGGAAGACAACCTTTAAGACAAACGATGGGTTGTATGAATGGTTGTTCATGCCATTTGGATTAGCCAACGCACCAATTACTTTTATAACATTGATGAATGAAGTCTTGAGGGATTTCATAGGCAATTTTGTGATAGTTTACCTTGATGACATTTTGGTTTTCATCCAAACAGAAGAAGAGCATATGAAGCATTTAAGATATGTTTTAGAGAGGTTGCGATAGGAGATGTTGCTAATAAATGTGAAGAAGTGCACATTCATGAAGACAGGGCTAGTATATTTGGCTTTTGTTATCTCAAGAGATGGGTTGAAGATGGATCCAAAAAAACTGCAAGCAATCATTGATTTTCCTTCCTTAAGGAACATATTTGGGATAAGAAGCTTTCATGGATTGGTAAGTTTTTATAGGAAGTTGTTGCATTCAAGTAGGTAGAAGTATTATGCACACATTAACCATCAAAGAAAGAGCACATATTGGTTCAAGCACTTAACCATTGTATTCATTCAATCGATGGTATTCTTATACATGAAGAGAGATGTTGGATCGGTTGCACCTGGTCCAACTGTTCATTTGTTAAGGTTATCTAATTATATATTTTAATACATTATAATATATGATGACTTTAGGAAAGGCTTATTATCCCCTTCAACATATCCCCCATGAAAAAAGCCTTTCTTCATCCCAAAGAAAGACATATCATCATCCTGGATCTCTACTACTGCTGAAGTAGTCCTTACTGTGCGTCAAACATGCATACCGGTCTACATAGGTGCTCAGCCACAATAGCCGCCAGCTTGATAGGAAAATACACTTGTACAAGGTTCTACTATGACTGGTTACTCTTTAGCCTCCATCTTCAATCTGGGAGTCGTCCATTGAAGTCTCATCTTCTCACAATGGCGATCAACTATCCTCTTCTGCAATGAGGTCTTTTGATTTAAAGCCTCACCTTGGCTCATCTATTCGGCATCTCCATTGGTTCAAGCATGCAGCGCCTTTTGGCTCTTCGACTTTCTATGCCATTTCTCTGTCTTCTGGATTTTTGAGGTCACAACCTAGGAACATATTTACAATATGCACTAGGGGGTTCAACTGTTCTGATGTCATCCCCTGGCATTAAGTTCTTCTTCTGTGTGTTGTAAGGTGACTTCTGCTTGAATGTGATCATTGTCGACTTCATTTGTCATGAGGATTCCTGCAAGTTTGTAAAGTTTTCATTGCTTGTAGTCAATATCGACTAATATTGGTCATGGATGACTAACTTGACTCGACTCAGCATACTTAACTCAACATGATTTACTAAGTCAAGTAGAGATCGACTTGATTTACAATTGTAGAGGGGATCTCCTGCCTCGAAAGACTGACGTTTAACCCCCTCTTTATTAACTTCAGAATCAAAAGTGCCACATCAACATAACTCAATTATCTTTATTACATGCTTATGGGAGACCACATAGAACTTGATTAAATTGACATGTTTGAAAAATATTCAACCGACATGTTTTTCACTTACTCAACCAAAATACTTTTCAACTTACTCAACGTATATGTTTGTAAAAGACAACCGACAGACTTTTCAACTTTTTCAAATTACTAAACTGACATGTTTTTCAAAGGAAACTAAATATCAACCAGAATTATAAGAATATAACACTACAATGTGGTCATGTAGTCAATGGTCGGTTGGGCCAATGTTGGTCGATGGGAATTTGGGAAAGCTCGTCTGTAGTCGAGATATGCTTTAGTCGTTGAGATACTTTAGTCAGCATACAATCAGTTGCAGTTGTGGAATATCAGTCAATTGCATCAGTCGGTTGTATCTTTGGTCGAGCGGGTGTATGCCGGTTGAGATCCTCCTATATTCAAATTCTGCATTGTCGCTTTCATGTTCACCTCCAAATTTGAGTGTCCACAATTCTCTGCACGTGTTTTTCCAAGAGAGTCGGAGTTCAGCCCAAGAAAATTCACATCCTTTTAACACAACCCATGTAATCTACTTGCAGCTTCTCATCACATCAACTTATTCGGATTACGCCTACTTTTGCGTCAATAACTCAAAATGTCTTCTACAAATGGGCCTCCGTCGACAACTCCAGAACAAAATGCGTCAAACATTGTTTCTTTGCTCATATCTTCATTCAGATGATCACCAAGGAACCCAATTCCATCTCTGGGGTTCCGAGCAACCATAAATAATTTTGCAATCAGTCAGGTAAGATTTTATAGGCGGAGTGAGCATATCAAATGGCTCCCAGTGAACAGCTGCATGTCGACACTAACATATATATCAGTGGGTCAAGAGTACTTGTGAATTCCTTGAGGAGTGTAAGATAAGAGGCTATTCAACATTCAATTTCATTATTCTCTGAATGTGCCAAGTTTTAGACAGAATGCCACACTTTGAAAATCTGGTTGCACCACATCCTGTAATGCAGATAAGAAGAGTACTTAGAACCCATAGAGAACAATTAGAGGCAAGAGGGGCTGGAGTGATCATTGACGTATAAGCTATGGAGCATTGTATCAGACCTATAGATTCAAAGGAAATGCTGGGAGAGCATTATTATTCATCAATCGGTGAATGAGTACCACGGCTGTGAGGTTCATGACTTCGACAATGACCATCTAGTATTCTATGGAGTTTAAATGTCTTTGGAGCACACATGTTAGAAGTTATAGTGACTGAGAAGACTCTGAACTTGCAGCCAAGGCGATGAGGACATGTTCTTCCTTGGGATGAGTGTCATTGTTATTAATTGCTTTCACAACTGTTATATCAGTAATTCATGTTGTTCACCTTTCCTTTCCACAACATGTCATTGTCGGGGCTGATTTGGCTGGCTTCATAATAAATATATAATTTGGAAATAAAATTAAAATGGACGAAATCTTCATAGTGCAAGTCACCAGAAAGAACCACTCAAGGTCGATGACCGACTTCAAACTAATGGTATCATTTTCTTCTATCAAATACATTTTTTTCTTGAAATCATACAATGGGAAAGATTCATCGTGATCATACTTCATACTAATCATAGTGATCTTCACTGGTCAGCATTTGAATGACCACTATATTTTTGCATCAAACTTATTTTTTCATATCCTTATTCACACAATTTGACGACCAATGTTAACAAATAAAAATTTAAATGACCAATAAATTTTTTTCTTCAAATAAATAGAATAGGCTCAATAATTATTTACTAAATATAGAAAAGTAACCAACGGTCCTCATTACATGTTCAGTCCTCCTACATCCTGTATCTGGTCGATGAGTAAATGAGTGCATTGAGCAATCAACGCATCCAAACTTTGAAGATTTCTCTCATTGGGTCAGCCCATCTGCATTCCTCCAGTCACGTGGTCAACTAGGATATTGAATGATTATCTTTACAGCAACATCATGCAGCATCATCATTTCTGAGCATTTCTTATAGGAATCCTTGTAGGTTTTTGGTTTTGGTTAGTCTTCAAGAACGCATCAGTAATTGAGCAATGTTAGCATTTCTTTGATTCTTGCAGGGACTATTTATCCTCATGATATTTTGCAATTTTGATCCAGTTTCCATGTGCTACTGCTGTCACCCAGACCACATGAAACAGGCAACGGAACCATTGTTGCATTCAAGCAGACAGAAGTATTATGCACACATTAACCATCAAAGAAAGAGCACATATTGGGTTAAGCGCTTAACCATTGTATTCATTCAATTGATGGTATTCTTATACATGAAGAGAGAGGTTGGAGCAGTTGCACCTGCTCCAACCGTTCATTTGTTAAGGTTATCTAATTATATTTTTTAATACATTAAAATATATGATGACTTTAGGAAAGGCCTATTATCCCCTTCAACAGAAGTTCATAAAGAATTTCAGTGGTATTTGTGCATCTATCGTTGAGACAATAAAGAATGATAGACAACCATTTCAATGGACCACTAAGGTTGAAAAGAGTTTTTAGTTCTTGAAGGAGAATATCACCGAACAACCAGTATTGAAGTTACCAGACTTCAACTACCCTTTCCAAGTAAAGCATGATGCTAGTGGAGTAGCAATCGGAGTTGTACTCAGTTAGGAGAACAGACCTATAGCATATTTCAGTGAGAATATGAATGATGCCAAGGAGAAGTATTTGTCTTATGACAAGAAATTTTATGCTATTGTTCAAGCAATGAAGCATTGGAGGCACTACTTGATGCCTAGAGAATTTGTGTTATATTCTGATAACCTTGCATTACAGTACATTATGCAGCAACCTAAGTTGAAACTAAAACATGTCAAGTGGGTTGAGTTCTTGCAGATATTTACATTTGTGATCAAACACATAAGTGAGCAGTCAAATAGAGTAGCTAATGCCTTAAGTAGGAGACTGTTGTTTATGCAAGAGAATCAGATCCAAGTCTTTGGATATGAGAATTTGCGGGATTTGTATGAGACTGGCAATAATTTCCAAGAAGCTTATAGGGCTTGTAAGAATCCATTGGAGGTGGACAGAGAGCCATGGATGGAGTATGCCATACAAGATGGTTTACTCTTTAAAAACAGTAAATTGTGCATATCCAGGTGTTCCATGAGAGAGAACTTGATACAGGAAAAACACAATGGAGGTATGGCAAGTTGCTTTGGAAGTGATAAAACCTTTGGAAAGTTGGGTCATTTTTATTTTTGTCCAAGGATGAGGTCTGAAGTGGATAACTTTGTAAGCATGTGTAGAGTATGCCAGCATGCTAAGGTGAGAATCCAGAATACAAGACTGTATACATGCTTTCCTATTCCAACTAGGCCTTAGGATTCTGTGAGTATGGATTTCATTCTAGGTTTACCAAGAACTCATAAGGGAAATGATTCTATCTTTGTAGTTGTTGATAGATTCACTAAGATGGCACATTTCATTCTATGCTACAAGACTAGTGATGCTACACATATTGCTAACTTGTTTTTGGATGAAGCTATGAAGCTACATGGTTTACCTAGAAGCCTTGTATCAGAAAGAGATGTGAAGTTCATGGGTCATTTCTGGAGGACCTTGTGGAAGAATTCGGGTACCATACTGAATTCCAGTTCAGCATATCACCAACAGTCTGATGGATAGACCAAAGTAGTCAATAGGAGTCTAGGAAACATGTTGAGAAGTTTGATAGGGGAGAGTCCTAAGCAGTGGGATAGAGTGTTAGATAAAACTGAGTTTGCCTATAATGATTCACCAAACAGGAGTACAGGGATGATTCCATTTCAAATTCTGTATGGAATGCATCCAAGAGGAGTGTGTGAGGTTCGTGACTTAGGTCAATTGGAGAAATTAAGTGTTGATGGAGAAGATTTTGCTAAAATCATTAGAGAGCTCTAGGGGAAAGTGAAAGCAAGGTTACAACACAGTAACACCAGTTACAAGGCTAGAGAAAATTCCAAAAGGAGAGAGAGAGAGAAAAACTATGAAGTAGGGGATTTTGTCTTAGCAGATTTGAAGAGAGACAGATTTCCAAAAGGGGAGTATAATAAGCTGAAGATGAAGAAGATTGGACCTTGCAGGATACTCAGAAAATTCTCAGCAAATTCTTATGAGTTAGAGATGCCTACTGGAGTGGGTATTTCACCAATCTTTAATATTTCATATCTATATATGTATGTAACAGGTGACACTAGAACCTTTGCAGAAGGTGAAAATCCTACTGAAGACTTATAATGGCTGGGGCATATGCCTATGGCACAACCATTGGAATTTGAGGCCACTCTGGACACAAAAGTGGTAAAGAGGACAAGGAAGAAGGAATACCTAGAGTATTTGGTAAAGTGAAAGAAGCAACCAATAGAGGATTCTACTTGGATGAGTGCTACAGAGTTGGAATCCAAGGGTTTCATTGTAGCTAATCTAATGAACAAGGGTTCATAATTTTCAACCTTGCGAGTCTGATGTCGAAGCATGATGGCATGCCAGCAATGTGATGAGTTCATCACAAGTTGTGGCATCTTTTGTAGCTGTTTGTGTTGAGTCATAGTCTGTTAGTGACATAAGAATCATTGTGGATCACGACTCCTTGCGTGGAGATCAAGCAACCGATAGTTTGTCTCAGACAAGGAAGTTTTCATCATGCGTAGTAGTGTTTGTTTTCAGTTGCAGGACCACTCAGGAATAGAGTAGCAGTTTAGTTTAAATAGTCATTTTAGAGGCGTAGAGGGGGTTTTTCTCTTTAGCATTAGAATTTCAAGTTTGTAGAGAAGAGGATAGACCAGGGTCTGTTTCCTACTTGTAAATATTTTGAAGAGTCAGAAGAAGATAGATCCAAGCTGTGTGCATTTTCCTTTGATTGCTTAGTAGAAGGATTGATCATGTGTTTGTAGGGTTGTTAGCCTTTATGCATGTGCTGTGTTGAACTGTGTATCTTTGTAGAGCCGGATTTTTCAGTGGATTTATTGAATTCATGCATCAATTTATTTCTTGAATAGTTGAAGTAGAGTGTAGATGCATGCAGAATAGAGTTAGACTAAAGAATTGGGAAGATTGCAGGCTGTATTGATCAATTTCATGATCAATCGGTGTAACCCACATATTTTCTTCCATTAACAAGTTTGGTAGAGAATGGATGGTCTAGATTCAGTCCACATATAAATATATTACGGTCCAGAAGAATCCCACATTGGAAGTTGTGAGGAATTTAACAGATCCATAGAGATCTAAGAGGTTCGTATCGAAAAGCAGATCGAAAATCGGAGTGAAGGCTGCAAAGATCTGACGACTAAGAAAATTGCGGAGAGGAATATGTGAAGGAGAAACTTTGGGAAGTTGGCATCCTACATCCCACATACTGCAACCCACTTCCAGGAAGGTTTTTGCGGAAAGAGATTTACATAATGCAACTTCGGGTGTTTGAGATCCCACGTCCCGCAACCCGATTGCGGAAATTCTGTTGTGGAAATAGAGTTTCCAAATGATGATTACGAAGGAAAAATTGTGGGGAGACAATTTTAGCACAGAATTTGGCCATTAGACTAAATTTGGAAGTCATGCTAAGTGTAGGAGCCACTAAATCCTGGAGGTGTTGGTTGGGTTGGCTGAGGTCGAACCAACCCTTCACCACCCACAGTTTTAGTTCCTTGGATGTTGTGAACTTGACTTACATTCCCATTTTGATGCAGACATTTCCTAAGAATATTGTTTCCTACACATCCCCAACATTGAAGTGGTTCTCTTGTCTCCTTTGGATCTATTGGCTTGTATCCCATCATTCTCTCTAGCTCATTTACAGCTTCTGATGGCTGCCTCTGCTGATTTCAGAACTGGGGAGTTTGAAACCCTTCTTCCTTTGGTTAAACTTCTCATTTGTCTTGTCCTTCCATGCCTTATAGAAATCAAGATGATTTTTTTTTTTTTATCATAGCAATACTTGGCCTTCCTATTGCCTTTTCTAGAGTTCGAGGTTCAAAAAATTCAATCCTATCTTTATATGACTGAGGTAGCCCACTTAAAAAATGTTGAATTTGCACCTTATCATCTCGAATATACCTGGCATACCTCAACAATTCCAAGAATTTGTTTGCATATTCTTCCATGGTCAATTGTCCCAATTTTAGCTCGGGGAACTCTTTAATCTTATCATCAGAGTACCTATCAGAGAGGTACTTTTGCTTGAAATATTTCTTGAACTGCTTCCATACAATATTACTTTCATTGATCTTCTTCACTTTCCTTAGGTGCTCCCACCATATAGATGCTCTTCCATTTAAGTTGAAGATGTATACCCTTTCCTTCATATTTCTAGAGTAGTCTTGGACTTGGAAATACTTGCTCATCCCAAGAAGTGAAGCTTCAGCTTCTTGAATTTTTACCTCATCATCAAAGGTAGGAGGATTTTCCTTATTAAATTCCCTGTATGAATTTTCCTTGTAATGCCTCTTCCTCTTACTCTCATGAGATGAAGAGATTTAACACCCAATGGATTCTTCAGAGTCAGATGATGTTAGCTAGAATATTTCACCTCCTGCAGATAGCAAGGTGTCACACTGGTCTGAATGGTTCAGATCCAGAAGAAATAGATCACAAAGGATGATAACTCTCCCTAGATGCTGTAGATATCTGGAACACAAGTCTTTGATAGTTCACCTGTGTACCTGAAAAAAAATCTCAACACGAAATGAATTAAAGCAACCAGAATATGATCTACTAATCTATGCTAGTGATTCAGGAATCTAGCAATATATATCTGAAATCAAACATCAACAATATATATGGGACAGAAAATCAACTTGCATTAGAAATATGAAGAAGTTTACAACCAAACCTTAGTGTTGACATGCATCTCCATGAAACTAGCTCTTCATCCCCAAAATCTCCGACTCTAGCTCTCTATGCTCTCTCCAAATGATCTTGGGCAAAAAATCAATCCAACAACATAACAATATCTTCAATGTTCTCCCCTCAACCATGGCTATGAGCTCATATTTATAGGGATTTAATGGATAGAGATGGTTGAGAAATTAGTGGGTGAGGTGGCCTTTAAGATCCTAGGATGAGGGATCTCGAGCTCAACCAACCCACAACAGTAGGGATAAGGCAGTACATGAGGGTTATCATCTAGAAGCCTCGATAAACTTCTCTTTTTCCCTTTTTATCCAGGTTACCGCGCTTCTCCTTCTATGACAGAGTGGTTCTGGTAATAATCACCAGTGGACCAAGGGTAATGGGTGGTGGCACCACTTATGGAAAAGCTATGAAAGGTGGTGCGAGCAGGGGTACCGCTCCTAGATAAAGAGGCAGGTACGGTGTTGGAAATTTGTATGACAGATTGATGAAAAACCATTTAGTTTCCACTCAAGAAGTTGGGATTTATGGCAAGTAGGTATTTCAAATGTCTTATCACATGATGGTGACAAGATTTTTGTATAACAGGATGCCCCCCAAAGCATGAGTCTTAGAGTGATACGATAAATGAGAGCTTTGAGAACAAGTCGTTGCCAGGAGATGAAAATGTTGGCTCGATCGGAGTATGCAGTCAAGTAGGCATCTGTAGTACATCAATATGTTGACTCATAGACATAAGTAACCAAACTCATAGCTGCAGACCAATACAAGGCAGATCCATGAGTGGAATAAACAAGCATGGCTACTAGAATACAGCATAGATCCATGTGATAGAGGACTCAAACTTGGACATAGATACCAGACATACAACGTAGATCTATGTCATACAGACACAAATTTGAGCATATCCACCACCATACGAATGTGGATCCATGCTAGATATACAAAACTCCATCGCAACCTAGGGAAAAAGCAATGAGCGCTTTTAAACAAATTCCCAGGGTCTTCGTCTCGTCTTCCACAAAGTACTATTCTATCCATGTGATTACAATGATCTGAAGTTGAACATGGTAGAAACCACTTGATTACTGGCCAATGATGTGAACCATTAACAAGTGCGAGGCAAATCACCATTAATGTCAATGATTCCCAAGGTACCCTAGTACAATCTACTGAGTGTGAATAGATGTCCTGATGTCGAACACCCAGTCGATTCTATCAATCAAAGGTCAATGATGTGAACCTATGTCGAGAGTGAGAGAATTTGTCATTAAGGAATACAAATATCAAGGTACTAAATATTGTTTCTAGGACTATTTCCCGGATGATGAGCTGATGCCGACGGGAATAGTCTCGTCGAAGGAGGGCCATAATGAGTCCCACATCGACGACACGAAACTCAGAACATAGTTTTGGAATAATGTGAATGTAGTAACCATATGACTGACTCAAAGATACTGACAAAAAGACTGTGTAGATTGCAGAGGTAAAAATTCTTAAGACCCCCTTTGAACATCAGGCGACATGACAAAATGACTTGGCAGCATGACTAGACAGGATAGATACATAATGTGACTGTGGACAATGCTTTCTTTTGAAAGACTCAAAGGATTGGCATGACTCATGAAAGTGGATCGTCATGGAGATCAACTGAATACCCAATTGATTGACATGATTATGCATACAAGTGCCATGTTCAAAGGTAATGACAAACAACTGCTATTATTTACAAAATGATTCCCTTCCCATTTTCCCCATCATGATCGATGAGTCCCTCTTTTTAGTTTTATGAGTTCAAAGAGGGTAACAAACACTCGATATAGCTTGTCAGAAGACAAGTCCAGTCTCATATGTTTTACGAACCTGAGAGAGGAGGGGTTCATTCCCAAAATGGGTCCCTCAATGTTTAATTTAATGAGTCCACTGAAAGAAAACTCGGTATCATTCATGTTTAGAGAGTCTGAATGAATACAAAAGAAAACTCCGTGGGGGTCCTTTTTCATATTATTTTGTCTCTAAGGCCTGAAAAAGTGTAAAATCATACCTTAGAGAACTCTTCCTGTCACGATTGGCTAGAGTGTTCCTTTCTTGTAAATAGTCCTATCTGAACTAAGAAAGAGATAACCTACTGTCGGATGGATGACTCTTCAAATACTTTAACAAGCGTGAAGAAGACAAGGTCACTCGACAATCTTTTCGTATTTAGGGAGCCTGAAAAGGGTTTAAAGAGAACTCCATTAACCTTTTTCATGTTTGAATCCAGAGCACGAAAAAGTAATAAACTAAGCTCAAACCACTTTTCATGTTTTAACTAGAGCACGAAAAATGAAAAGTAAGCTCAACACCATCTTACTGTTTTTAATGAGTTGGAAGATTAGTTAAAAGAATGCTCAGGGATTAGTTTCATTTTTACGCAAGCTCAAAACCAATGGGTACACTATGCTTGAAAAATCCCATTAACATGATATACAGAGGTTGGAATCATGCCCCCAGCATGATTTCTAGCGAAGCTTACCCCTAGCATGGTTGCTAGCGGCTCGACATGCCCCCAAGATTCGTTTCATTAGACGATTCTTCTTCCATACCCAACCTAAAAACCTGGTTACTAATGTGAAAATGTTCACTAGGGGGGTAAGAAGAATGAAAATTAGGCAGGTGGAAAGAAGGTTTAAGTTCTAACACTAAAATGAAGACTCGACTGAAGGGAAGGGGATCTGTTTCATTTTTACACAAGCTTGAAACAGAAGGTAACTATGCTTGGAAAAATGATTTCATTTTTATGCAAGCTTGAAACCAAAAGGTAGACTATGCTTGAGGAGATCCATTTCATTTTTTAACGAGTTTGACATAGAATGGGAACTTTGCTCAGGGAAAACTAACATGATGGTTAGGTGCTATTTCATTTTTTAACGAGCTTGACATAGAATGGGAACTTTGCTCAAGACATGGTTTCATTTTTATGCAAGCTTGAAACTAAAAGCGTAAACTATGCTTAAGGAGTGGTTTTATTTTTTAACGAGCTTGAAACCAAAAGTAAACTATGCTCTAGACATGGTTTCATTTTTCTCCAAGCTTGAAACCAGAAGCGTAAACTATGCTTAAGGAGTGGTTTTATTTTTTAACGAGCTTGAAACCATAGGGTAAACTATGCTCTAAACATGGTTTCATTTCTATGCAAGCTTGAAACCAAAAGCGTAAACTATGCTTAAGGAGTGGTTTTATTTTTTAACGAGCTTGAAACCACAGGGTAAACTTTGCTCTCAAACCTGCTCCTACCGAACATGATATCCAGAGGTTGGTAGGTTGCCCCTATTTCATAAAAGCTAGAAGCTAAGATCCATTATGATGTCCATAGGATGGAGCCATGCCCTCCATTTTACCTATGATGGGAAGAAGCTAACTAGAAGAAGGGGAAGGAACCATAAGAACATGTGGCACATTCAGGGCAGTCTGATTACTAGGAGCAATGCGATGATCAGGTGTAACAAGTGAAAGCTGATCAATGCTCACCATCTTCCCATCATGGGGAAAATGCATAACTCTAAAGAGTGTGGACACAATAGCCTTCATGGCATAAACATAATCGCATCCAAGGAGCAGATTGAAATCTAAAGGACCTTGGACCACCATAACATCGATGCAGGCAGTTTTCCCTCCTGATGTAATAGGAAAACAAAGAAGGGTCCCTAAAGGTGCAGTAGGTCTGTGATTAAAATCCAATATCTGATCGATGGCTGGCACAAGCTGAGGAGAACCTAAATCTTGCCAAGCAATTGAGGATATAATACTAACAGAAGACCCTTCGTCAACAATAGTGCGAAGTATTCACCTAGCAGTAACATTCACAACTATCTGGAAAAGAACACTCAAATGAAGACGCAACTCTGTTAGGTTACTCCAGTGAAAGAAAATAACCTCACTACTCAAAGAGGGTTCTGTCGAAACAGACAATTTTTCCTCTTGTTGAGAACAATCAGAACGAAGCATAAAAACTTTGACAGGTTTCAGTTCATTCTCTACTAGAAGAGAAGAACAAGATGAAGATTTGGTCAAAGAGACTACTTTAGTCTTAAAACTCTCTGATGAAAGAGTGGGATCGGGTGGAAATGACACCGACTCGACCACTTTAACTTCACTCTCCTAAGGAAGAGTGGGATCAACCACAGATAAATCTGAATCGACCACTTGGTCAACCAGTGGGTGATCAAGGGATAACTTACTATCACTTGTTGGAATCACCTGTTGATGATCAGTAATATTTTCCAACCAACGCGAAGATTCATCCATGCTTGGACAAAGAAAAGTATGATGCATAGCCTTGCATATCAAACAAGGATATAAGACTTTACCCTTACGACCTTTTACCAATGGGTCACTGGTTGAGGGAGTATCATCAACATGATGATCAAAGGTTGATGACACAGATGGTTTGGACCTTTTAGACCACTCTTCTTGTACACGGGAGAGACCGGGATAGTCCTTAAGAAGGTGGTCCCCCTTGCAAAGCTTACAAGGGAACTTGGGTTTTTCGAGTGTTCTCTTAGAACGGGCACCATCAAGAGTAGATGGTTGCTGCTTTTTCTCTTTCTTATTCTTATTCTTCTTACTCTTCCCTTTCTTCTTCTTCTTATCCACATGACTACTAACCATAGAGCTTTGGTCAAGCAAAGAAGAAGAAAGAGCCGAAGCCACAACCGGCGAAGAAGGAGCAAGATTAGGTTGAGGTCAATCCTCTCTTGGAGGAGAGGTGACATTTGAGACATTAGGTGTAACATGAATTACCGGATTAAACTGCCAGACCGGTAATCCTATAGTTAACCCGAGAATATTTAGAGTGGCAATAAAGGGAGGACCAATACCTTCACTTGGAGGGAATACAAAAGGTATACCTTGGAAAGGGACCTCTTGATTGGTAGTCCCAGATGGGGATGCCATTTGATAAACTCTTTAATAACCGCCTAACTACCATGCACAAGCAAGTACTACTCAAACTAAAAGCAACAAGCAAACATGTGAAAGGAGTGGATAAGAGTCAAGAACCTCACAGGACAGGCCAAAAGGATAAATTAGATGGTTTGAGGATTCCTAAAAGGGTCGCCTGATATACGCAAGGTGTGTGGGAGCTCAAATCGGTAGTAATGTTGTCTAATGCATAACCGTACACAAGGGGCCTTTTGATATACAATCGAGTATGTGAAGTACCTTTCTATATACCTCAAGGGTAAGTGAAAGGCCATTCAATATACCGACGGTACATGGAAGAACCGCGTGAGTCCCAGGATGTAATGAAGACAAGTAACGACAGCTCTTATGCTTAACAACGTTCGAACACGTCTCTAACTTATCACTCAAATTGCTAAAAGTTTTAACCTAGTACTATCGTTAATTTTATCTTGTGCGTTTAGGTGGAACCATGGAGTGAAAACTTGAATTTAAAGAAGATGCACAGTGATCTATATGATAATGCAAGTTTTCCTCTTCAATGAAATTCTACCTAAGAGAGGGAGAGATATTTACTTTTCTTCCCAAAAATGCACACCCAATTACAAATGCAATTCTATCTTTTCAAACGAAAAGTAAAATATCAATGCACCCCAAACAATCTTTTAAAGCAAAAAAGAAATAGATCTAGAGAACATATAACATAAATCAAAATGTTTCCTATCTTTTCATGCTTGAAAAAGACACATAAAAACTCAATGGAAAGATGATTTCACTAACGTTTCCAAACAAATCTAAACTCTAATGCACGCAAAGCTGAAAATAGATATTTCTTCTTAATGAAAGTAAGATCTAGAATTTCAAACAATCATGCACAAAATAAGAAGAAAATCGTTCAACAAACTTACGAATAAAGCAAAAGAGAGAGAAAACTAAAACTTCTCTTTGAAACAGACAAGGAAACGAAGAACCAATCTTTCCTACCAAGCACTGAAAAAATCAGCGTGCAAAAGGAAACAAGAATCACCCCAAGCAAAGAAAGACTCAAAACAACATGGATCACTCATGCATTCCAAGTCCAAAACAAACCAAAGCCTACACATGAAAATGAGATGTATATTTCCAGTTCCAATGAATAATATCTACAGAAAAGAGAAAGAGGCTTCAAGCAAAGAAAATAATGCAATTCAAGCAAAGAAAATAATGCAAAATCCAATGCAAGAAACTTAAACTCTCTTTGAATGTAGAAAGAATACAACAATCAAAGAAACTGCAGAATGCACAATTCATGGCCCCTCCTGACCGTGAGGGAGCATTTTTTTTCAAAAACACACTTCATTTTCACCAAAAAGTAAGCCAAAAACACACAAAAAATCAAAATACAAATTCTGGAACAGGGCCTACCTGGCACCGCACAGATGAAGCTGCTGACAGGCGGTTTTGAGGAAGAATCACTCCTTTCTCACTGGATTCAGGCGGTGGCACTACATATTGCTAACTAGACTCAGGTGGTGGCACCGCTCCTTGCCAACTAAACATGTGTGGTTCCCTGTAGATGACAAAAATACAAGAAGAACGAAGGATCTAGTTAGAAAAAGGCTAGATCAAGGAAAATACTGATGAATTGAATATGGAAACAGAGCATAAAAGTCTAAAATGACTCAGATCTGAATGGAGCTGGAAATTTCAAACCCAAATAATGCAAGTCAGAAAGCAGATTTGACTGAAGAGAGTTAAAGAAAACAGAGCCTGGATTTGGACAAGAGTTACAGACTGAGGAAGATCAGAACAACTGATATGCATGCTCCCCAATGGAGTCACCAGATTTGTTAGCTGGAATATTTCACCTCCTATGGACAACAAGTTGTTCCACTGGTATGAATGGTTAAGATCCAGAACAAATAGATCACAGAGGCTGATAACTCTCCCTAGACATTGTAGATATCTAGAATACAAGGCTTTGATAGTTCACCTATGTACTTGCAAAAAATCTCAACACGAAATGAATCAAAGCAACCAGAATATGATCTACTAATCTATGCTAGTGATTCAGGAATCTAGCAATATATATCTGAAATCAAACATCAACAATATATATGGGACAGAAAATCAACTTGCATTAAAAATATGAAGAAGTTTACAACCAAGACTTAGTGTTGACATGCATCTCCATGAAACCAACTCTTCATCCCCAAAGCTCTGACTCTAGCTCTCTATGCTCTATCCAAATAATCTTGGGCCAAGAAACAATCCAACAACATAACAATACCTTCAATGTTCTCCCCTCAACCATGGATATGAGCTCATATTTATAGGGCTTTAATGGATAGAGATGGTTGAGAAATTAGTGGGTGAGGTGGTGTTATAGATGATTTTACCACTCCAGGTGAATCACACTTGTATGGTCTTCCCCTGTCCCTCTGCAGACTCCTTAGACCCATTGGACCATTCTTTGTCCTTTGATGTTCCCTAGACCATCCCTATAAACATATGAAAATTGATACACGTGACTTTTAAACCCCTAATTGCGTATATACGTGGGTTTGACTCCTAAAATCGTGTACATCGAGATATGTACAAAATCCAAATCCTCTTGGAGTTTTCCTTGACATGGATCAGACTCACTTGACTCCTGGCCTTCCATATGCCTTGAGATCGCTTGGATTCAACCTTTCATTACCCCTTTGAAAAGATATATAAGGAACTCTTTGGATACATTGAAGGCATAAGAGAATTGAGAGCAAAGAAACCATAGTCCATTGCTGCCAGAACTTGTGCTTGAGTCTGCATCCGTTTGTCCCTTTGAGCAATTTTGTGTTCTTCCCAAGCTTGCCTTTTTCTTATGAGCTTGCTATTGAGAGATGGAGGATTGAGGTGGTGGAGGCCCAAGTGGGGGATTCAGTTTCTCCGATTCACAGATGTGCTGACAGAGGTTGTATCCATTGTAATCTCTGATTTTATATTAATAGAAATATCTTTTCCTGTCCAACCATGTATGTTTGAATGAATATTTTATCCATGGATGATTTCAAATGCTTATACATTGTTGATTATATATGCTAGAGTAGATCTAACACCCATATATATAGTATGCTTGTCTTCTTTACTTGTTGTTGAGGAAGTGATTCATCAATTCAAGCTGAAGTTAGAAAGCTCAACGAGGATCTACTTCAACCGTCCGGAATAAGGTACGAGGTCTGATCCTTTAGTGTTAGATATTTGATTTCTATTGCATACTGGAAAGGATTCATTTCTGGAGTCAAGCTGTCTATTGTGGTACCCCAAGCCATAGGAATTTATCTCTGTAACAAAATTTGCGACTCCACTAGGGAGTTCCTAGTAGTTTTCCTTTGGGGGTTTTCTATCAGCATTCAATGACTTTGAATTACTCTTTTTTCTCTTGTTTCTGTGTCGGGTCTGGGGGCATGTTTGCCTAGTAGTGTCTGATTGGTGTGAATTTTGTCTCGGCTTGTCTATTTTCCTTTATTTTTATGCACCTTTCTTCCTGTATGCGAGTTTTTAACTCACAGTCACATATATGCGTGGGTTTCACTGCTATTACCGCGTACACATGCGGGTTTACTGTGAACAATTGCGTATGCCCTTAGTTTTTCCTTCTAGAGGAAGATGGATTGTTGCTGGGTGAATTTTGATGATTGCTGAGTCTCCTTTGATACTGCTAGAGTCTGTATACACCTCTATTTCTGACCAGAGACATTTTTTTAGGGTAAAATTTCTTGTTTGAAGAATGTTCTTGTCATTGCATTTTCGATTTTTTGTTTTGGGATTAGTGCATTAGATTTATTTTACCTTAAGTACTTTGCTCGAGTGCTGCTTGAGTGTGCTTGTAGAGTATGGGGGTTGTAGAACCATTCTTTTGCTTTAATATCTCATTTTTATTTCAAAAAATCCAAAAATATTTGCTTATCATTATGCATTGCATCTTGCATTTTGCATAGTACTTGCACTAGATTTGCTTTGGAGTATTAGTTAGAATTTCATATAGGAAATCTTGCATTTATCATTTGAAGAAAATTGTGCATTTCACGTAGCAGCATACCCTGTTTTTCATGGACACAATGCATTTGCATTGATTGTTGGGTGTGAATTTTGCTTCATGTTGTGTCATAATGCGATTAGTTGCACGGCCATATACCTCTTTTGAGTAATAAAGCCAATTAAAATCAATGCTCAATTAAAATGAATTACACTATTTTATTTGATAGGGTTCATAAACAAGATTAGGTTTTTGGATCTTGGAATAGTTCATTGTAAGTAAATTCTCCAAGATCACTAAACAACAACATGTATGTGTCTGTCTAGGTGAGTGTGTGAAATTCCTTGGTATAACCAGTGTTTCTTAGGATCATCCTCTCAAAAGGGAGTTAAGCATGAGGCTGTGTGAGCAGTTATTGATTGGAATGACCCTTAGTCATAACTGAGTAGCACCAAAGATATTTCTAGGATTGTATTCGTATCTGGGGGCTCTTTCGAGAGTTTTGGGCTTTGCTACCCTACCCATACGGTCAATCCAGCCTGCGACTATCTGCCTGAGCATTGATTATATTGAGGTGACCTTAGTGGCCTTACCTAGGATATCGAGGGGGTACTCTACAGGGGTTATTCTTTGGGTGTCCTAGCTAGGTTGGGGTCAGACAGCATAGTCGCTTTATGCATTGAAGTTGAGGGCCACAAAAATTGGTTATGTACCTCCGCTTGTTGTGTATGGGAGTCTCAAGCCTCTCCTAGGTGAGACATACCTGCTTCATTCGAGACCTCACTTATCCTACCCTTGATTGCTTTTGTTTGGATTTATATTTTATTGGTGATTGCTCTGTGCACGTTAGCTTACCTAGGGTTTGCGTGGACAGAGAGTCTTTTATATTTTTTGAGTCATTGTGGATTCGGGTGCGGCTCCTCACCATTCTCATCGTTTAGCAAGGCTTCCGCCTTTTACATCTCCTCCTCCTTTGGGAGAGATAAATAGACAGTCCAGGCGGACTACTTCACACTTTGATTCACACACGATGGGAGACCATGTAGAAGGTATTCCTGAACCACCTTCTCCCATTCAAGTGGAAGATGGGGAGTTTACTCCTAACTATGATCCTTCACCTAATTTTACTGAGTTAGGTCCTGTAATTTCTGAGATAGGTACTTTTCATGATAGACCTACTTACTCTAGTGTTGATCCCCCATTGACGTATCGCCAGTATGGAATGCTGGAGGATGATGAGACTCATTTTGAACCCGTTAGCACTAGTTATGGTAGTTATGGTATGTCTGGTTTTTCCACACATGATTTGGTATTTCATGTCGAATCTGAGTTTGAACCTAACACTATGCCTGGGGGCACTCTCATTCGTTACCATGAGAAGAGGTTTGGGAGCACAAGTTACATTGCACCTTCCATCCCGGTGGTGGAAGCTACATCACATATTCCTCCTAGGTCTAGGGTTAGTGATCCTATTAGGATACTATATCCAATATGAGTGACTATAGGGAATAACATGTACATAATTACATAGGTCACTTCATCCTCTATCCCTAGTTCTTCAAATGTTCACCCTCCACCTCATTCACATGGTCCTTCGGGCCGAAACGTTTCTACAAGTCATGTACGTACTGTGGTTACTCGACCAGTTGTGTCTTAGGTTCAAGTACCGCCCGTTGTTTCGGGAGGTCATGTTCATACTTCTAGAGGTCATATTACTACTTCTGGAGCGTATATTCCTACTTCGGAATGTATATTCCTACTTTCGGAGCGTATATTCCTACTTACAGAGTGTCTCATGGGACATCTCATGCAATGAATTATGGACCTTATTATGCGACGTAGTATGGACAGGGTTCTTCACCTTATGGGTGCGGGTATCAACAACCCATTTACTCTCCAAATTACGGCTTTGTAGCTCTGAATAGTCAAGGTACACCACACTATGGTGCTTCCATGCCACCCTATATGAGTCAAACAGGAGGAGGGCACTATGGCCAAGGCCATGTTGGTTACGGTAATCAGACCTATGTGAATCAAAACTATCATGGAGCGGTCCATCGACCTACTCATCCTAGGCTCCCTTTCCTCGCAACGCTGAATCTTCCTGACTTGTCATGATTGACGAACGATCTTGTAGCTCATGACCTGTCTTGGCTGGCTGTCCCTACTAAGCTTCCCTCGGACATACCCGAATTTGAGGGAAAACTGCGAGAGGATCTGAGAGAAAACATTACTACCTTTCACCTATGGTGCTCTTCAAATTCCTTACACCAAGACTCAATCCATTTAAGGCTGTTTCAATGCACCCTTACAGGGCTTTCCGCGAAATGGTATATAGAGCTACCTAGGGGGGAATTCGCTTTGTTCAATGACCTAGCGATGACTTTTCTTAACCAGTTCAAGCTACCAGTGCATTATGACATTGGTACAGAACTCTTGTCAACATTTCAACAGGATAAAGCCACACATATCTCGGATCATATCCAAGAGTGGTGTAGACGGAAGAGGTTGATTAAATCCTTTTTACCACCAGAATTCCTCCTCGAATGGTTCCTTAATTCGTTATTGCCTTATATAGTGAAGGATGTTTCTACATCTAGAGTGAAAAATGATGAACAAACCATTTTTAGGGCGCAGGAACTGGATTTGATTTATGCTCAATCCGGTTTGTTATATGATATCATTCCCAATGCTCTGCGTTCTAGTTTTGACCCCAAAGTTAAACCTGGACCACATGCCAATGACAATGTTGGTTGTGCGAGGGATAAACCTACAGATTCAGTTGCGAAACAAGCTAGTCAATTGTCAATAACCCAATCTACTTCGGGACAAGCCACGACTTTGTCTCAACCCACCCAAACGACGAGTGTGCTTTCGGTGCAATTGTCAGACCAGAAGGGTAACCAACAACCCGGAAGGAATAAAAAGAAGGGTAAGAAAAATTGTAAGGGTGGGAACAACAATGAAAATGGTAATAATAATGACAAGAACACCCATAATGCTGGGGGGAACAAGCAAGCTAAACGTAAGCTTAAATTTCCTTGCAAGTTGTGTAAGGAAGATCACCTCACTTACTTGTGCCCTCGTATCGATGAAGCCTCGAGATTCTTAGCACAGGGCCCAACTGTTCTGACTAACCCTTTACCCCACAATCAAAACATGAACTCGAGGACCCATGATCAATCTGGTTGTGATCAATATCCGTCGGAGGGTAGAGGTTGTGGTTGCATTAACATGGTATGTGCTACAAAAGTTGTGACCCGTGTGAAGGACTATGGTTCGTCACAACCTAGCCCAGGAAAGGAAGCTGATCCACCAAGGAATCCTTTGCATATTGATAAACCTGTGGATAAACCCAAAGCTGCACCTCGCATTCCAAAGGGAGTCCTTAAGCATTCGGGGCACAATCCTAATGCCCGATCTGCCCAAAACTATTCTGTTGTCGAGGATTTGGGCCACACTCCTTGTGCGATGTCTACACTTGAAGTACTTCAGAATTGTCCTTCTCAAAGGAAGGCTTTTCTTTCTACCCTTTGTGTGAATGATGATAATTCTTCCTCCGTGATTAAATTTGAAAATGCAAGACTTCAGCCTCGCTTGCCTTACTATGTGTCGCTTTTGATTCATGTAGAATGTCTCAACATGACCATCAAGCGCACTGTGATTGATGAAGGTGTTGCTGCTTCTGTGATCTCTTTATCGTGTTGGAAGGGCTTAGGTTCCCTTGAGTTGTCTAAATCTACAACCATGTTAACTTCATTTGATGGGAGATCGCTTAGGCTGCACAGGATCCTTCATTCCCTTAAGGTCCATTTGGGAGGGAAGACCGTTGCGATAGAGGTTGAGGTGGTTGATGCACCCCTTGAATACAATCTCTTGCTAGGTAGGAATTGGATGTACAGTACGTAAGCCATATCTTCTTCCCTATTTCACGTTGTATGCTTTCCATTTAATGGGAAGATAGTTACGATTGATCAAACATCATTCAAGAAGCCGTCGGTTACAATATCTTCGGGAGCTTCGATCCCGATTGTAGAGCACTCTCAGACGGCAACTGGGAGTGTGGGTGTGGGCATGTATTCATCCCTCATGGAAAGTTTTAGTTATCCTGCACCTATCCTTATGATAGGATTTAGTTTCGGTGAGGCTTCGACATCTATGAGATCAATGTCTTTTCACACGAGTCATATGGAAGATCCTTGGATTCTTCCTACACCGAATACTTCGAGTGATCCCATCGTGACGGACATGCCGTTGCTTGCAACTATGGTAGCTTATTAAGCTAATCTTGAGTTTTTTGTAGAGCTTAGTCCTTCCTCTTCACGGATGGAGGAGGACCTATATGTGCTGCCTGCATGGGCAGTGCAGTCTTCTCATGTGCACGACTGCCTTGATAGTGTTTTTCCTTCAGACAAAGTGATTATTGAGGCCATGTCAAGAGTTGAGCCACCATGGGAAGAGCTCCATCATAGATCTTAATTTCTTCCCAAGATTGACCGCTTGAAGCATGAGGAATTTAGGGAGGTTCTTAGTGAGAGAATTGGTATTCCCATGGTTCCATTAATCTCTCCTAGTCCAATGGTTGATGGAAACATGGAAAATATATCTCCAATGATTCCTATCAATATCTCCCGCAATCCTGCCAAGATAGAGAATGTCTATATTGGGGAAGAATGTTCCCATGCTGAGATTCAAGAATATACCAAGTTGTTTAAAGAATTTCATGATATATTTTCTTGGTCTTACAATGTAATGCCAGGTATCGAACGTCGCATTGTTGAACATGAGATTAAGACTTATCCCAATGCTAAGCCTGTTCGACAATGCTTGAGTGCGGTGAATCCTAGGAAAGCACCCGCGATTAAGGCAGAGATAGAGAAACTGTTGAAAGCCGGTTTTATCTATCCTGTTCCCTTGATGGAGTGGGTTTAAATCCCGTTCTGGTTGATAAGAAGCAGGGAGAGATTCGCATATGTACTGATTTTCGTGATTTGAATCGTGCATGTTCTAAGGACAATTTCTCCACACCATTTATTGATCATATTTTGGATGAGTGTGCGGGTAGTGAGGTTTTTTCCTTTATGGACAACTTTTTCAGATACAATTAGATACAAATTAAACCTAAGGACCAACATAATACTGCATTTATTTGTCCTTGGAGAACTTTTTCATATCAGAAAATGCCTTTTGGCCTTAAGAATACTGAAGCTACTTTTCACCAGGCCATGACCTTGATCTTCCACGATCTCAAATTGATTACTGAAGTATTTTTGGATGAACTTGCTGCTCATTCTCGTATGAGAATGCATCATTCCTATCATTTGAGATTGGTATTCGAAAGGTGCCGCCTTTATCTGGTTAGGTTAAATCCTCACAAGTGCATATTTTGTGTGAAGTCTGGTCGCTTATTAGGATTCATTGTTTCTAAAGAGGGAATAAGATTCGACCCTTTGAAGGTTGAGGCAATACTTCAGCTGTCTCCCCCAGAAAACATTCGTCATCTTCAATGTTTGCAAGGCATGGAAAACTTCGTACGAAGATTCGTTGTCAATTTTGCCAATTTGACTAGAGGCTTCATGCGTCTTTTGAAGAAAAACACCACCTTTTGTTGGGATGATCGAGCCTAGGTGTCCTTTGATGCACTCAAGTGAGCCCTAGCATCGACCCTGGTGATTAGTCCCCTAGACTATAGCCGTGATTTTCTATTTTATGTGGCCGCATCCATGGAGACGATTGGTATGGTTTTGGTTCAAGAGGATGAGGAGCTCCAAGAGCATTTCATATTATATCTGAGCCAAAATCTTATTGACATGGAGATCTGTTATCCCCATGTTAAGAAGCTTTCCTTAACTACCGTACATGCGGTTCAATGGTTGAGACATTATATCTCCTTCGCCAGAACTTGGTTGTAGCCCATGTCAATCGATTTCAATTCATCCTCACTTGAAGGATGAATGGGGGAAAATATAATAAATGGGTTGTCATCCTGCAAGAATTCAATCTTGAGTTTGTTTCGACAAAATCGAAGAAATTGTTAATTTTTGCAGAGCTTATATCAGATTTCCCAAGTGAGGCCGAGGAGTTGGTTTGTGAAGATACGTTTATCGATGAGCACATATTATTAATCTCAACCTTAAACCCATGGTATGGGGATATCATTATATATTTACGAACATTGAAGGTCCCTACTCACCTCTCACAGGATGAACGATGAAGGTTACGTCACATGTCTAAGAATTACCTCATAGTAGATAATAATTTGTACCACCGTGGGGTAGATTCAATTTTACGTCGTTGTTTAACTCATGAAGAGGCTGAGGTAGTGTTGAATGATTTCCACGGAGGGGAATGTGGTGGTCATTTATCTGGTATTTCTACAGCCAAAAAAATCTTAAACGCGGTCAAGAGGTGCCACCCTTGCCAGGTGTTCACACGTAATATGCGCTCGAAACCTACCTTGTTACATCCCATCATCACCGCCGGTCCCTTAACTAAGTGGGGGCTTGATTTTATGGATTGCAACCCTGCTTCAGTTGGGGGGCATCATCATATCATAGTGGCTATTGACTACTTCACGAAATGGGATGAGGCTATGCCTACATTTAAATCCGACGGTGAGACAGTTGCGCACTTCGTACTCAACCATATTATTACTCAGTTCAGGATTCCAAAAGAGCTTGTCACTGACCATGGCTCACACTTTCAGAATCATATGATGGAAGAGTTGGCATCAAAGTTATGGTATAAACAAGAGCATTCCTCCTCTTACTACCCTCAAGCGAATGGAAAAGTAGAAGCAGTGAACAAATCACTCAAATCCATTCTCCAACGAACCATCACACAAAGCAAGAATAATTAGCACATTATGTTATATCCTACTTTGTGGGCTTATAGAACCGCCGTTATGACTGCCACAGGTTTTTCTCCATATCAACTTGTACATGCAGTGGAGTCGGTATTGCTGGTTGAGTGTGAGATTCCTTCTTTGAAGCTAGCCATAGAACTCTTACCAAACACTTCCCCATTGGAGGAGTGTTTGGTCCACCTTGAGCAACTTGATGAGTAGTGTCGAGATGCCTTGGTGGCTCCAGTACGATAAGTCTATCCGTCCAAGGAGGTTTAGTGAGGGAGACTTGGTCCTTTTGTGGGATCAATCGAAAGAACCCTTGGGGGTAGGAAATTTTAACCCCATGTGGCGTGGTCCTTACATTGTGAAACGTGTGTTAGAGAAGGGCACTTATGAGTTAGTGGATTATGAGGGAACGGCCTTGACGAAGCCTAGAAATGGGCTCTATCTCAAAAATCACTATGCATGATTTTCATCCAAGGCTGGTTATTGTATATTATTGTACATTTTCGCATAGGTAGGTCTTTTTTTATATGGTGATCGGGTTTGTGATTAGTTTCCGTTTCTTTTGGCAAATGTCAATGGAATCTTCCACCTTCATAGGATTCACGGATGGTGCAAGCCGTCACACTCAACACTCAGCCTCTGCTACTTGGGTGATTTATACTCATCTGGGTCAGGTATTGTCTTCAGGAGGTGTATGTTTACGGCCATATTCAAACAATGTTGCTGAATATAGTGCCGTTATTGAGCTTCTACGGGATTCCATTTTACATGGCATTCTCTCTCTTGAGGTACGTCTTGATTCGGAGTTAGTAGTGTCATAGCTTAATGGTTTGTACCATGTTAGAGATATGACATTGTCAAGAAGATTCTTGCGTGTGAGATTATTAGAATGGCAATTTGACAATATAACATACATACATATTCCAAGAATTAATAATCAAGTTGTTGACTCATATGCTAACTACTTGTTAGATTGGCATTTGTTTCATACACAATAAGCTCATCACAAACATAAATTTTTACAAATGTAAATAAATAAATCGATCATCATAAAAGTTTTTATAAACATCCAAAATGTGGTAATACATAGTGTCATAATACAAAAATGGGGCTCTCGAGCCACCAAAATATAATACACGGTAATACAAAATGTATCACTCCCAGGTATCTAAGCCTGTGGAGGAGGAGGGGGGTTGTGATCATGGAATGTCACTATGGCTCTAGCTAGCCATCAAAATAACTGCACACATGCTCGTGGTACACCCACCACCTTGTGCTGCATGGCCTCAGGCAAGTCCTTAACTTGTGCCATGGCTACTCTATGTGTTAGCCTCACGAAGTTGGTATGAATGCTTTGGAGTTTCTGCTCAGGCAAGTCCTTAACTTGTGCCATGGCTACTCTTTCCCTTCGTCTATGATGAGGGAAGCCTTCAGGCCGTCGTGGTCCCACATCTGCATGCATATGGTAGAAGTCACTATGTATTGTCACGCAAAAATATGTCTTTTGATTCCACATAATCAGAAAACACAAAAAAATTAAATAACTCAAAATTTTTAAAAAAGAGGGTCGAGATTCGTTACTATGTCATTGTATGCCGATCCTGGTGGTAGCAGCATGTCCAGGTCCCCCCGAAAATATATTCCCGCATAGGGGTATTCATCGATGGAAACTATCTGTCATTGCCACCACAGAAAGAAATCAACTGGATAGGGGTTGGACACCCTACCTCCACCCACTTTGTGCATTGCATCATCCCAACACTGTTTGGCTGGATCTCGAACCCCGTGTAGAGGAACATCAACTCTAGGGCTCAATCCTAAAACATGCTCAAAGGAAAATGTGCTTAGTATGCTACTGAAACTGATGTTTTGCACTCTGCCCATCTTGCACTCACTGAGCTGGTGTTTCATGTTTCCAAGTAGTGCAGTGCTCCAATCGTATACCGTGGGTCTCATGCACTCCACCGCATAGAACATCAGAGACCACAAGGCTTGGTGGAGTGAAGCCAAGCCTGCTATCATGCCTAGTGTCAGTAGGATGGCCTTTAGGCCCAGCACCTGTATGGAGTTAGTTGGGATCTGACTCCCCACCTTCTCTATGTCTAGGTAGCAGTACACCACAATGTACTCATCTATGGTCAGGCCACCTCTGGGCCCGCGAGAACATAGGTTCACTACTTCCCCCCGTTGGGAAAGTCCAGTAATAAAGTATATGTCCTCCACTTCTATGGTGAGGGACATCCCGTATATATGGAATGAATCTAATTCTGGATCCGAGTAGTCCACTAACATCTGCAATAGTCTTTATTTGGCCCTTAAGCCACCAAGACACCAAAATTTGTAAAGCCCACATGCACATAACGCTTGTTGAGCCATTAGATCTGCCCTTACTGCCTCTTCTACATCACCATGTTCACGTTCTCTCCATTCTAGGACCATATTGCACAAAAAATTTGAGTTTTGTGCATTAGAATACTTAAAAAACCTTAAGCGTGGCCACATACACGACTGTTTGCCAAATAGTCGTGTACGTACACGACCGTGAGGGCATTTTCTGCGTATATCCTGCCCTATACGTGGAAAAACCCTTGATTTTCACATGGGCCGTGGTGCCTATTTTAGAAAGGCATAGAAACCTAAATACACCATGGAATTTGACAAAATTTGCATCAAAATGGAAGATTAGAGCACGGGTAATTACCTGGAAGAAACGGTAGTGGATTCCGCCGGTTGGATCTCCTAGAATTCGTTGTTGAAGTTCTGATCTCAAATGGGTAAAAATTTCAAATATTTTATAATGTTTTGAATTTTTTACTATCTATAGAAATTTTTCAAATTTTTGAAAATTTTTACCCCCTTTCCTATAGTTTAGATCATTTCTAATCCTTTTGGACCATTTTTGGACTAATTTATGATGTAGGAGACCTTTTTGAGTGTCGTTTCAGCCGTTGGATTGACCCGTTCATGCCGATTTCAGGTATCATGTCGAAACTAGCATATAGGATAGGTTTCATCAATGTTTACATTTTGCATGACCTTATGACCGTTTCATTATAGCCTTAGGTACGAACCCACTCTATTATGTCAACGAACCTTCTTGTTGTTTTAGAAGCGGCATGATATGAGTGGTAGAGCTCGACCTTACATGGGTACCCTAGTTAGTGCCTTATTTGCATTTGGTGCCCATGTTGACATTTTGTCCCTTAGGGTGTGGGAGTCTATTGTATAGTATTTCTATGACATTTTGCAAGAGCCTCATACTCCTCTTGATCTTTTGCTGGCCTATTTCCCTCCGGACTCCCTTATGTCAAGTTGTAATTGCATTATCATGAGCTTTGCCTACCTTATTGAGCCTTATGTTGGCTTCCCTGACATTGAGTTTCAGCCATATAGCCCAAGCTTGTCTCATGTCTAGCCATGCAGAGCCGTTTTATATATCATTTGCAAATCATTTCCCTATTTTTACAGGGAGGGGGTTTTCCCTCGAGTGTCACTATCCTACACATGTATCCTTGCATTGAGCATAGGTATGTTCCACTGCTTGGAACTAGTTTGTTTTCCCATATGAAACTCATCTCCTCCTAGTCTGTAACTATAAAGCAGTTTTATTCTTTTTTCAAGCTTTTTAAATATTTGAAAAAGTCCAAAAAAAATCAAAAAACCAAAAAGCCAGACAAGGAAAGATGTTATCTTTTGGCAGCTGTTGAGTCATGTTATCTTCGAATAGAGCACTATATATCACATCTGTTGGTTGGGTTTATAGTTTGACTTTAGGAGCTGTACTCGTTCATCTGAGTTTATCTCCACCAACTGGTTAAGCTTCCAGTCCCCATGGAGACTCTGTCGATGCCTCCTGTGTCGCAGAGATGTCCCAGTTTTGTGTATCGAGTCTATGCTGCCTTTATTCAGTCACCATTCACAGTTATGCTCTTCTTCAAAGGAAGTTGAAACCTGAATTGGCCATTCCTCAGTTATCTTGACTTTGCATGTCGACCATTCTTGGTACAGTTATTGGTTTGTGGACCTTATGATCAAGTCCTTCCACATTATACAACTTTGCTAAGTACCTCGTGTTGGATGATGGGGGATGCCATAATGCCCTCCTTCCAGCAGATTTCATCCCATCAACTTCAGATCATTTATTCTGGGATTGGAATCTAGAGTCATTTTTTAGTGCCTTGAGACTTGCAGTCATCAGTGGCAGGTTCTCTCACCATCGACATTTTTTGGGAATACATAAATGTCCCCTGATCAATGGATCCTCTCAAGTGTTCGACCTCAACACATTTATTGACACTTGTTAGTTTGCACTCTAGTACCTTGATTCCCATTTTCATTATCGGTGGGTGATCTTGCGTCTGTTAACGGTATACATCAATGACCGGTAATCAGACAATGGACTACTATGTTCGACCTCGACACATATATTCACATAGTAGGACATGTACTCGTAACAGTTTGTGTAGAAGACCTTCCAGATTGGTGGAATCTCTTATATGCTACCTCCTTGATCGTGCCAGTGTTCATGAGATTTCAGCTCTCATGACTTGATTCCAGTATATGTCAGACATTTCCAGCTATTATGGATATCTTGATCCATTGTATATCTTCAGCCGTTATGGAGATTCTGATCTATGTATATTATATGTGGCAATGACAACTTATGTGATATTTTGTATCATGCCTATTCATGGCCATTGTACTCTTATGTATCCGGGACTGCTATATGTATTTGTAGAGTTGTATCATTGTACTATGTTGATTGGGTGGCTGGTATTCCATTTGGGATCCTTCATTACTCCACTTCTGGGATGGACTTATAATGTATTTTGGCCATCGTATGACCCCTTTGACCTCACACATTAGGGGGCATCTGTTATAGCTGATTTTACCACTCCAAGGGAATCACACTTGTATGGCCTTCTCCTGTCCCTCTATATACTCCTTAGAGCCCTTGGACCATTTTTTGTCCTTTTATGTTCCCTAGACCATCCCTATAAACATATGAAAATTGATACACACAACTTTTAAACCCCTAAATGTGTATATACACAGGTTTGACTCCTAAAACCGCGTACATCGGGATGTGTACAAAATCCAAATCCCGTTGGAGGTTTTCTTGACTTCAATCCGACTCACTTGACTCCTGGCCTTCCATATGCCTTGAGATCGCTTGGATTCGACCTTTCATTACCCCTTTGAAAAGCTATATAAGGAACTCTTTGGATACATTGAAGGCATAAGAGAATTGAGAGCAAAGAAACTATAGTCCATTGTTGATGAAACTTGTGCTTGAGTCTGCATCCCTTTGTCACTTGGAGCACTTTTGTGTTCTTCCCAAGCTTACCTTTTTCTTGTGAGCTTGCTATCGAGAGATGGAGGATTGAGGTGGTGGAGGCCCAAGTGGGGGATTCAGTTTCTTCGATTCATAGACGTGCCGACAGAGGTTGTATCCATTATAATATCTGATTTTATATTAATAGAAATATCTTTTCCTGTCTAATAATGTATGTTTGAATGAATATTTTATCCATGGATGATTTCAAATGCTTATACATTGTTGATTATATATGCTAGAGTAGATCTAACACCCATATATATAGTATTCTTGTCTTGTTTACTTGTTGTTGAGGAAGTGATTTGTAAATTCAAGCTGAAGTTGGAAAGCTCAACGGGGATCTACTTCAACCATCTGGAATAAGGTACAAGGTCTGATCCTTTAGTGTTAGATATTTGATTTCTATTGCATATTGGAAATGATTGATTTCTGGAGTCAAGCTGTCTATTGTGGTACCCCAAGCCATAGGAATTTCTCTCCGTAACATAATTGGAAACTCAGCTGGGGAGTTCCTAGTAGTTGTCCTTTGGGGGTTTTCTATCGGCATTCAATGACTTTGAATTTCTCTTTTTTCCCTTGTTTCTGTGTCAAGTCTGGGGGCATGTTTGCCTAGTAGTGTCTGATTGGTGTGAAGTTTGTCTCAGCTTGTCTGTTTTCCTTTATTTTTATGCACCTTTCTTCTTGTACGCGAGTTTTTAACTCACAGTCGCGTATATATGTGGGTTTCACTGCTATTACTGCGTACACACATGGGTTGACTGCGAACAATCACGTATGCCCTTATTTTTTCCTTCTAGAGGAATATGGATTGTTGCTGGGTGAATTTTGATGATTGCTGAGTCTCCTTTGATACTGCTAGAGTCTATATACACCTCTATTTCTGACTAGACACATTTTTTTAGGGTAAAATTTATTTTTTGAAGAATGTTCTTGTCATTGCATTTTCGATTTTTTGTTTTGGGATTAGTGCATTAGATTTGTTTTACCTTAGTACTTTGCTTGAGTGTTGCTTAAGTGTGCTTGCAGAGTCTGGGGGTTGTAGAACGATTCTTTTGCTTTAATATCTCATTTTTATTTCAAAAAATACAAAAATATTTGCTTATCATTATGCATTGCATCTTGCATTTTGCACAATACTTGCACTAGATTTGCTTTGGAGTATTAGTCAGGATTTCATATAGGAAAGCTTGCATTTATCATTTGAATAAAATTATGCATTTCACATAGTAGAATACCCTGTTTTTCATGGACACAATGCATTTGCATTGATTGTTAGGTGTGAATTTTGCTTCATGTTGTGTCATAACGCCATTAGTTGCATGGCCATATACCTCTTTTGAGTAATAAAGCCAATTAAAATCAATGCTTAGTTAAAATGAACTACACTATTTTATTTGATAGGGTTCACCAACAAGATTAGGTTTGAGGATCTTAGAATAGTTCATTGTGAATAAATTCTCCAAGATCACTAAACAACAACATGTATGTGTCTGTCCAAGAAAGTGTGTGAAATTCCTTGGTATAACCAGTGTTTCTCACGATCCTCCTCTCAAAAGGGAGTTAAGCACGAGGCAGTGTGAGTAGTTATTGATTGGTATGACCCGTAGTCATAACTGAGTAGCACCGGAGATATTTCCAGGATTGTATTCGTATCTGGGGGCTCTTTTGAGAGTTTTGGGGTTTGATACCCTGCCCATACAGTCAATACCGCCTGCGACTGTCCGCCTGAGCATTGATTATATTGAGGTGACCTTAGTGGCCTTACCTAGGATATTGAGGGGGTACTCAGCAAGGGTTATTCTGCGGGTGTCCCAGCCAAATTGGGGTCAGATAGCACAGTCGCTTTACACATTGAAGCTGAGGGCCACAATAATTGGTTATGTACCTCCGCTTGTTGTGTATGGGAGTCTCAAGCCTCTCCTAGGCAGGACATACTTGCTTCATTCGGGAGCTCACTTATCCTACCCTTGATTGCTTGTTTTTGGCTTTATATTTTATTGGTGATTGCTTTGTGCACATTAGCTTGCCTGGGGTTTGTGTAGATAGAGAGTCTTTTATATTTTTTGAGTCATTGTAGATTCAGGTGTGGCTCCTCACCGTTCTTGTCGTTTAGCAGGGCTTCTACCTTCTACATCTCCTCCTCCTTTGGGAGAGATAAATAGATATTCTAGGTGGACTACTTCGCACATTGATTCACACATGATGGGAGACCATGTAGAAGGTATTCTTGAACCACCTTCTCCCATTCAAGTGGAAGATGGGGAGTTTACTCCTAACTGTGATCCTTCACCTCATTTGACTGAGTTAGGTCCTGTAATTTATGAGATAGGTACTTTTCATTATAGACCTACTTACTCTAGTGTTGATCCCGCATTGACGCATCACCGGTATGGAATGCCGAAGGATGATGAGACTCATTTTGAACCCGTGAGCACTAGTTATGGTAGTTATGGTATGTTTGGTTTTTCCACACATGATTTGGCATTTCATGTCAAATCTGAGTTTGAGCCTGACACTATGCCTAGCGGCACTCTCATTCCTTACCATGCAGAGAGGTTTGGGAGCACAAGTCACATTGCACCTTCCATCCCGACAGTGGAAGCTACATCACATATTCCTCATAGGTATAGGGTTAGTGATACTATTAGGATACCATATCCAAGAAGAGTGACTATAGGGAATAACACATACATAATGACACAGGTCCCTTCATCCTCTATCCCTAGTTCTTCGAATGTTCACCCTCCACCTCATTCACGTGGTCCTTCGTGACGGAACATTTTTACAAGTCATGTCCGTACTATGGTTAGTCAACCAGTTGTGTCTCAGGTTCAAGTACAACCTGTTGTTTCGAGAGGTTATGTTCATACTTCTAGAGGTCATATTACTACTTCCAGAGTGTATATTCCTACTTCCGGAATGTATATTCCTACTTCCAAAGCGTATATTCCTACTTACGGAGTGTCTCATGGGACCTCTCATGTGATGACTTATGGACCTTATTATGGGACGTAGTATGGATAGGGTCCTTCACCTTATGGGTGCAGGTATAAACAACCCACTTACTTTCCAAATTACGGATTTGTATCTTCGAATAGTCAAGGTACACCACACTATGGTGCTTCCATGCCACCCTATACGGGTCAAACAGGAGGAGGGCACTATGGCCAAGGCCATGGTGGTTACGGTAATTAGACCTATGTGAATCAAAACTATTAGGGAGCGGTCCATCGACCTAGTCATCCTAGGCTCCCTTTCCTCGCAACGCTGAATCTTACTGACTTGTCGAGATTGACGAATGATCCTGTAGCTCATGACCCAGCTTGGCCGATTGTCCCTACTAAGATTCCCTCGGACATACCCAAATTCAAGGGAAAACCGAGAGAGCATCCGAGCGAACACGTTACTACCTTTCACCTATGGCGCTCTTCAAATTCCTTACACCAGGACTCAATCCGTTTAAGGCTGTTTCAATGCACCCTTATAGGGCCTGTTGCGAAATGGTATATAGAGCTACCTAGGGGGGTATTTTCTTTGTTCGATGACCTAGCGATGAATTTTCTTAACCACTTCCAGCTACCAGTGCATTATGACATTGGTACAGAACTCCAGTTGACATTTCGATAGGATAAAACCACACATATCTCAGATCATATCCAAGAGTGGTGTAGACGGAAGAGGTTGATTAAAGCCTTTATACCACCGGAATTCCTCCTCGAATGGTTCCTTAAGTCATTATTGCCTTATATAGCGAAGGATGTTTCTACATCTGGAGTGAAAAATGAGGAACAAGCCATTTTTAGGGTGCAGGAACTGGATTTGATTTATGCTCAATCGAGTTTGTTATATGAGATCATTCCCAATGCTCCACATTCTAGTTTCGACCCAAATTAAACCTGGACCACATGCTGATTGCATTGTTGGTTGTGCGAGTGCTAAACCTACGAATTCGGTTGCAAAACAAGTTAGTCAATTGTCAATCAACCAATATGATTCGGGACAAGCCACAACTTCATCTCAACCTACCCAACCGACAAGTGTGCTTTCGATGCAATCGTCGAACCAGAAGGGTAACCAACAACCCAGAAGGAATACAAAGAAGGGTAAGAACAATCATAAGGGTGGGAATGGGAATGAAAATGATAATAATAATGACAAGAATGCCTGTAATGCTGGGGGGGACAAGCAAGCTAAACGTAAGCTTAAATTTCCTTGCAAGTTGTGTAAGGAAGATCACCTCACTTACTTGTGCCCTCGTATCAATGAAGCCTTGAGATTCTTAGCATAGGACCCAGCTGTGCTGACTAACCCTTTACCCCACAATCAAAACATGAACTCCAAGACCCATGATCAGTCTGGTGGTGATCAAGATCTGTCGGAGGGTATTGGTTGTGGTTGCATTAACATAGTATGTGCTGCAAAAGTTGTGACCCATGCGAAGGACTATGGTTCGTCACAACCCAGCCTAGGAAAGGAACCTGATCCACCAGGGACTCATTTGCATATTGAAAAACCTGTGGATAAACCTGAAGCTGCACCTCACATTCCTAAGGGAGTCCTTAAGCATTCAAGGCACAATCCTAATGCCCGAGCTGCCCAAAAATATTCTGTTGTCGAGGATTTGGGCCACACTCCTTGTGCGATGTCTACACTAGAAGTACTTCAGAATTGTCCTTTGCAAAGGAAGGCTTTTCTTTCTACCCTTGGTGTGAATGATGATAATTCTTCCTCCATGATTAAATTTGAAACTGAAGGACTGTAGCCTTGCTTTCCTTACTATGTGTCTCTTTTGATTCATGTAGAATGTCTCAACATGACCATCAAGTGCATTGTGATTCATGAAGGCATTGTTGCTTCTGTGATCTATTTATCATGTTGGAAGGGTTTAGGTTCCCATGAGTTGTCTAAATATATGACCATGTTAACTGCATTTGATGGGAGATCGTTTAGGCTGCATGGGATGCTTCATTCCCTTAAGGTCCGTTTGGGAGGGAAGACCGTTGCGATAGAGGTCGAGGTGATTGATGCACCCCTTGACTACAATATCTTGCTGGGTAGGAATTGGATGTACAGTATGCAAGCCATAGCTTCTTCCCTATTTTGCGTTGTATGCTTTCCATTTAATGGGAAGATAGTTACAATTGATCAAACGTCATTCAAGAATCCATCGGTTACCGCATCTTGGGGATCTTCGATCCCGATTGTAAAGCACTCTCAGCCGGCAACTGGGAGTGTGTGTGTGGGCATGTATCCATCCATCATGGGAAGTTTTAGTTATCCTGCACCTATCCTTATGATAGGATCTAGCTCCGGTGAGGCTTTGACATCTATGAGATTGGTGTCTTTTCACATGAGTCAAATGGAAGATCCTTGGATTCTTCCTACATTGAATACTTTGAGTGAGCCCATCGTGACAGATGTGTCGTTGCCTGCAACTATGGTAGCTTATCAAGCTAATATTGAGTGTGTTGCAGAGCCTAGTCCTTCCTCTTCACGGACGGAGGAGGAGGACCTGTATGTGCTTCCTGCATGGGAAGTGCAGTCTTCTCATGTGCATGACTTCCTTGATAGTGTTTTTCCTTCAGATGAAGAGATTATTGAGGCCATGTCAAGAGTTGAGCCACCATGGGAAGATCTCCATCATAGATCTTACTTTCTTCCTGAGCTTGACCGCTTGGAGCATGAGGACTTTAGGGAGGTTCTTAGTGAGATAATTGGTAGTCCCATGGTTCCATTAAGCTCTCTTGATCTGATGGCTGATGGAAACATGGAAAATATATCTCCAACGATTCCTATCAATATCTCTCATGATCCTCGCAGGATAGAGAATGTCTATATTGGGGCAGAATGTTCCCATGCTGAGATTCAAGAATATACCAAGCTATTTAAAGAATTTCGTAATATGTTTTCTTGGTCTTACGATGAAATGCCAGGTATTGACCCTCACATTGTTGAACACGAGATTAAGACTTATCCCAATGCTAATCCTGTTTGACAACGCTTGCATGCGGTGAATCCTAGGAAAGCACCTGCGATTAAGGCAGAGATAGAGAAACTGTTGAAAGCCAGTTTTATCTATCCCGTTCTGGTTGATAAGAAGCAGGGAGGGATCCGCATCTGTACCGATTTCCGTGATTTGAATCGTGCCTGTTCTAAGGACAATTTCCCCACACCATTTATTGATCAGATTTTGGATGAGTGTGCGGGTAGCGAGGTTTTTTCCTTTATGGATGGCTTTTCCGGATACAATCAGATACAAATTAAACCCGAGGACCAACATAAGACTACATTTATTTGTCCATGGGGAACTTTTGCATATCGAAAAATGCCTTTTGGCCTTAAGAATGCCGGAGCTACTTTTTAGCAGGCCATGACCTTGATCTTCCACGATCTCAAATCGATTATTGAAGTATTTTTGGATGACCTTGCTGCTCATTCTCGTATGAGAATGTGTCATTCCTATCATTTGAGATTGGTATTGGAAAGGTGCCGCCATTATCTAGTCAGGTTAAATCCTCACAAGTGCATCTTTTGTGTGAAGTCTGGTTGCTTATTAGGATTCATTGTTTCTAAAGAGGGAATAAGAGTCGACCCTTTGAAGGTTGAGGCAATACTTCAGTTGTCTCCCCCGAAAAATATTCATCATCTTCAATGTTTGCAAGGCATGGCAAACTTCTTACGGAGATTCGTTGTCAATTTTTCCAATTTGACTAGAGGCTTCATGCATCTTTTCAAGAAGGACTCCACCTTTTGTTGGGATGAGCGAGCCCAGGAGTCCTTTGATGCACTCAAGCGAGCCCTAGAATCGGCCCTAGTGATTAGTCCCCTAGACTATAGCCATGATTTTCTACTTTATGTGGCTGCGCCCATGGAGACAATTGGTATGGTTTTGGTTCAACAGGATGAGGAGCTCCAAGAGCATGTCATATACTATCTGAGCCGGAATCATATTGACACGGAGATATGTTATTCCCATGTTGAGAATCTTTCCTTAGCTACCGTACATGAGGTTCAACGGTTGAGACATTATAAATGGATTGTCATCCTGCAAGAATTCAATCTCGATTATTTTTTTAGCAAAATCAAAGAAATCATTAATTTTTGTAGAGCTTATATCGGATTTCCCAAGTGAGGCCAAGGAGTTGGTTTGTGAAGATACATTTATCGATGAGCACATATTCTTAATCTCAACCTTAGACCAATGGCATGGGGATATCATTATATATTTACAAACATTGAAGGTCCCTACTCACCTCTCATGGGATGAACGACAACGGTTATGTCACATGTCTAATAATTACCTCATAGTGGATAACACTTTGTACCACTATGGGGTAGATTCCATTTTATGTCGTTGTTTAACTCATGAAGAGGCTGAGGTAGTGCTGAATTATTTCCATAGAGGGGCGTGTGGTGGTCATTTATTTAGGCTTTCTACAGCCCAAAAAATCTTAAACGCGGTCAAGAGGTGCCACCCTTGCCAGGTGTTCACACATAATATGTGCCTGAAACCTACTTCGTTACATCCCATCATCACCGCCGGTCCCTTCACTAAGTGGGGGCTTGATTTTATGGATTGCAACCCAGATTCAGCTGGGGGGCATCATCATATCATAGTGGCTATTGACTACTTCACTAAATGGGCTGAGGCTATGCCTACAGTTAAATCCGACGGTGAGACAGCCACACACTTCGTATTCAACTAGATTATTACTCGGTTCAAGATTCTGAAAGAGCTTGTCACTGACCATGGCTCACACTTTCAGAATCATATGATGGAAGAGTTGGCATCATAGTTAGGGTATAAACAAGAGCATTCCTCCTCTTACTACCCTCAAGCAAATGGACAGGTAGAAGCAGTGAACAAATCACTCAAATTTATTCTCCAACGAGCCATCACACAAAGCAAGAATAATTGGCACATTATGTTATATCCTACTTTGTGGGCTTATAGAACCACTATTAAGAGTTCCATGGGTTTTTCTCCATATCGACTTGTACATGGAGTGGAGTTAGTATTTCCAATTGAATGCGAGATTCCTTCTTTGAAGCTAGCCATAGCACTCTTACCAGACAATTCCCCATTGGAGGAGCATTTGGTCCACCTTGAGCAACTTGATGAGCAGCATCAAGATGCCTTGGTAGCTCTAGAAGTAAATAAGCGTCACATAAAGGTCCAGTACGATAATTCTGTCTGTCCAAGGAGGTTTAGTGAGGAAGACTTGGTCCTTTTGTGGGATCAACCGAAAGAACCCTTGGGGGCAGGAAAGTTTAACCATATGTGGCATGTTCCTTACGTTGTCGAACGTGCGTTAGAGAAGGGCACTTATGAGTTAGTGGATTATGAGGGAATGGCTTTGGCGGAGCCTAGAAATGGGCTCTATCTCAAAAAGTACTATGCATGATTTTCAGCCAAGGCTGGTTATTGTATATTATTGTACAATTTTGCATAGGTAGGTATTTTTCTTATGGTGATCGAGTTTGTGATTAGTTTCCTTTTCTTTTGGTAGATGTCAATGGAATCTTCCACCTTCATAGGATTCACGGATGGTGTGAGCCATCACACTCAACACTCAGCCTCTGCTGCTTGGGTGATTTATACTCCTATGGGTCAGGTATTGTCTTCAGGAGGCGTATGCTTACGGCCATCTTTAAACAATGTTGTTGAATATAGTGTCGTTATTGAGCTTCTACGAGATGCCATTTTACATGGCGTTCTCTCTCTTTAGGTACATCTTGAATCGGAGTTAGTAGTGTTATAGCTTAATGGTTTGTACCATGTTAGAGATCTGACATTATTAAGAAGATTCTTGCGTGTGAGGTTATTAGAACGACAATTTGACAATATAACATACATACATATTCCAAGAATTAATAATCAAGTTATTAACTCATATGCTAACTATGTGTTAGATTGACATTTGTTTCATACACAATAAGCTCATCACAAACAAAATTTTTTACAAATGTAAATAAATAAACCGATCATCATAAAAGTTTTTATAAACATCCAAAATGTGGTAATACATAGTTTCATAATACAAAAATGGGGCTCTCGAGCCACCAAAATATAATACATCGTAATACAAAATGTATCACTCCCAGGTATCTAAGCCTGTGGAGGAGGAGGGGGGTTTTGATCGAGGCATGTCAATATGGCTCTAGCTAGCCAGTTAAATAACCGCACCCATGCTCATGGTACACCCACCACCTGGCGCTGCATGGCCTCAGGAAATTCCTCGAATTGCGCCATGGGTACTCTGTGTGTTAGCCTCACGAAGTTGGTATGAATGCTTTGGAGCCTCTGCTCCGCATCCACACCCATGATATCATCTCCTCTTCCCCTCCATCTATGACGAGGAAATCCTTCTGCCCACCGTGGTCCCACATCTGCATGCATATGGTAGATGTCACTATGTATTGTCACCCAAAAATATGTCTTTTGATTCCACATAATCAGAAAACACAAAAAAATTAAATAACTCAAATTTTTTTAAAAAGAGGGTCGAGATTCATTACCTATGTCACCGTATGTCGATCCTGGTGGGCATGTCTGGGTCCCCCCAGAAATCTATCCCTGCATAGGGGTTGTCATCAATAGCAACTATCTGTCATCGCCACCATGGAAAGAAATCAGTTGGATAGGGATTGGACACCCTACCTCTACCCAGTCTATGCATCGCATCTGCCCAACGTCGTTGGGTCGGATCTCAAACCTCGCGTAGAGGAACGTCAACTCTAGAGCTCAATCCTGGAACATGCTCGAAGGAAAACATGCTCAGCATGCTGCTAAAACCGAAGTTTTGCACTCTGCCCATCTTACACTCACTGAGCTGGTGTTTCATGTTTCCTAATGGTGTAGTGCTCTAATCGTACACCGTGGGTCTCATGCACTCCATCGCATAGAACATCAAAGGCCGCGAGGCCTGCTGGAGTGAATCCAAGACTGCTATCCTACCCAGTGTCAGTAGGATGGCCTTTAGGCCTAGCACCTGTATGGATTTAGTTGGGATCTGACTCCCCACCTTCTCCATGTCCGGGTAGTAGTACATCGCAATGTACTCATCTGTAGTCAGGCCACCTTCGAGCCCGCGAGAACGTAGGTTTACTACTTCCCCCCGTCGGGAAAGTCTAGTAATAAAGTATATGTCCTCCACTTCTATGGTGAGGGACATCCCGTCTATCTAGAATGACTTTGAGTCTAGATCCCATTAGTCCACTAACATCTGCAATAGTCCTGATTTGGCCCTTAAGCCACTAAGACACCAAAATTTGTAAAGCCCACATGCACGTAATGCTTGTTGAACCATTAGATATGCCTTTACTACTTCTTCTACATCACCATGTTCATGTTCTCTCCATTCTAGGACCATCCTGCACAAAAAAATTGAGTTTTGTCCATTAGAATACTTAAAAAACCTTAAGCACAGCCGCATACGTGGTTGTTTGCCAAACAGCCGCGTACGTATGTGACTGTTACGCAGAAAATGCCCTCATAGTCTTGTACATACGCATCTGTTTGCCAAATAGCCACGTATGTACGTGACTGTGAGGGAATTTTCTGCGTATATCTATCCCTATAAACGGAAAAACCCTCAATTTCCACGTGGGCTGTGGTGCCTATTTTAGAATGGCCTAGAAACCCAAATGCACCATGGAATTTGACAAAATTTGCATCAAAATGGAAGAGTAGAGCATGGGTAAGTATCTGGAAGAAACGGTAGTGGATTCCACCGCTTGGATCTCCTGGAATTCGTTGTTGAAGTTCTGAGCTCAAATGGGTAAAAATTTCAAATGTTTTATAATGTTTTGAATTTTTTACTATTTATAAAAAAATTTCAAAATTTTGAAAATTTTTACCCCCTTTCCTATAGTTTGGATCGTTTCTAATCCTTTTGGACCGTTTTTGGACTAATTTATGATGTAGGAGACCTTTTTGAGTGTCGTTTTAACCGTTGGATTGACCCATTCGTGCTGATTTCAGGTATCATGTCTAAATTGGCATATAGGTTAGGTTTCATCACCATTTTCATTTTGCATGACCTTATGACCATTTCATTAGAGCCTTAGGTACACACCCACTCTATTATGTCACAGATCCTTCTTGTTGTTTTAGAAGTGGCATGATATGAGTGGTAGAGCTTAACCTTACATGGGTACCCTAGTTAGCGCCTTATTTGCATTTGGTGCCCATGCTGACATTTTGTCCCTTAGGGTGTGGGAGTTTGTTGTATAGTATTTCCATGACATTTCACAAGAGCCTCACACTCTTGATCTTTTGCTGGCCTATTTCCCTCAGGACTCCCTTATGTCAAGTTGTAATTGCATTATCAGGAGCTTTGCCTACCTTATTGAGCCTTACGTTGGCTTCCCTGACATTGAGTTTCAGCCATATAGCCTGAGCTTGTCTCATGTCTAGCCATGGAGAGCCATTTTATATATCCTTTTCAACTTGATTCCCTATTTTTACTGGGAGGGGATTTTCCCCCGAGTGTCACTATCCTACACATGTATCCTTGCATTGAGCATAGGTATGTTCCACTGCTTGTAACTAGTTTGTTTTCCCATATGACACTTGTATCCTCCTAGTCTGTAAGTATAAATCAGTTTTATTATTTTTTCAAGTTTTTTAAATATTTGAAAAAGTCCACAAAAAAAAAACCTAAAAGCCAGACAAGGAAAGATGTTATCTTTTAGTAGCTGTCGAGTCTTGTTGCCTTCAAACAGAGCACTCTATATCACATCCATTGGTTGGGTTTATAGTTTGACTTTAGGAGCTGTACTCATTTATCTGAGTTTATCTCCATCGATTGGTTAAGCTTCCAGTCCCCATGGAGCCTCTATCGATGCCTCCTGTGTCGTACAATTGTCCTAGTTTTGTATATCAGTTTGTGATTCCTTTATTCAGTCACAATTCACCGTTATGCTCTTGTTCAAAGGAATTTGAAACCTGAGTTGGACATTCCTCAGTTATCTTCACTTTGCATGTCAACCATTCTCGGTACAGTTACTGGTTTGTGGACCTTATGATCGAGTCCTTCCACATTATACAGCTTTGCTAAGTACCTCGTGTTGGATGATGGGGGATGCCCTAATTCCCTCCTTCCAACGGATTTCATCCCATCGACTTTAGATCATTTATTATGGGATTGGAATACAGAGTCATTTTTGAGTTCCTTGAGACTTGCAGTCATCAGTGGCAGGTTCTCTCGCCATCGACAGTTTTTGGGAATACATCAATGTCCCCTAATCGATGGATCCTCTAAAGTGTTCAACCTCAACACATTTATTGACACTTGTTAGTTTTCACTCTAGTACCTTGATTCCCATTTTCATTATCGGTGGGTGATCTCGTGTCTGTTAATGGTATACATCAATGACCGGTAATCAGACAATGGACTACTATGTTCGACCTCGACACCTCTATTGACATAGTAGGACATGTACTCATAGAGGTTTGCGTAGAAGACCTTCCAGATTGGTGGCATCTCTTATATGCTACCTCCTTAATCGTGCCAGTATTCATGAGATTTTAGCTCTCATGACTTGATTCCAGTATATGTCAGACATTTCTAGCTATTATAGAGATCTTGATCCATTGTATATCTTCAACAGTTATGGAGATCATGATCCTTTGTATATATTCATCATGGAGATTCTGATCTATGTATATTGTACATGGCGATGACCACTTATGTGATATTTTGTATCATGCGTATTCATGGCCATTGTACTCTTATGTATCCGGGACTACTATATGTATTTGCAGAGTTGTATCATTGTACTATGCTGATTGGGTGGCTGGTCTTCCATTTGGGATCCTTCATCACTCCACTTTTGGGATAAACTTATAATGTATTTCGGCCATCGTATGACCCCTCTAACCTCACACATTAGGGGGCATCTGTTATAGCTGATTTTACCACTTCAAGTGAATCACACTTGTATGGACTTCCCCTATCCCTCTGCAGACTCCTTAGACCCCTTGGGCCATTTTTTGTCCTTTGATGTTCCCTAGACCATCCCTATAAACATATGAAAATTGATACACACAACTTTTAAACCCCTAATCGTGTATATACACGGGTTTGACTCCTAAAACCGCATACATCGGGATGTGTACAAAATCCAAATCCTCTTGGAGTTTTCCTCGACATGGATTCGACTCACTTGACTCTTGGCCTTCCATATGCCTTGAGATCGCTCGGATTCGACCTTTCATTACCCCTTTGAAAAGCTATATAAGGAACTCTTTGGATACATTGAAGGCATAAGAGAATTGAGAGCAAAGAAACTATAGTCCATTATTGCCGGAACTTGTGCTTGAGTCTGCATCCCTTTGTCCCTTGGAGCACTTTTGTGTTCTTCCCAAGCTTGCCTTTTGCTTATGAGCTTGCTATCGAGAGATGGAGGATTGAGGTGGTGGAGGCCCAAGTGGGGGATTCAATTTCTCCGATTCGCAGACATGCCGACAGAGGTTGTATCCATTGTATCTCTGATTTTATATTAATAGAAATATCTTTTGCTATCCAATAATGTATGTTTGAATGAATATTTTATCCATGGTTGATTTCAAATGCTTATACATTACTGATTATATATGCTAGAATAGATCTAACACCCATATATATAGTATGCTTGTCTTGTTTACTTGTTGTTGAGGAAGTGATTCATCAATTCAAGATGAAGTTGGAAAGCTCAACGGGGATCTACTTCAATCATCTGGAATAAGGTATGAGGTATGATCCTTTAGTGTTAGATATTTGATTTCTATTGCATATTGGAAAGGATTGTCTTCTGGAGTCAAGTTGTCTATTGTGGTACCCCAAGCCATAGGAATTTATCTTTGTAACAGGTGGCCTCTAAGATCCTAGGATGAGGGATATCGACCTCAACCAACCCACAACAGTAGGGATAAGGAAGTACACAAGGCTTATCATCTAGAAGCCTTGAGAAACTTCTCTTTTTCCCTTTTTACCCGGGGTACTGCACTTCTCCTTCTATGACATAGCGGTTCTGGTAATAACCGCCTATGGACCAAGGGAAATGGGTGGTGGCACCGCTTGTGGACAACCTATGAAAGGTGGTGCAAGCGGGGGTACCGCTCCTAGATAAAGGGGCATGCGCGGTGCTGGGAATTTGTATGACAAATTGATGAAAAACCATTTAGTTTCCACTCCATAAGCTGGGATTCAGGGCAAGTAGGTATGTCAAATGTCTTATCACATGATGGTGACAGGATTTTGGTATAACAGATGATCCACTAGAAGATATTTCTAGAGTATATTTTCTATCTCTATAAACTCTTCTTGAGCTATTGGACCTCTAGCGGGAATTTCTCCTTGAACTACTCCCACTCCCTTTTGGATTTGTTGTCCGATGCCCAAAGCTTATATGCCTTTGGATGTCTGTCAAACTCTATAGCATGGCTACATTCAAATGATTTTTTTCTTCCTGAGCTTTAATCGTCCTTTCATTATCTTCTCTGTAACTTTGCGACTCCACCCTTAGGATTCTCATGGTGGTTGCAAATATCTAAGGGAGTCTCTTGATATTTTCTCCCATTAGATTATGTTTTAGCATTCTCAACCTGTATGTTATCCCCCATGGCATATTTCTCAAGCTCGTAGGGATCCTATGTGTCATCCATGATGTTGATCTTCTAGGCCCAACCAAGACCAAATTTTCCAAACTGCACTACGTGGAATTTTTCCTTTGATGTGACTATGATTCTACAAAATGTGTTCATAAACATAATAGCTACGTGATATTCTCAGAAATTTATAAATTATTTGCCTGCATTTGGGAAAATCCTATATTGACAAATTGTTAAAGCATATACTTTTCTCATAATCAACGACTATCTCAGGGGGGCGACGGGGGTCAAAGCATAGATTTTTTTGTAAATATTTTGATTTTGCGCAATCTAGCACATAAGTTCATGACCATTTTTCAATTTTCGGGAACCTCCAAATCTCACTGGAAAAAACTGTTGAAATTCTCTGTTTCGACGGATTTACCATTTTTTCTTTGACCTATTTCGAAGCAACTCACTTATTTGTGCCAATTGGTGAACTCATCTATTTCTTACGACCTGTTTTGATGCAACTCACTTATTTGAGTCGATCGGAGAACTCTTCTGTTTCCTTCAACTTGTCTCGGCGTGACTTACTTATTTGTGTCGATCGGTGAACTCGTTTGTTTCTGTCGACCTATTTCGACAGACTCATCTTTCATCATCGATAAAAAATTGTCGATCGCCAACCACCGACTGCTTCATGCGTCGATCGTCGACCGCCAACTGCTTCTTTCACCAAGCTTCACAAACTTCATCGCCACAACTCTGTCTATCACGCAAAAACTTATCTTAGCTCATTGACTCTTTCACTATTTCTGGATGATATCCGTCACCACACTCCCCATGATGCTGACATGTTGTTGTGATCTCACCAAATCTTTCCAAAACGTATCATTGGACTCAGCTTAACTTGCCGACATAGATATAGACGAAATTTCAAAACACTTAGAATTTTTTTTATTTCTTTCGTTGTTGACTGGTGCTCATAGGGGGTGATCATACCTTTGCAAAATATTCAACTTATCTCATTTAGGTTCGAGGTTGTAACCTTTGTTTCTGATACCGCACTGTCATGTCCCCTCTCGTCAATCTAGTGTAATGGAGAGGACGCGATGCTATAATCGGGCATCTAGCCCCATGAACATAAGAAAAAATGCATTGGAAGTAAAAGACATATGCATATGCATAATAGAGAAAAATATAGCGGAAGTCAATCTCTACTTGAACCTCTAGAAAGCATTCAATACATTCATAATAATTCTTAAAAAAATACATTGCAGAATTAATACAAGAGAGTACTTATCTTGAAAATGAGCTGCCCCAAGAAACTAGCTATGCTTTTGCAATGTTTCACCCAACCTTAGGCCATTTGTTCTCATCAATATCTCAACACAACTTCCACCCTTGATTTGTACATGATTTCTACAAGGAAAAATGGAACATCGGACTCACACATAGCCAAATACACACCAAGGTCCAACCAAGCCAATCCACAATTGGGTTTATCAGGATGCTAATACAATGGAAAGGAAGAATTGCTAATCTTGTGAGCTCAACCACATAGCTATGGATACCTCTACAAGATCTATTTAGATTGGTCACCACATTACCTACATACTTGACACAAGGAAGTATTCCCTTCACTGCTACACAGTCCCTCAGGTCATACCTTCCATTCTAGTGTTCTCACAGGTGTGCATAGAAGAGTATTCAGCCCCTTTTGATCTTTTGTGAGGTTCCTCTCTTCACTAGGTATATCAATCCAATTTTGGTCCTCTTCCACTCCTAATTCTTACGTACAGTTTAGACCAAAACAAGGATACACATAACAACAAGACAAAAGTGTTGGGTATGAAGAAAATTGTTTTGGATGTGGGATTCCCAAGATGGGGTTTCCATTAGTCTCAAAAGTCGTGGGAAACCAAAAATGAAATGGTAAATGGGTAATCAACCCTAGGAGAGAAAATTCGATTTCAGAAAATGTTTACGGGCCTTAGAGGGGCATAAATGACCTCTATAAACCCCCAAATCATGAATCCCTTCTTCCCATCCACTGTGCAACACAAAAACGGATTTCCATCCATGGAAAAATGAAGAAAAAAGTAGAAAAATGTGAAGAAAATACCCCAGCTAGCTACAGCTGCATGAGGAAGTGAAAATCATGGGTGAGTAATGGATTGGGCACACATTTCTGGGTGTTTTATTTCCCCACAAGAAAAAATACGATTTCCCAGAATTCATGGCTTTCCCATACACGAAATTGGTTGCCATACCTCTCCATTTCGAATGCATTAAATCCCTCAATTAACTCTTGGAAGAATTAAATGATTGGGTGCATAAATCAAAATGGGTAGTTGAGGGTTTATGGGTTTTCTCATTGACATGTGGCTTAACACTATTGGATCAGGTGTTTGAATAATTTCCATCCCTATTCCTTGTGAAAATCATGTCCCCATCTCTTGTTGCATCGCATAGCTAGTTGTGGGTATTTTATTAAATTGTATATTCACATGATGTCTCAATTTATATTGTGCCTGGCTAGCATGAGAACCATAGGCATCGATTTTAATTACCAATACATAAAACGCTAAATTGATGGAGAGACCTTGGCCTTGAGCTCCTTACTATGATTTAATAACGATATTTACATCATTTACAATTTTAATGCAATAGGGTCAAAATTGGGATATTATAGGGTTATACAATTTGTATATTATAAGCTTTAGATTTCAAGATAATACTTGCACAATGCTTACCTTATGTGACAATAAAGAATTACACATTCAACCAACCACTTTATAATAAAAAAATACAATAGAAAAATAATTATTCAACAAAAGCATAACCTACATGTGAAAAGATGCAATGCATTTTTAGCATTTAATGCGTCGATGACCATTTTTATTTTGTATTAGAAACTTTGAAAACAATTTAATTTATTTTCAACATGATAGTTGTAATTTTTTTTGTTAATTGCCATACCCAACATCATAAAATGAATTAAAAAACATAATTGGAATTATAGAATATAACAACTATAAAATGATATATCCACAATATAAATGCTAGTGAAATAAAACATCTACAAATCACTCTTTGTTCCCATCACCCTGAGCATGTTCCTCAGTTGACATTATAACATTGTTGTTCTCAAAAATATGTTTTGGCCTTTGATCATGTCTTTGTTTTTCATATATTGATATCTTGTTTACTTTTATTATTGAAGTGCAATGGTGCACATTGTATTTTTAATGTGTGTCGTTTTTTTAAATACAAAAAAAGGTATGGAGCATACATTTCTTATAAATTAATTGAATTATCAAAGAAAAAAATGAGCACGAATTTTGGTTTTTAAAGTGAGTTTATTATAAAAAAATTCAGTTTTTTTTATTATTTTTTCAAAAATTATGAGAGACTCATACAAGAGAAATTTATCAAGGACCACTTTAGCCTAGCATATGGCTCAATTTTTATGAAGAACCAAATTTGCAAGAGATTATGAATTACATAAGGATAAATTCAAGGTATATAAGTTCTCACTATTCATCTCAAATATTTCCCCTATTGGTTTCAAAATAATTGAGTATTTCTTTGTTCATATTCATATTTACAATTCATTCTGAAGAGAAAAAAGGGTTTTGTTAGTTATTATCAATTCTAGAAACCTTAGAAACCTTATCTCTTTTGTTGTTTCATTCCCCTCTACGTGGCGATAAATTTTAGCATTAAAGTTTTACGCTCTCAACTATTTGACAATTAGAATTATTTTATAGACATTAGAAATTGAATGGCTTTGTGCATGTATATATGAGGAGTTGGAGAGCTTTTGAAATATGACCACTTATTACATTCGATCCCAAAACATGCCATTATTAGTTTTTTTTGCTTTAATGCTTTTGTGGTTTTCAATGTGCACTTCACAATATAACAAACCAATGTGTTTTTAATGAAGGAAATGTTATAGATTTACATATATAAAAATCATAGGTTATCTCGTGTGAAATATATACAAAGTACATACCAATGATCTTATTAATGTATAATGCACTAGTAAAATTTAATTCATATTTTTAGTAATTTTGTATACTTTAATGGTGCATATTATTGTATGTGGCACGTTGCTGTGTATTACTAAAATTTATATTGTTTCATTGGAGTAATTTTTTAACTTAAATTATATATTTAAATTATATACTTTATTTGTAAAACATATTTCATAGTTTTCATATTTCATAATGAAATGAATTTATTAATAAAATATGTATAGTTAAATTTCAAGGAAAAATGTTTGATAAAATAAGCACATGTGACCACATCCTAGAAAGAGAGAAATGCAGGTTTTTGATATTTTAGTTTAAAATTAATATGTTTGAATTATCTATATATTTATTGATAAATGTGCATCATGCAGAGTAAAATTTGAACAAACTAAATAAAATTATTACAATTTAAGTTTGTAAGAGCATAAAACCTTGATCAAAATGTTGAAAATAGATGAATCCGTGAATACAAGCTAATCATCATGAAATGTTTCTTTGAATTTTCATTCATAATGTACTTCTTAGAAATACTTTATAACATGTTTTAAACAATCTATTTCACATTTGTTGAATGTTGTATATGAAAACATAGAAGAGAATATAGTCCTTGGAAGATAAAGTTTATGAAGGGTGTAATGATGATGACTTGGCACTCGGGTTATCTAGATTGGTATTGATAGTGAACGAAAGAGGTAGGATTTTTTATAAAATTATGAGGGATATAGTTAAAAAAATGTGTAAATGTACTTTTTGCTTATAGTACAAAAATCAATCCAATAAGTCAAAGAATCAACTTATATATTAAATACAAGAAATGTTTCTAGAAAAATGGTCAATGAGATTTATGATACTTGCAACAACAAAAATTAATCATTTAAAAATTACTTTTCATAAACATGTATTCTTATAATATGTATAAACTACTAAAAAAACTATGAAGATAATATCTCAACTATATTACTTTCATATCAATATAAAACACTTTTTTCTTTCCTCCTCTTTTTTTAGAAATATTATAAAAATTTTAAAGGATAAACATTGTGATATTCGAATCATGCCAACATGGATGTATAAAAAAGTATACAAGGAGATGGTAAAAAAATAAACATGATTGAATCGTAAGAGAATCCATCTCAACAACAACTTGCATCAAAGGAATGTAATCATTGATTTTTATTTTATGGACATGGATTTTAATTGTTGCATAAAATGCTAAATTACAATTGTTTTGTTGTGATAAAGAAACGAAAATGGAACTCATTCAACACATAAGACAAGACAATAATTATTTGTATGCAAATCTGATCACTAAGAAATGATAGAAAATTGCACAATATATATAATCATTCACACCATAAGACTAATACAAGAACCATCAAGATTTATTAATTTGTTAGGTGAGCCCTTTTATAAGAGGTGATTAAACTAGCCTATCTTCTAAAACTATACATTACATAGTTGATAACCTTACATAGAAAACAAAAGAGAGAGGGGTGTCTCCTTGAAAGCCGTAATCAAAACTACGGGGATAATCAAGGGGTGTGCTCTTCATGTGTCTCAATTCCTCCCTGTGTAGATCCATAAGCATCCTCAATTCCATGATGCGATGAGGAAACTAACGTTGGAGAAATGAAGAAGAGAATCACTTGGCATGTGCTAGAGGATGATCCTTGCATCGAATCAGAAATAAGACATGCTTCTATTGTCGGGTATTGAGAGTGCGAGAATATATGATAGTGTCACAATAAAAAGGGGACTGGAGGTTTCGAATGTTGTAAGTGGGATGGTGGAAAATGACCAATTCCTTAAGAAGAGGGGTCTCAAATAATTTCAAGTTTTTCACATTGATTACAGCATAAATGCCCAACTAAGATGGTAAGTCTAAGTGGTAGGAATTTGTAACGTACCTAAAGTTACCTAACTACATAGTTACCAATCTTACAAATTATATACGAATTCTTATTGATTAGTTAATATTCAATATTATAAACAATCCCCACTATTATTTCCACCTTCCTAACTTTTTTTTAATAGAAACTGAGAAAAGTATGTATTTAAGGGGTTGTGCACAACCATTCAGTACAAAAATACAGCAATAAGAAGATGATAACAAGAAAATAGAGTCTGAAACAAAAACAGGCCAGAAAGAGGGCCTTCTAGAATCGCTATAAAAGTTCGTATTCTGAATATTAATAGTAATAGTGTAAATTTGAATAAACTGTTGGTTTAAGACTATGCCAAAAACCATTAACTATATAAATATCATTTAGGTTTTCCTAGAAACCCCACAGGCTGGGTGACATAGTCTTCTTCGATTCTCTAAGTGGCTGCTCCTTGGTTTTCTTGAGGGTGGCTTCTTTGGTTCAGCTACATCAAATTCTATAGATTTTCCCAAATACGGTCAATCTTACCCATCATCTCTTTCATGTCCATATCATGGTCATCGATTCTTGCATCATGGCAGCTAGTTTGGTAGGAGACGTAGCACACATCCTCCACTAATTGCTAGACTTCGTTTGCAATTTTACTGTTTTCAGTGATTCCAATAGCCACAAAATCTTCCAAATGCTGAATATTCACCTTTAAATCATCAAAACCTTCCTTGACACTTCATTGTACAGGGTCCATACCTCTACGCTCCATGCCAAAAATAGGTGGGGTTTTTTTGCTACGAATATTCTGCCCAAATTCGGGAGGAGAGGTAGCGGGTCAGTCCACTAAATCACCTGAGAATAGTTGAATGAGACCCCCCTCAACAGAACCCACAATAATGGAGTCAACAAGAAAAAAGGAGGGCATGCCCACAATGTCTCCGTGGAGAAAAGAGGTGAAATGGACTCCAATCCCACCAACAATAGCAGAAAAATATGTAACGTCAGGGTGCTCAATCTGAATGTGGCTCCCAAGCACACCAGCAACAGAATACACATGCGGGATGAGACCAACAGAGGGAAAAGTAGGGAAATAAATCAAATCCAAAGGCCGAGAGAAACGTGAATGCTGGAAGACTGTGGGTAACGACCACCCAACTGAAAGCTCGGGATAAATATGTAGATAGGTCTGCAACTTGTCGCCAAGAGGGAGCACAAAAACATAGAACAAAGGAATGTACTTGGAAGGGGGACAGAGGATAATATCCCAAGGGAGGGCCATTACGTGCATGGAGGGATGGACAAGACTATGGGAACATAGTGCAATGTGAAGACTAGAGAGGGTGGCCATAAATGGAGAGGATGGGACGATAAATGGAGAAGACATGAAGGTAAAAAGGGATGATGGTGGAAGCCACATGTCCCCATGATGAAAGCTCAGGATTTTAGGAGTCAAGCCATCATCCAAAACCATAATCGGATGCTTAACAATTAGCCCAAATTTAAGTCCTAGAAATGGGGAAGGAGGCCCTTATAGAAACTTAAGGAATAGGTTTAGAACTAACCTCTTCATCATTAAGAGAAATGGAACCTTAAGGAAGAGAGGCACCTATGTTTTCCAAAGAATCATCTAGGATATTATTCGCTCTTAGAATATGGTAGTAGGAAGTGGAATATGAATGATCCTGTCGTAAAACCTTCTGCATTTGATGGAGCTTACTGAATACCATGTTATCATCTGGGGTATAACATGTCAAGAATCCCCAAAAACTAGCAGTATTGAGGCGATCCTTTTATCTAGAATTTACAAGCCTTGAAGAAGTGCCAACCACTCAGTCTCATTGTTGGTCTTGTGTCCCATCCCCCACTCAAAATGTCCTTATAATTTTTCCTCTAGGGTCAAGGATGACCCCTCCCACACCTGCCTCCCATGGGTTGCCTCTTGAGGAAGCATCAAAGAATAAAGAGTAGGAATTTTTCTCTTGAATCCATTGAAAGAGGTCATTAGAGTTTTTCCTGATCTCCCAAGGCTAATTGAAGTAGATATTTTTGGACTGAGGGGAAATCCTTTGTGGGAAATTGTTGCAACAGCTGGAGACTTGGGATGATAGGTCCTATGAATCTAGAAGGCCCAATCCTCTTGAAGCTAACTTTTCTATTGTCGTTCCAGTTCTATTTGAAATTATTCGATTTGGGACAACCTTTTCACCTTTGAAAATTGCTCCATTCCTGGCCAACCAGAGCTTCCAGCATATATTTTTGGGAATGGAGTTCCAAATCCTTTTTAGAATGGGTTTCATCCTGAGACATCCTGGGAAGAGTCTATTCTAGTCTATGAGGATTTGTCCAAGGGGTTCAGGATGTTTAAAGCGGGAACAAACAGGGTGCAAGATAGACCTCCAAACTTGAAGGGAGACACTACACTGAAGAAAAATATGGGAAGTAGTCTTTGAATCAGTGTTTCATAAAGCACATCAAGAGGGGCCTTCTATTCCTCTTTTGTTGAGGTTATCAGTTGTGAGTAATTTATTATGCATTAATAGCCAAATAAAATAGTTAACTTTGGGAATGCAATCCGGATTCCAAAACGTTTTCCATAGATTTGTTGTAGCTATGGTTGTATTAGTTTGAAGCAGCTTGTATCCTTCCTTGAAAGTGTAGTTACCATTTCTACCCCAGCTGATAAAATCTTTGGCAGTTTTGTAGATGGGATCTTTTCCATAGAGGAACGAGATCAGGAGATCGACAGGTTGATTTATATGCTCAGGAGGATGGAGAGATTTCCACCCATTCCAATTTCCATTATGGTCCCAAGTGGATACATCGTAAAGGGTCAGTATGCCACTATCATTGTCCCATTTGGAGAGATCCTCCAAGGAGTGAACAGAGGATAAAGGGGGGTGCCCAAGGATTCTTTCAATCTAGATATTGATCTTCTTGTCATTGTCAGGGATCCAATAGAAGTCAGTTTGTATCAGCTTAAGAGAGGTTTTGCATAGCTACCAGATCGATGTGCCTTGTCCTTCTCATTGGTGGTTAAGGATTTTGGGATGGGGCTTCATTATGTATTTTTTCCTTATAACCTCCTTCCACCAATCCCTACTTCCTTTTTCCATTCTCCAGACAATTTTGGCTCATAGAGCTTCATTAATTTGCTCCGAGTCTCTAATTTCCATCCCATCTTTTAGCTTATAAGGAGCCTTTACTGTAGCCCAGTTTACCAGATGGATTTTCTTGTTCTGGGATTCACCTCCTTGCCAAAGGAACTTTCTTATTTCCATGCATATGTTGTTCATGACCATCTTACGATCAAGGACCATCGAGCTAGTGTAAATGGGGTAAGAGGAGAGGATGGATTAGATGAGTGTGGTTTTCCCTGCTAGGTTAAGCCATCTGGATCCCAAGAAGAGAGTCTTATTTTTTATTTTTTGGATAACAAGTCTCCACATTGTAGACAAGAAGGAATTTTTGGTAATGGGGATCCCCAGATAATTGAAGTGATTCCATTCTAGGTTTACTCTGATTTTTAGGATCTGACATATTTCTATGAGGGTGTTGACAATGCAATGCCACCCATAGAGATGACATTTATTAAGGTTTACCATACTACTAGAGGAACTGAGGGAGATATCAAGGGACTGAAGGAAATGCATGTCCATTTGAGGGGAAGCACTCCCCAACAATATGGTGCTGTCGGTGAAGAGAGCATGATTGATGGGTTGAACCCTTGCTTTAAAAGAGAGTCCTGGAATTTGTCCCTCCTCAAGGATTCTATTGAGTCTTCTGATCAGGGATTTGGCCACAAGGATGTAGAGGAAGGGGGAGAGGGGACAACCCTACTTGATTCCTCTCTTGGCTTTGAAGAAGTCAGAGGGCCTACCATTGACTACGAGGGCTATCCATGGGGAACTGATGGAGGATTGCATATGCTTAACAAATATAGGGGGAAGTGATACTTATCCAAGATCAAAAAAATTAATTCATGCCTTAAATAGTCGAAGACATTGGGCATTGGGTAAATCAAGCTTAAATGCCATTCCAGCTTCACACCTATTCAAACTAGAGTAAATTTCTTCTTGAACAAGGAGGATGTTATCACTTATATGATGACCTGTGATGAAACCTCCCTGATTTGGAAATATTAGAGAAGGGATAATAGCCTTTAGTCTAAGGGAAAATATTTTGGAGAAGATCTTATAGGATGTGTTACAGAAAGAGATTAGCCTGAATCATTTGATGGAAGTGGGGTTGGGATATTTTGGAATTAGAGCAAGAAACGTGGAGTTGGTTTCCCCACCGATATTCCCTTTGGACATCTAGGAAATAAGACACACCATCTTCTTTTTTATTAAGTTCCAACATATCCGATAGAAGCGGATAGGAAAGCCATCTAGCCCAGGGGATTTATCTGGATGGAGGGTCCAGATTGCCTTTTTAATTTCATCTTCGGAAATAGGGGATTCTAAATATTTATATTTCTTAGGGATGATGATGGAGAGAATGTCCTTGGTCATATCAATGATATCCTCTTGCGAGGCTTCTTCCTCTTTGTTGTAAATATTCTCAAAAATGCTCCTTACCTTAGAGATTATTTCAACTCAATTTGAGATGGTGGTTCCACCATCCCTTTTAATCTATGTTATCATATTCCTCTATTGGTTCTCTTTCCATTGATTATGAAAGAACTTGGTGATTTTATCGCCACAAAGTAGCCAAAGGTTTCTGGACCGCAACCACTAGCTTTCCTCCCCCTGTCTAAGAGTAATTTTTAATTTTTTTTCAAGCTCTATTTCTTGATCCAAAATTTCTCTGGTTACTTCTTCCTTCTCTATGCTTTCTTGTAAAGTTTCCATTTGTTTCACAAGTTCACGATTCCTTATTATGGGCTCTTGATAAATTTTTGTGGCCCATTGTTTGAGGGTGATCTTGACCTGCTTCAATTTTTTCTCCCATATATAGGCGGGGGAACCAGGGACAAATATGTTCCAGGAATTGTAAATGATGTCCATGAATCCCTTCGACTCCAACCAAATATGATTGAATTAGAAAGGAAGTGGCACAAGTTTCCCAACTGAGGAGAGGAAAATTCAAATCGGTTTGCGATCTAAGATAGCCAGTCCGAAGGAGCTTTCATTATGGAATGGACAAGTTCTTGAGGAGATGGGTGCTAACCAACACTCTATCCAATCTTGTTGCAATGTGTCCCGGTCCTATCCTTCTATTGTTCCAAGTGAAGCTTGCATTTTTAGGCTTGATGTCTAATAAGCTCCATAGAGATATAAGATCATCCATCCTCTCACCGAAAGGGTCCCTAATTTTGGATCCTCTCTTGCGTTCTTCATCTGATATGGTGACATTGAAATCACCTACAATGATACATGTAATATGTTTTTTGCTACACATTGGTATTACAAATAATTCTAGAAAATTTCCTTTTGATCCTGAATGGTGGGACTGTAGATCTTCCCAACCCAGAGGAATTCCTTCTTTTCCTTGTCTTCAAGCTCCACGAAGAGCTAGTTGCTTTTTTCAACAGCAGAGCACATTAAATATTTCCCCTCATCCCACCAAGTGAGAAGACCTCCTGAGGCCCCAATTGCGCTAATTGTTTTCCATTCACCTTTTGTCCAAATATTTTTCATTGTTGAAAGACTTTCTTCAGTAGTATTTTTTGTCTCTAGGATGAGGAGGATGGATTTGGCTTCCATTGATCTATATCTTTTGATAACTTCTATCTCCCGTTGACCTCCTAATCCTCGACAATTCCAAGAGACAAGCTTCATTATTTTATATGTAGGTGAAGCGTTGTTTCCTTTTCCTTTTTCTCTTCTTTGGTGCTAAGAAGATATTTACTGGATAGAGGGTTTCTTACCAGGAATTATAAATTAGAATTTTTTCCTGGTGCTCTTTCCCTGGAAGCTTCCTGTTCTCTAACAGTCATGTTGGATTTCCTTCCCCTTCTGTCTTGTGGCTCTTTCTCTTCATTGGAATTTTCATAAATTTCCTTTGTATTTTATTTTTCCCTTGATTGGGTGATTTAACCTCCAGTAATTGTTGAGGATTCAGGTCTTTCTTCTAGATGGATTTGGATGGGAATGTCATGAGACATTGTCTCATTCTTCATTAGAGGAGGAAATTCTTTTGGAACTTCCACTTCATGGGGAGTGATTGTTTCCTCTCCCTCCGTAGATTCAACTACTTCAGTGTCTTCATTGGCTAGTGCTTGAAACTTGTTTCTAGCTGCATTCTTTGCCGAAGTGGGATGTGGTTGCATGGGTGTCGTTTTTTCACCCTTTCTTATGTTGATTGCATTCCATCCTTCTTCATGGTTTTCATCAGTATTGGGTTTATCTATATTTTTAGGGAAGAACTTTGCAAAATTCCCATACTCATGACAATATTTGCATTTAAATGGTGTTTTCTCATAGTCCACAGTATGCAGGTGATTCCAGCCATCCATTGACAGGTTGATGGCTTCAAGAAGCCCTTCTTTTTGGGTCGAATTCTACACATATCCTTGCCTAGGAGAACATGGGGGCTTTGGGCTCTAATTTATCAATGTATTTCCCCAGTGTATTTCTGATTGAGAAAAAATCCTCGTCGTTCTAGCAGTGTAAGGGAATATTGGGAAGCTTCACCCAAATCAAAACTTCCTTGGGAATGTATTTTTCAAGATAGTAGGAAAGATCCCATTTGTTAAGCTACATACCCCTTGGGCCCATAAAATATGGTCCATTTCTGAAGATGATATCTCTATCTTCATTTTTTTCAAAGATGAAGACGAAGTACCCCTTCTCACAAAATATTTGTTGCACTTCCCCTTGAATGAGGGGTCTTCAATTTTTACTAACCCAAACTTCAATAGATCTGGGGGAATTCCAGAGTCCTGTAAACAACCCAATCAATCCTTTCTCTGACAGAGTGACTGCTTCCTACTTAGACACTACTGAATATAACTTGACATCAGGAATTTCAAAATGTTTCACAAAACGAGAGGAGGAGGGAAGGCTGGTCATGGGAGGCGCTTGAGAAGACACAATACAGAGAAAATATTCTTCAAAATCGTCTAGGTCTAGCTTGGGGGGATCCATGGACTTCAAGGTTAGAAGCAAGAACTCGCTCACAGTCAACAGAAAACCCTATCAGTCGTGGCCACAAACCCTAAAATCTTGATGTGTGATCTAAAGGTTCAGTTCTTATTCTTCCACCTTCCTAACTTGACCATACCTTCCCAACACTTCCAAAATTCAGATTCAAATATGGAAACTGTATAGTTGGTCCTTAATGAAACATCCCCAACATGCCCACCCTGATGTCTAAATTTTGAATTACCCAACATTGGAACATTGGACCTTGGAAGTCGTAAATGACTAAACAAAATTATCAATTTCCTTTCTGATGTGGGTCCTGTTGCATGGGAACTTAATGAAAAACATCATAAACTTGAATGATTCACATGCATGGGAAGCTATTACCCTTCAACTCATAATTTGGAAGTAGAAAAGTGGAATGAAACCAAAAATCCATAAGGAAACCCCTGATTTTGACATTAGTACCTCAGTGTCGGCACCTAGGCATTAGCTCCAATACTATGATCCTTCCAAGAATAATATCTCAATCTTGATATCAGCACATCGACATGTAGGAAACTCACTTGTTTTTAATAACATACTCTACCAGGATTTCCCTTCTGGACTTAAGCGATAGCAAGGGTACTTCTCAATGGAAACTCATAAATATTCTTTTGATTAAAAAGAAATGTGTATATACAAATTAAACATACACAATAGAAATATAATTGATATACAGTCATGATTCATGCATATACCATCATAATAAAATATAGGCATAAATAAAAACATTTATGATTTAGATATACAAGAACACTTATCTTAAACAATGCACATCCAAGAAACTAGTTGTGTGTGAGAAACTTACAACCCAAATGTAGGAACTCTATGCAGCATATACTCTTTTTGCTGAGAGGCCACCCTCAAGTTGGCCTATGAGGCCATCAGGGTGAACGAAACAGTTATAGGATTCTCTCTCTCATCCCACAATTCAATCGCTATCTACACTTATCTAGATTCACATATAGAGCTCTATACGTATCTCTCTTAGCCCTCATATCCTTGGCTTCAACAATACCTTCCCCACACAAAACCCTTCTTGGCTCAAGAATCCCCTTCATTGATCCATGGTTCTCTTGGGTGATCCATCTTGTCGATTTCTTCTAGTGTGTGCATAAAAGAATACCAATATGCTAAATGTTGTTGAAGAACCACTTGTATACTAAATCCATGGATACTCAAGCATCTATGAGCAACAAAACTCAAAGAGAAAGTTCCTTATATTTCCTATCCTCTTCGATCACCTACAATCATCAATTGTTTCCTTCTAAATCTACAACTTTGTTCCTAAATTTGAATTTACTGGGTTATATGCAGTTATGCACAACAATATAGATCTCTCTGCAGAGTAGACATTCCTTCCTAAATGATGATAGAATGTGTGTGTATACTCCAAGAGGTATGAGAAAAGGGTGAAAGACAACTGACATGGATTTTGGCAGTAGAAGAAAGGACTCTTGACAGTTGATAACACTAGTACAAAATGAGAGATAAGTGACCAAGAGACCAAGAAATTTGGTCACCATGGGTTTTTCAAGGGATAAATGATCAAAATTGAGAATTTTTAAGTGAGCTAACTAAAAATGACCAAGATAATTGACCAATTTGGTCACAGGATAAGAAATGAACTAAAAATGAAATTTTTTGTCATGGGATAAGAACTAAACTAAAAACGGCCACATAACAATTGGTCATTTATTTGGCCATTTTTAGTGGTTTCACTGCGAAAATGAAAAATTACAATTTTGACAATGAATGTGTACAATTTACTAAATTTTAACACTGCGGATGTATTAAGAGACCCCCAGACCCCACTTCTAGGGGGTCTCTGAATCCATCTGCAGTGTTAAAATTTAGTAAATTGTAACATTGTAGGTGGATTCAGAGACACAATCTTCATCTCGATATTGTTGTGAAGTTGGTTTTATTATGTTTTTCTTGTCATGATGGTCATGTTCATATTTTGTTTGAACAAAACCATTATCATTTGACCCTCTCTGCAGTTTGTTAAATTTTTGACAAGTTCATGTATTTTGCATCATCATGTTAGCTTAAAATTGTCAATTTCACTAATTATCCATATGCATCCATTCATTATGATTCTTCTCATGTCTAAGTTTGGAAAGTTATAAAGTTCCCCTCTGGTCTCTCCCCTACAAAAAATTGTCAATATGCTCCATTTTGAAAAGAGAAAAAATCATCCGCTTTTGTAAAAGAAAAATTTTAAAATGAGTTACCATGATTCTAATGTTTCCTCACATTGACATTGAATATTAAATGGGCACCCCTAAATGTATTTTTTATAACATCCAACTTTAATTGTACATGGATCTTTCAAAACTAAAAATACATGTTAGATGTGTACACTATCTACAAGTTTGGTTTCATAGTTCTTTTGATATTATTGGATTATATGTATTATAACCACTGCTTTGATTTTTCCTTTATCATTGCTTCATCTAGTAATATTTTTATATCACTGGCAATAAACATATTCTTTATTTAATTGATTATATTTTATTTGGTTTGTATGTATAGTAGTTTATTTTGGATTGCAATTGCTTCGATAATGTGCCAATTCAATGTCAACATTATAGGTTAATTTCATGTCCTTTTTATAGTATGGGTGTTTTGGATCCTCGTATGAGACTAAAATGGATCACTAGTATTTGTATGTTTGTATAAATTTGTTGTGATAGAAATATAATTTTTGTTGACTAATATATGTATCGTAATAAAATTTTATTTATTTTAGATATATTTCCATAACTTGTTTGGATTGTAGCCATGTCATAATGTTTGAAGATCCAACTCATTTTTCGGTATAACTTATACCCATCCTCCATGACATAAATAAATCAAACAAATTATGTAAGCATTGTCGAGTTATAAAATTCCTAATCAATTAATCAAATCAGAAAAGTCAAGCTGGGAACATAATGTGCACAATATGGAATTCCAATAGGAATGTGACCATCGTCACAAAAAACATGAATAGAAGGGCATTCAAAAGGGCACCCCTAAATTTTTTCCATTCTGATTCAGAGCATTTTTCATTGTATATGAGCGTGGAGATTGTATTTAATGATGATGATGATGAAGAGGATTTGTTTAGGATACTTACCAGAATAAAAACCAACAATATGGGAGGGAGGACAATAAAAACCAACAATATGGGAGGGAGGACAATTGGAAATAGGGAGGACAATTGGCAATATGGAGGATGATTGGCAGGTATTAACCAACGAAAGAGGTCAAATGAATCAAGAACATTTCTAGAAGCCAATAAAATATTTTTCTATTCACATTTTCACTCAACGACAGTGGTCATTGATTATATGACATCTCTACAAAAATATTATACATTGATTTGTGAATCCACTAAAGAAGTATTTTTTCCATCGTTTTCTAGGGTTTGCAGATATGATTCTATAACCATATTGTTTGAATTGTATTCTATTTTGTATCTAGAGGCCTATGAGGATTTATATTTGCATGTTATGTGTACAATGACTACTACATCTGACAACACGTATAGTGATCTCAATGATCCCTCTTTCTTCTCGGGCATCAACACTTTATCTAAAGAATAAACATTATATTTTTTAATTCATATGTTAATGCTCCTTTTTTTCTTTTGTAATTAATTATGTTAATTCTCATTCAATGTATCTTGTTGTTGCAAACTATCAATTTTAAATTTTAAATTATAATTATAGGATACCCAATATTATAAATTATAACATTTCGTAAAAAAAAATTGAAAAACCTTTATAAATTATAAATTATAACATTATAAAATTATAGAATACCCACCTTTATAATTATAACATTTTGTAAAACAAAAAAATTAGAAAACATTTATAAATTATAAATTATAACATTATTAATTATAGAATAACTACCTTTATAAATTATAACATTTAGTAAAAAAAATTGAAAAACCTATTGGAGCCAATAGAAAATTGTTTAGCAATTTAGGGAACCACATCTAAAGAATACATATCAAACCATAAAAAGGATTCCCTGACAAGGCACATCGAGGGTGTTCAATGTGGAAACCAGATCGGTGCCAAGTTCTGGTAGTTTATCTCTTATGAGCATTCCATCGATCCCATTGGGAAATACCATGACACTTCTTATCTACAGCTTGAAAGGGTTAATGTTTACTTCAATCCAGGTGTGGGAGATTTTATCCATGTGCTATGCTCATGGATCTCGAGCCTAGTACCATGGATATATTGAGCCATGAGCTGTGCTCATGGATCTTGAGACTAGTACCATGGACATATTGAGGATAGGTATTTATGTCTAGGTATTTAGGCTAGACAACTTCATTTTTTACCATTTTGGGGTTGGAAACAATTGGGCCAAGGGCCATTAAACTAAGGGGGGGAAAGCTCATCATTTTGGTGGTTGACTTCAAGAGAAAGAAGGATGAGAACTGGTATTTCCTCCAAGGTATATATCTTTCATATTCAAACCCTCATTCTTTTATTTTTTTGAAATATAGGTTTTCAATTGTGAATATGTTGGAGGGTTTGTAGATCGGAGCATAGGTAAAATAGGTAGCAACAGTGAAAAAGATATTGGCAGATGTGAGAATGGGTAATGGCCTTCCTATTAGTACTTTATTGCAGTAGGGATGGCATTCTGAAGAAGAATATAATTCTGTGACATTCATTTTATCCAACTAAAATTTCATCATTTCTTTCCACCATGAACATAATTAGGTGGATCTTCACCAATGGAATCAAGAGAACCTAATGGTTCTGAGCGATATCTACCTTATGAATTGGGGTCCTAGGGTCACTAACATACTAGGGTGTGGCTTATAGACATCAAGGGTTTGAAGCATAAACATATAGAATTAGGGTTATCAATATGAGTACAATTTTCAAACGGTTGATCCTAGCTTTCAATACCTCCTTCGAATGCTCGAAAGCTCTCTGCACTTCAATACCTGCAATAAAGATTGATTATTTTCCACAATACCTCTTATTTTTATATAAATGAACATGCACATATTAGAATTGCATATAAATATAAATGACAACATAGATCATGATTCAAACCAACAAAAGGATCATGCATTACAACATATATTGAAGAAAGACATTATTTATTACTGAAAGTTCAAGGAACATTAAAACCATGTATGAGACAAGCCTTCTTCTACGGACTAGTAACTGAGTCCTCCTTGATCCTCTCTCCAAGATATTTCCTCCAACATAACCTTTCTCTCCAAAGTTTCTTCCCCTCTTCTCTACCACTCCCCTCTATTTATACTTTTTGGTGAGGAGAGGTTACGAGGCTTAGGATGGTTAGGGGAGTTAGGGAAGTTAACATTTTGAACCCAAATTTCCCTAAACTAATCATGACCCCCACATGATCTAGTGTGAGAATCACTTAGGACAAGCTCAGTCTCCTCGTTGGTGAGGAATCGATTCAAGATGGAGTTTATCCCTCATCTATATAAAGTATCACCGATTATGAGGTAGTTTCTTTCATTTAATCTTAGCTTACATTGATATTCTAGTGAGAAGGTCACATGAAATTTTAAATTCTGGAGATACACTAGGATATCTCCATACCAAGGATTAAAGGTTGAAATTAAGAAACTGTGATCATCCGGAAATGGCTCATCTTCTATCACTACTCCTTCCTTGCTTGGGAACTCTGAGATAATTTCCGCGAATACTAGGGACTTGATAGATTTAGTGGCCTGAAAATATAGGTCAAACTCCTAGATAATGACAATCCATTTATTAAAATTATTCCTGATTCTTCGTTGGGATAATACATATTCGAATGGATTTACGTACACAACCATAGTGGAAATGCTTAGCATAATGTAGTGTCTCAACCTCTCGATGACATAGAATTTTTCCAGATCCAACTTCTCCACGTGTGAATACCTTAGTTCATGGTCAATGAAAGTGTGATTGATATAATATATAACATTCTCTTGGATCTTGTCATCCTCCTGAACTAGAACTACACCTATTGTAGACCCAGATGCATCTAGATACAACTTGAAGTCCTTCGTGTAGTCTTGCGGGCGCAAGAGAGGAGATGATAGCAGTACTTTATTCAATTCCTCAAAAGATTGTTGAGCAGCTGCATTCCATAGAAATGGGGTGTTCTTCGTAGGAAAGCACATGAAACCCTTGGTGATCTTGAAATAGTTCAAAATAAATAGATGAAGAAATTTTTACTTTCCTTGTGGACTTTGAAGCTATCTGATGGTTTGAGCAGGAGGAAGATTGATAATTGCATCTACTCACAACGAACTGATGATAATACCTTTATTGGAGACTATGAAACCTAGAATTCACTTTAATTTGAAGAAGAAGAAACACTTATGGATATTTAAGTGGGTCTCGTAGTGTCCACATCATTCAAAACCTAAAAGAAGATGATCTAGATGATCTATCCTCTTTCGAGAATTGGTCGACAAATCATCCAAGTATGGTTCAACAATGTGCTTAATATCATGGAAATAAAATTTCATTGCATGATGAAAGATTGCCTCGAAAGTTTTCAAACCAAAAGGCATCTTTTTGTATGCGAATGTACCCCAGGGACAAATAAAGGTTGTTTTGTGTTGGTCTTCAGATTTAATCTGAATCTAGTTATAGCCTGAAAAGCCATCCATAAACGAGAAAAACTCGCTACCAACACATGCAACAATAATCTAATCAATGAATGCCATGGGGTAGTTGTCGTTGGGACACGCCTTGTTCAAATCCCAAAAATTTGTACAAACACGTATATTCCCTTGTTTTTTGTTAACTAGAATAGGATTGGACACCCATTCCGTCAAAGAGATATGGTAAATGAAACCTACTTTAAGTAGGCTTTCCACTTCAGCCTTAATGGCTGCCACTTTTTGCGGTTTAGGAGGTCTAATATTTTGTCGAACATGAATGATATTAGGATCAGTTCTAATTTCATGCTCCACAATTTATGGGTCGATTCTTGGAATATCCTCATAACAACAAGAAAAGGCATTGCAAAATTCCTTAAATAAGGTTGTATAATTGGAAATCTCTTCAGGTGAAGAGTTTACTCCAATATGAACATTTTCCATAAGATCTGGTTTTGTAGAGATATTGATTGGAATGGTGGTAGAAAGTTTGTCATGTTCCCCTCAGTAAATGTTTCCTCCTTGGGAAAAGGATTCACATGAATATCAATACCTTCATCTAGTTTCACATGGAACTCCAAAATTTCCACCCTGCTCAGGTCTGGAAGGAAGTAGGACTTGTGATGTAGATATTCACAAATTTTCTTTGGTCCTATTATCACTTCCATAATGGATTCATTGAAGGGAAAAACCATATCTAATCAGACATAAGAATAAGTTGAGTTTTCATCCCATTCAGGAAAGTGAGTTTCATTTGACTCTTCTGATGCTAGAGGATTCATGATGGAATCAGCAGTAGCATTGAATATAGATTGATAGGATACTTCTACTTCTGGTAGGGGCACGTGAGGTTCATCTTGAGAAGGGAGGACCCATGGGTTAGTTCTATATACAACCATACAGACATTCTTCCCTACGCTCACCGTACCTAAACAGTTTATAGGAGTGGGAATATCAAAAGTTCCCATCAATGATGTATACATCCCTACTCCCAAAATTTCATTCATCGGGCATGAATTATCAATCAAAGGTACGTTGGACTTAGAGGTATCCATACGACCTTTCTGAGTATATGTTAGTTGGTCAGAAATTACCAACTTACCTTCATGTTTAAATATGAGGACTTGAAAAATGAACGATGGAATAATGCACATCGCATAGGTCCAACTCCTCCCCAAAATTAAATTATAGTCCAAAGGAGCATCAACTACTTTGATTTCCACAGAGTCTGCTTTCCCTGGAATTTTATTTCAAAATATGCCAGGATACCATGCGAATGGAAAGACCTTCCATCGAAAGTGGTCAACAAAGTGTTTTAAGGGACCAACTCAAGGGATTCCATAGCCTTCTAACATGAGATCGACATTACACATGTGGATGCACCTTTGTCTATAATTTTTCGTCAATGGTTCTTCCACAATGGAAAACATGAATTGAAAAGGAAAATGGTAAGGTAGGCGTGGTTTAACGTCAAAAATATTGAATTTATCCACTAGGATGAATATTCCATACTGCTAATGGCTGCTAGGAGTGCATCTCGCTGTGAAGGACAACTTTGCAACACTTCCAAGGATGACATCACACAAGGGGTTTGGGATAAATATTCTACAACTAAATAGTTCGAAGAGACCCTCGCATTAGGGTTGTGGAATTTATTTTTGAAAACACCTTTCGGTATCTTTGACATAGTATTAGTTGGTTTATCAATTAAAAGTGGGGCTGATGTTTCAAAAGTTTTCTTGTCTTTTTGTTGAGCCTCTGATTCATCATTCTTAGCTCTGGTTTGTAATAATTTATGGGATCAGACCATATTGATTTAATATTGATAAGTGGTAAGAGAATTTTGGGTTCCCCTAGTGTCTTTCGAACTAGAAGTTTCATTTTGTCCTTAGGGAAACATATACTTCAAGATGACCAGTTGTTTTTGTTTTAGCAACTTATGTGCTTATCCTATTAAGGGGCATTGATAGGTCAAATAGTATTCCTGGAAAATATTGCAAGGAAATTTGANTTTTTTCTTCCCCCCCCCCCCCTTTCAGCATTGTTTGTGGGCTTCCATTTGTTTTGATTTACCTCACACTTCTTACCCTTATTCTTTTTTCCACCGGGATATTGATTGCCATTTTGGGAATATTGCGTAGTATAAATTTTCGCACTCTGGGGTGAGGGGGTGGAATTCATGGCTTCCTCCACTGAATATTGATTCACTAACAGTTCATTGATTTGTTTAGTCAGTGACTCTATAGTCGATGTGTCAACTGAACCCACCATGCCATCAACATGTGGTCTAGGCTTAGGTTTAGCAAAGTTCGTCGTGGAACTTGGTGCCTCATGAATTATCTCATAGAGAATTCTAGACTGGTCATATATCAAATCCAATTGATAGATCCCTAAGTATGGACTCCTCCTCCATAGTCACTCCGATGAAACACATTTTGAAATATACGACAATAACGACTTCAAAAACCATTCTAGCAAGAACTTGGGAGGAATGTTGGATTTCATAAGCCTATTTATCCCTCTCCATTCCTTAATGTGGTCAGATATATGAGTAGCCTTATTCTATCAAAAATTTGATAGAAGGTCTTGTTGGTAGTCAGCAACAACCCCTTCATTTTTTGTTGAGATGAAGATGAATCAACCCTCTTCTACGATTTAACTTTTAAAGATTATAAAAGAGTGCCTTCAGAATATTTGATTCTAAAGGTACTCTCAATTATAGAAAAGCTAAGAGACATATATGAAGTTTATGAAAACATTTTCATAAATTTGATAATTAGCAGCTGTCAATCTCATAAATTTTATATATGGTCAATTTTATCATTAATTAATTTATCTGATTATATATGTTGATTTAAGAGATTTAAAAGGATAGTATGCTAATTGGTGTTTAAAGAAAACAAATTTTGAATTTGTTTGGGTCTTGTTATTGATAAGATACTATAAGTTCTTGAAATCCCTAGAACTAAAGGTGATTTATTAAAAAATTTCATTAGACCTAAAGTTCACATTTCATATGTAACTTAATCTTTAACATAATATCATTGCTTTGTAAAAATTGTATATATATAAATAGCGAGAGTGCAAATAAATGTATATTATTTTGAATTTGTTATGTGTCATATAAATATAACCATAATAGTTTTAAAAGCTTTATATCCAATCGAATTTGGTTTTGGAGACATAAATGGTAAGGATTTTATAAAGTATTTAAAACTATATTCTTAATAAAACTACATGTACATATATGGTTTGAGTGTTAAGAAGTTATCGTTAGTTAGTTGCATTTTAGAAATCTTAAGAACATTAAGGATCAGCATTATAACTCTACATGGTCAAGTTAATAAACACGACTGCCTTCCACGTGTAATCTAGGGTGATCATCAATTGACAGTTTTAATGAGGACTCGTGATTCATATAGCTAAGAGACAAACATCTGTTACAAGGATCGCTACATGAAGATTGAATTTGTATTGGTATTTGGTTAACACCTGTCAATTTAATTAATAGCTATGGGTGTAGTAATTAAATTGAATCAGTAGAGTTTGATTTCATATGTGACCGATAACCATTCTCATTCATGATGATGTACAAGCTCATCATTCCAGACTGCTTGTCATTAATGTTTTTATTTATAATCCATGAATCGAATGATTTCTGATATGAGGGATTGGTTAAGAGTTTCAGTTAGTCGTGGCTAGTCTTTTATTTATCATAGAAAAAGCACTGGCTGCTGTGCTCATCATCTCCAAACTTAGTTAATATGGCCAAAATTGGAGGTCTCTTCTCTGTCACGTATGAAGAAACCGAGGATTTGACATTTCGCGTAATGTATTATACTCGGGTTCCTATTCCTTCCATCTTCATGACTTCATTCATTTCAATTCATAACCAGAGTAGTAGTGAGGCAGCTATGGCTTCACTTAGTTGATTTGAAATTTCAGGACCGAAGCTTGTTGAAGCCGATGGGAAAGCTGCTTTGTTATTCGAAAATATTGGATGGGATCAGTTCTTCAGATGTTTTAGTGGCCATAACGTGGAGGTTACTAAACAATTTGCTTTGAGTTTTAAAGAAAATGTAGCTCAGATTGGAGATTTCAAGTTTATCATCAATGAAGATAAAATTGCAGAAGCTACGAAGCTTCCTCAAACTAGAGAGCGATGGTTTAAAGTTGGGAAAGTGAATAAGAATAAATGTCAATCCTTGTTGTTTCCCTTACCGGCCAGTGAAAAATTGAAGATTGGGGTTTTGGTTAAGTTTTTAAAGCCAGAATGGCGAGCATTCTATGAAATATTAGTCAGGTACATATCATGTGATGGACGATTCTCTCATCTGCATTATTATCATATGCGACTACTGTTAGCTTTGAAAGGATTTAAACTTAATATTCCATTTTACCTATTGCAAAGTCTGAATAAAATGGCCCATTCGGTACAAACTACCATAGGTAATCTTGATAGGAGTCTGTTCCATCATGGTCTAATTAAAATTTTAATCCAGCATCAACTGTCTCTGAGTTGTAAATCTTGGGATGAGTTTTTGGTTGAATGTAAATTAGGGCCAACTCAGTGTTGGCCAAGCCCTCCCCCCAAAACTTGTAGGAAACATAAGGCTCTAGTAAAATCCAAAATTGGTGATGTTCATAAGGCCGAATCAAAGGATAAAGGGCTTCAGGAAGCAAATACACCTATAAGCACTGGTATCAGTGATGATGGGGTTAGGAATGTAGCTCCCTGTTACACTGAGACAACCTTGGACCAATCCCTATCTGACAAGTGCTTTAGTACACCTACAAAGGTAGAGGGAAAATTAACCAAAAATGAAGATATTGATGCTGTTATTATGAAAACCCCTCTGAGCTATATACTCCTCGAAAAAATGGTGATGAGTCCATGCATAAACTAGAACAATTAGCGCAGGTGTGTTGTGACAAAGGGGATTTTGAACCAAAAGGTCTTGTGTTTGTTCGAACAAGAAGAATTACTAGAAGTATTAACACTACACGTACAACCTCTATTCCTACGGCCACTCAACAGAGTACTCAACCAGTGATTGTCCATCTTGAGGATGATTTTCCATCATTGGTTCCTGAAACTATGCATATGGATGAACCTACTCTTATAGAGAATAATCATGAAAAATTGGCTAAAGACATTACAGAGTCGGGTAAGTTCGAAGCTGCTCCATCATGTATGGACGCTTATGGTTCAGGCCCTCAGCCATATTTTATGAGCTTTCCATCACCTGTTCAAGATATAGATAATCTTGATTCTTCTCAGGAAGCTGATTCGTGTCATGACAAGGAGGAAGAAACTCTCCACCGGGTCCTGGATAGGGTATATGAGATTAAAATTGCAGAATTGAAAAATGAACTAAAAGAGTGTCAAGCAAACGCTGCCTTGAAAGAGGTGGAAAATAAAACATTTAGGGAAGATTTATTAAACTGAATAAATAGATGGAAGGACATGAAAATCAAGAAGAACCAATACAAGAAAGAAAAACAATCAATGATAGATACAAACCAACACTTGCTCGAACATGTAGAACAACAGAAGCTAGTAATCATCAGGCTTAAAGCCAAACTTTCTAAAGCCAGAAGAATGATCAATTTACAAACTAGAACCTGATGATTGTTTCTATTTTCAGTTATATGGTTTATCTCTCTGTCAACAGGTAATAAAAGCTTTTTAAATGCATGCCTACGAAATCGTAGATTTTGCAGGCAGGCATATAATTTATTGTTTCTTTTATTATTTCTGTTAAAATTGGTTTTAATAAGATTCTTTTGTTTTTTTAAACAGGTGGGCATGTTATCACTATCCTCTAGAGATTCAGGACGTTTCGGATTATAGTTGGCAAACGTTGATGCCTCTTAAAGACTAGAATTTCAAAACAGCCACAAATATGACAGTTCTCTTAAAATCAGGAGATGATACAGGCTAGTTTTTTATTGACTATTTTTATCCTATAGTAATATTTGCGACAAGTGTCTTTTGAAGAGATTCAATGCACTTTCATAGGATTGGACCTCTTATGGTATTGAATACAGCATTTATGAAAAACTGAATTCATAGACCCGTAAGATTATATATAAACTAGTAATTTTTATGTAAAAAGGGATGGAGTGACTGAAGAAAAACATATTTGAAATATTATTTCAGTACTAGTTTTGTTCCTTACTGAGGCTTTATCTTCGGAGGTGGAATGTGACTAGAAATTCTCAGATTGATATCGTTGATCGGTATTATTTTGGATACTCTTTTTATATCTCAGTATATAATCTTCTACTTATAATATTGATGCAGTATACTTGGTTATGCTTGTATTCATTATGTCATATTACACTTTGTCAACACAATATTATTATTTGAATTAGTACGTTATTATAGTTGAATTAATCAATGTTTTTATTGAAAATTCAAGATATAATGATATACATATTTATGTCTGCTTGATCTCATTTGTATTTCTGCAATGATTTCATTTCGAACATTATCTTTTATTCAAATATTTAATGTTGTTTATTAGTTGTTAATTAATTAAACATTTCAGAAGAATATGAAGTAATTGTTTATTTCAATTTCTTTGTCAAGGTAATTTATAGCAGAATGATTTAGAGTGTATGGTTTAAATATTTTCATTTAGATCTTACTCATTTATAGTTCTATTCATCTTTATATTAATTGATAATTAATATAATATCCAAATTTCTCTCAACTGGGATAGGATAGTTAGGACAGTTTTTGTTAGTATTATCTTAGTATAGATTACATTTAACAGTTGTTAAATAGAATTTGTGTAATTTTAGAATAATTTCAATAGTCTTTTATATTTAGAATATTAAATATAAAATCCTCAAAAATCGAAGACTTTCCTTAAGAAAGCAATTGTAGGATAACTTTAGGTAGTTGAAAACTAATTTTAGGGTTTATTTAGATAGAAATAACATTAGGATAGATTCTTATTGAATTTTAGTTTCTCCTTAAGAGAGAAATTCAGTTGGTAGCAGGACCATAACCTGCGAGATTTTGCTATCCCAAACACACCGGGAGCTGTTTTAAGCTACTTGTGTGGGATTAATCTCCTTGTTGGCCTAGGTCAGAAAATCAGGCCAACAGGTCTGTACCAGCATCATACCAGATAGGAAGTTGAAAGTGATTCAAGAAAACAGTTTCTAAATTAAGAAAACTATCGTAGGTGGCTGATGGAAGTTTGATGTACCATTCTGTTGTTAAAATTGTAAGAGTTCGTTGAATCATACTAAGTCAAATAGAGTCATCATTCAATAAGTTGGAGGAGAACCACAAATGGAACATCATGACCTGGTCACCAATATCCTTACCAATTTTTCCTTCAAGCTTAGGAATTTCTGAAGGTAATTAAATGGGAACTAGTGGCCAACTCAATTTGTGGTGCACAGGTTCATTCATGAGTTTTGATAAGTCTAGGAGGTTTAAAGTTTCCAGAAAGAGTAAACGGGGTCGAGCCAGTGATTTATATTGAGGATTATGGGACGAGGAATTTCCTGCACTAGAGCTCCCAAAAGATAGGTTGGGGTTTCCCCCAGCCACCGCCTGTGATGAAGTAGCAAGGTTTTGAAATGGATTACATCCAAAAGCCAAATGATTGATAACTTATGGTGCAATATATTGTGTTTGACTAATTTTGGTTGAATTTGGTGTTGCATACAAAGGGGATGGGATTCCCCCACTAAAAAATGAGAAGTGAGGGCTTCCAAAAGGAGCAATCGACACTTGACTATAATTATGGAAGCTGAACCTTGAAACTGGGTTTGGACCTATAGATGACACACTATTATAAGTAGGAAAAGGAACTACATAAGGAACGGATGGAGGAATGTGTCCCCCATACCACAGAAAGCCTCTCACAAATGAAGTGGAACCACTAGGACCACTTTGAGAATTTTGAAATAGCAGAGAATAAGTAAAAGGTACACTGAGTATCCTAGTGACCACCATTCCAGATGGACTAGCATCATTTAAGGGTGTCGATGGATTAACCACTCGAGAACTTGAAGACACCGAAGTTGATGAATTAAATTCTAAGGATACTACTGGTGTAGTAGAGATACTTGGTTTGGGAGAACTCATTGGTGAAGGATAGACTCCACTAACCAGCATGGCTGAAGTGGGGGTAGAGATGTCCCCGAGACCTTCTCTTGAGCTAGACATAAAAGGAATCAAAGGGACACTGACACTAGGTGAACTGAACATACGAACTTGCACTAAAACGGGATCCCTTAAGTCAGTTAGAGGTGAATTGTATTTTCTTGAAAACTCTTGATCTTGCAAATATTCAATTTCCACTGGAAAGGGCTCAATATGAGTATAGCAAAGTTTAGGTTACCATGGAATTTCAATGAATCCAGTCGATTAAAAATAATTGTTTGTATCTAATATCCACCTTTGAGGAGGTAGTGGATGATCCATTATTGAGAGTGGAGAAAGGTTTTGCAAGATTATAGACCTATAGGGAGGTTGATCCTCCATAGCTAAATTTTTAAATCACACACATAAAGGTCATACTAGATAACAAGAAACCCATAAAGAGCACTACTAAAAGACCTAAGTATCACAAACATAGGTAGGTAAAAGATAGACCTTCTGAAGGAGCATCTGGGATGATTAGGGCCTAGAAAAAACTAGTGAAGATCGGAGAAAAGTTACTTGGGGTCCCATGATAAGTTTTCTAGGTGCAAGAGTTTGAATCACCAAATAACCCTCCCAAAATTTTGTCCAAGTTTTCTCCCAAGTCTTCCCTAGGTACAGTGGAAATAGCCTTTCATCATCACCCATGAAAGAATCCTAAAGTTTGGATACTAAGTCTACAAGCTTAAAACAAGACTCTAACACAACAATCACAGGTCTGAGTTGTGTGCATGGGCAGGGTAGCTAAGCCCAAAATTATGACAGTAGTGGCACCTCACGGGGCCAAAGGTGGTACTGAAAGAACCCTTGTATGCACAATAATCCTAGTTTATGCTCAAACGAAGTATTAGAGGGGTATCTCTGCAACTAAGTCCTCAGTTTAAGTGATCTTGGATAGTGGAAGAAGACCTAGTCCAATATCCTAGTGTAAGCTAGTTTATGTAGACAGTAGAAAGAAAATGTTAGTAATATATTTTAATTAATAGCATTCTTTTTAAGGTTTTTACTACTCAAGGTAGTGAAAGTTCAAATCGTGGTGTTATGACTCAATTGAAAGCAAAAGCACAATATGATGAAAAAATTTCAAATGCACATAATATTTAAACTCTTTTTCTTTTTGGGAATAATTGAAAAGCAAGTGTACAAAGAGTCTAACCAAGACTAACAATGCAACTATGATTTCTTTGTTTTATTTTTATTTTTGAAGATCAAAAGCCAATGCAAAATAAAGCAGGAAAGCAAGTCGATAAATATGAACATATATAAATCCGAGAAAGAGTAATCAAACCCTATAATAACCAACTTGAAAGATTCAACAAGGCTTGGTCAAAACCCTACTTGGAAAGAACTACTGACTTTGATAATCTAGTAGATGAAATTATTGACAAAAGTGACAAGTTCAAACTATTATTAAAGCAATCCGACGTAGAAAAGAAGATCAGAGGACTCACAAAACCAATTACACTTCAGCCAACAAAGCCAAGAGGAAATACCTAGACAAACTCTTGCACATGTAACCAACCTAACCTACTCAACATAAACCTTGTAAATACAAGTCGTAATGATATGCACTATACTACAGAACAACACAAACCAAGGAAAAAACTTTAAAGAAACAATCAAATGCCACAAATATTTAAAAAGGGGACAAACCATAGAACTTGGGCATTAACCTACAACAAATAGTGACTGTCTAGTGGGAAACCAATGAACCACTCATGACTGTTACTGAGGAAACCCGTGATTTCAACAAAAAAACACGACTGTTACTACAACAACCCATGAGTGACTGTAAAAATTTTCAAAAGAAAATTTCCAAAGAGAAGGGATCCTAAAGGTCTAGAAATACTCACTGAAGATATGATAATTGCAAATAAATGACATAAACAAAAAGATCAAAACTAGACATGAAACTAGATTGGAGAGGCCCCAACACAAACTAGACTCCCTAGTGGAGTTTCCAATTATGTTGTGAGGGATATCTACCTTATGACTTGGGGTCTTAGGGTCACGAACATACTAGGGTTTGTCTTACAAACATCAAGGGTTTGAAGAATAAATAGATAGAATTAGGGTTATCAGGATGAGTACCTTTTTCAAATGGTTGATCCTAGCTTTCAATCCCTCCTTCAAATGCTCCAAAGCTCTCTGCACTTCAATACCTACAACAAAGATTGATTCTTTTCCACAATACATATTATTTTTATGTAAATGAACATGAACATATTATAATTGCATTTAAATATAAATGAAAACACATCATTATTCATAACAACAAAATCATGCATTACATCATATATGAAAGAAGAACATTCTTTTTTATTGAAAGTTCAAGAAACATTACAACCCTATTTGAGACAAACCTTCTTCTACAGAACATGAAGTGATTCCTCATTGCTCCTCTCTCCAAGATATTTCCTTCAGCATAACCTTGCTCTCCAAAATTGCTTCCCCTATCCTCTACCCTCCCCTCTATTTATATTTGCTGGTGAGTATAGGTTATGAGGCTTAGGATGGCCAAGCGAGTTAGGGAAGTTAGCATTTCAAACCCAACTGACCATAAACTAATCATGACCCCCACGTGCTCCATTGTGAGAATAATTTAGGACAAGCTTAGCCTCCTCATGGGTGATGCATCAACGCAAGATGGATTGTACCCCTCGTACATATGAAGTATCACTGATTATGAGACAGCTTTTTCACATTTACTCTTAGATTACACCAATATTCTTGTGAGAAGGTCATAGGAAATTTCAAAGTATGGAGATAAACTAGGATATCACTGTACTAGGGATCAGAGGTTAAAATTAAGAAAATGTGGTCATCCGGAAATGGCTCATCTTCTTTCAGTACACCTTCCTCACTCGGGAACTCTAAGATAAGTTCTGTGAATACTAAGGACTTCTTAGATTTAGCGACCTGAAAATCTAGGTAAAACTCTTGGAGAATGCTAATCCATTTATTAAACTTTCCCCTAATTATTCATCAGGATAATACATATTGGAATGGATTTATGTTCGCAACCAGTGGTTGTCCTTAGCATAATGTAGTGTCTCAACCTATAGATGACATATACTGCTGATAGAGCCATCTTCTCCATGTGTGAATACCTTAGTTCAGGGCCAACTAAAGCACAAATGAGATAATAGATAACATGCTCTTGGATATTGTCATCCTTCTGAACTAGCACTATGCCTATCGTATACTCAGAAGCAACCAAATATAATATGAATTCCTTCGTGTAGTCTAGAGGGTGCAAGAGAGGAGATGATATCAATGCTTTCTTCAATGACTTGAAATATTATTGAGCGACATCATCCCATAGAAATGGGGTGTCCCACTTAAGAAAGTGCATGAAAACCTTAGTGACCTTGGCATAGTTCACAATAAATAGACAGATAAAGTTTGACCTTACTTATAGAATTTGAAGTTGTCTAATGGTTCGAGCAAGAGGCATAATAATAATCACCTCTACTTTCAACAGATCGACCCTAATACCTTTATTGGATACTATGAAACCTAGAATTCACCCATATTGGAAACATAAGACACACTTATGGGGATTTAAGTAGATCTTCTATGTCTGCATCGTTCAAAAACTAAGCGAATATGAACCGGATGATCCTTCCTCTTTTGAGAATGGGTTAGTAGATCATCTAAGTATGGTTCAACAATGTTCTTATTATCATGGAAGGAAAAATTCATTGCATGCTGAGAGGTTTCCTGACATTTTTCAAATCAAAAGGCATCTTTTTGTACATGAACGTACCCTAGGGACATATAAAGGTTTTTTTTGTTGGTCTTTAGGTTTAATCTGAATCTGGTTATAGCCCAAAAAACCGTCCATAAATGAGAAAACCTCGCTACTCGCACATGCATCAATAATCTAATCAATGAACAGTGTGGGGTAGTTTTCCTTAGGACAAACCTTGTTCAAATACAAGAAATATATACAAATGGGTATAGTCCCTTGTTTCTTGCCAACTGGAACATGATTTGACACCCATTACATCAAAGAGATAGGGTAAAATGAAATCAGATTTCAGTAGTTTTTCCACTTCAACCTTAGCGACTACCGCTTTCTACAGGTTAATAGGTCTAATATTGTGTCGAACATTTTTGATATTAGGGTGATTTTTGATTTCATGCTCCATAATTGATGGTTCAATGCCTGGAATATCCTCGTAAGACCAGGAAAAGACATCATGAAATTCCATAAATAAGTTTCTACAACTAGAAATATCTCTAGGTGAAATGTTTTCTCCAATATGCACATTTTACACGACTTCGGGTTTTGTAGAGATATTTATAAGAATGGTGGATGAAATTTTTTCCATGTTCCCCTCGACAAATACTCCCTCCTTGGGAAAAGGATTCACAAGCATATCAATACCTTCAGCTAGTCTCACATGGAACTCCAAATTTTTCACCCTGCTAAGGTCTAGAAGGAAGTAGGAATTCTGATGTAGATTTCACAATTTTTCTATTGTCCTATCATGGATTCCAGAATGGATTCATTAGACAAAAAAAACATATCTAAGAAGTCATAAGAATAAGTTGATTTCTCAGCCCATGTGGGTAAGTAGGCTTCATTCGACTCTTCTGAGACTTGAGGAGTCATGATGGAATCAACAGTAGCATAGAATATAGTTTGATAGGATACTTCTGTTTCTGACAGGGGAACTTGAGGTTCATCTTACAAAGGGAGGACCCAAGGTTCATTTATATCTAAAACCATACATACATTCTTCCCTATGCTCATCATACCTAAACAATTTATAGGAGCGAGAATATGAAAAGTTCCCATTAGTGATGTATACATCCCTACTCCCAAATTTCTGTTCATCGGGAATGAATGATCAATCAAAGGTACATTGGAATCAGAGGTATCCATATGACCTTTCTGAGTATATGTTAGTTGGTGAACAATTACCAACTTCCCTTCATGTGTAAATATGAGGACCCTAAAAATAGACTATGGAATAGCAGGCATCGCATAGGTCCAAATCCTCCCCAAAAGTAAATTACAGTCCAAAGGAGCATCAACTACTTTGATTTCCACAGTGACTACTTTCCCTAACATTTTTATTTCAAAATATTGTAGGATACCATGCAAATGGAAATACCTTCCATCGAAAGTGGTCAACAAAGTGTTTGATGGGACCAACTCAGAGAATCATAGATCCTTCTAACATGAGATCCACATTACACATGTGGATGAACCTTCGTCTATCATTATTCCTTCAATTGTTTTTACACCATGGAAAACATCAATGAAAAAGGCCACATGGTAAGGTAGGAATGGCTTAATGCTAGAAATATTGAACTTACCAATCAAGCTCATAGATTCCATACTTCCAATGGCCTCAAGGAGTGCATCTCTCTACGAAGGACAACTCTGCAACACTTCCAAGGCTGACATTGTACAAGTGGTTTGTTCAAAATATTCTAAAATCAAATAGTTCAAAGAAACCCTCATGTTAGGGTTGTGGAATGTATTTTTGAAGGAACCTTTTGGGATCTTCAGCATAATGTCAGCCAGTTTATCAATCGAAAGTGGGGTTGATGTTTCAACAGTTTCCTTGTCTTTTTGCTGAGCCTCTGATTCATAATTATTAGCTCTGGTCTATAACAAGGTATGGGATCAGACCATATTGATATAAGATTAATCAGTGGCAGGAGAATTTTGTGTGCCCCCATCCTTTTTTGAACTAGAAGTTGCATTTTTCCCTTGGGGAAACAGATCCTTTAGGACAACTAGTTGTTGTTGTTTTAGAAAATTCTATTATTGATATATTAATGGGCATTGAAAGGTCAAATAGTCTTCATGGAAAATATTGAAAGGAAATTTGACTTTATCCTTTTCTGGTTCCCCCCCCTCGGCATTGCTTGTAGGTTTCTATTTGTTTTGATTTCCCTCACCCTTCTTACCCTTATTATTTTTCCCACCAAGATGTTGATTTCTCTTTGGGGTAGATTGCACAGTATAAATGTTTGTACTCTGGGGTAATGGAGTGGAATCCTTAGCTTCCTCCACTGCAAATTTCTTCACTAACAGTTCATGGATATGTTTATACAGTGGCTTTACATTCAGTTTGTCAACTGAACCCACCACGCCATCAGCATGTGGTCAAGGATTAGTTTTAGAAAAGTTCATGGTGGAACTTCACACCTTAGGAATGATCTCATAGAGAATCCCAGATTGGGAATATATCAAATCCAGTTATTGGGCCCCAAGTATTTCCTCCTCCTTCAAAAACACTCCCGACGTTGAAACATATTTTGAAATATACGACAATAACAACTTCAAAAACCATTCCAACAAGAACTCAGAAGGAATGTTGGCTTTGATAAGACACTTTAATCTTCCACACTCCTGAATGTGGTTAGATATATGAGTGTCTTTATTCTTCCAAAAATCTGACAGAAGGTTTGTACCGTCATCATACCAGACTAGAAGTTGAAAGTGATTCGAAAAAATGGTTGTTAAACCAAGAAAACTGTCGTAGGTGGCAGAGGAAAGTTTGATGTACCATTTTTTTGCTACACTGGTCATATTTCATTGAAAAATACTCAGTCAAATAGATTCATCATTCATCGAGTTGGAGGAGCACCACAAATGGAACATCATGACATGGTCACCAGTATCCTCACAGTTTCCCCTTCAAACATAGGAATTTCTAAAGGTAATTTAATGGGAACCAGTGGCCAAGTCGGGTCATGGCCCACAAGGTCATTCATGAGTTTCAATAATTTTGGTAGGTTTAAAGTTACCAGAAAGGGTAAACGGGACTGAGCCAGACATTGATATTAAGGAGTCTAGGGAGAGGAAGTGCCTACACTAAAGCTCCCAAAAGAGAGGTTGGGGTTTCCCCCAGCCACCTCCTGTGATGAAGTAGCATGGTTTTGAAATGAATTCCATCCAAAATCCAAAGGATTGCTAGCTTGTGGTGTGCGATATTGTGTTCGACCAGTTCTGGATGAAGCTTGAGTTGCAGACACATAAGCTAAGATTCCCCCACTAAAAAGTGAGAAATGAGAGCTTCCAAAAAGAGTAGCTGACACTTGAATAGAAGAATAGAAGATGAAACATAAAAAGGGGTTTGTACCTCTAGATGACACACTGATATAAGTAGGAGAAGGGTCTACATAAGGAGCAGGTGGAGGAATGTGTCCCCCATACCATGGAAATCTTTAGACGAATGAAATGGAACCACTAGGACTACTTTGAGAATTTTGAAATAACATAGAAGAAGTAAAAGGTACATTGGGTATCCCAGTGACCACCATGCCAGATGGACCAACAACATTTAAGGGTGTTGATGGATTAACCATGCCAGAGTTGATGAATTAATGTTTAAGGATAATACTGGTGTAGTAGAGATACTTGGCCTAGGAGCACTCGCCGATGAAGGAGAGACTCCATTGTCCAGCATGGATGAAGTGTGGGTATAGATGTCCCCAAGAAATTCTCCTTAGCTAGACATAACAAGACTCAAAGGGACACCAACACCAACTCAACCGGACATATGAACTTGTACTAAAATGGGATCTCTTAAGTCAGTTAGAGGTGAATTGTAATTTCTTACAAACTTTTAAGCTTGCAGATCTTCAATTTCCACTAGCAAGGGATCCGTCTAAGTATAATGAAGTTCAATTTCCCTTGGACTTTCAGTGACTCCAGTCAAGTCAAAATAACCATTTGTATCTAATATATTCCTTTGAGGTGGGGATGGAGGCTCCACTGTTGAGAGCGGAGGAAGGTCTTGCAACCTTCTAGGCCTACGAGGAGGTTGATCCTCGATAGATAAATATTTAAATCACACACATAAATGTCAAAATAGATCACAAGCATCCCACAAAGCACACTACTAAAAATCCTAACTATCACAAACATATGTAGGTAAAAGTTACACCTTCCAAAGGAGCGTTTAGGATGATTAGGGTCTAGAACAAACCAGTGAAGATTGGAGAATAGTTACCCATGGTCCCATGATAATTTTTATGGGTGAAATCATTTGAATCACCAAACCTCCCTCCCAAATTGTTATATAGGGTTTCCACACAAGTATTCCCTAGGTACAATGGAAATATCTTTCCACTGTCACCCGTGAAAGAATCCTAAAGTATGGATACTAAGGCTACCAAACTTAGAACAAGACTCCGTCGGAATAGTTGCAAGTCTGACTAGTGTGCATGGGAAGGGTATCTAAGCAAAAAAATTTGATAGCACCAGCACCTCACGGGGCCTAAGGTGGTACACAAGAATATTTTTTTATGCTCCAACAAAGTATTGGAGGGGTATCTCTACAATTAAGTCCTCACACGACCTCATGATTAACTCTTGTGTTAGAGGATCTTTCCGGTTGTTCTCTTCCAAACTTGGATTTACTTAGAAGATAAGCCACTAAGTCTGAGTTTAAACAATCTTGGATAGTTGAATATGACCTAGTCCAAAATCCTATCCCATGTCCTAGCCTAAGCTAGTTGATGTAGACCCTAGAAATAAAATGTTACTAATAGATTTTAATTAATAGAATTATTTTTAAGGTTATTATTACTCAAGGTAGCGGAAGTGCAACTCATGGTGTTATGAATCAATTGAAATCAAAAGTCAATATGAGAAAAAAATTTCAAATACACATCCTATTTAAACTCATTTCCTTTTTGAAACAAATTAAATTTGATTTATGGACTTTGAAAAGTAAAGGCTTTTACTTTTTACTTTTTATTTTTGAAGCGTACAAAGAGTCTAACTAAGGCTAACAATGAAACTATGAATGCTTTGTTTTAATTTTCTTTTCAAAGATAAAAAGAAAATGCAAACTAATGCAGCTAAGAAAGTCAATAAATATGAAAATGTATAAATGCAAGAAAGAGTAATCAGACCCTATAATTACCAGCTTGAAAGACTCAACAAGGCTGGGTTAAAACCCTTCTTGGATAGAACTATTGAAATTGGGAACCTAGTAGAACAAAAGATTGACAAAAGTGACAAGTTCATAATACTATTAAAGAAATCAAACATAGAAAAGCAAATCAGAGGATTGATAGAGGTCACAGATTCATAGAACCACTTCCACTTCAGCTAACAAAGGCAATAGGAAATACATATAGAAACTCTTGCACATGTAACCAACCTAAACTACTCAACATAAACCTTGTAAAGGCAAGTTGTAATGAAATGCACCATACTACAGAACAACACAGACCAAGGAAACAACCTTAAAGAAACTATCAAATTCCAAAAATACTTTAAAAGGGGACAAACCCTAAAGCTTAGACATTAACCTACAGGAACTCATGACTTTCTAGTGGGAAAAACGCAAACCACTCATGACTCTTACCAAGGAAACCCGCAATTTCAATAGACAACATGTGACTATTACTACATCAACCCGCAAGTGACTGTAAAATTTTTCAAAAGAAAATTTCCCAAGACTAGGAATCCTAAAGTTCTAGAATGGCTGACTGAAGATATAATAATTGCAAATCAATGACAGAAAAAAATAGATCAAAACTGGACAGCAAACCAAATTAGAGAGGCCCCAACACAAAATAGACTCCCCAGTGGAGTCACTAGTTCTGTTGTGACAGATATCTACCTTATGACTTGGGTTCCTAGGGTCACCAACATAATAGGGTGTTTCTTACACACATCAATGGTTTGAAGCATAAAAAAATAGAATTAGAGTTATCAATATGAGTACGTTTTTCATACGGTTGATCCTATCTTTCAATCCCTCCTTCAAATGATCCAAAGCTCTCTGCACTTCAATAAGTTCAACAAACATTGATTCATTTCCACAATACCTCTTATTGTTATATAAATTAACATCAACAAATTAGAATTTCATTTAAAGATAATTGACAACATATATCATGATTCTTAACAACAAAAACATGGATTACAACGTATATGGAAGAAATACATTATTTATTACTAAAAGTTCAGGGAACATTACAACCTTGTCCAAGACAAGCCTTCTTCTGCAGACCAGGAATTGAGTCCTTCTTGCTCCTCTCTCCAAGATATTTCCTCTAGCATAGCCTTGCTCTCCAAATTTTCTTCCCCTATCCTCTACCCCTCCCCTCTATTTATACTTGTTGGTGAGGAGAGGTTATGAGGCTTAGGATGGTTAGGGGAGTTAGGGAATTTAGCATTTCAAACCCAACTTCCCCTAAACTAATCATGTTTTTATTTTTAAGTTTGTATTAAGAAACTTGCGGGTGTAATGAAGAAAACCCGTGAGTGAATCGTGACTTATACACAAGAAACTCGTAAGTGAAACATTTTAGGGATAAATTGTGGGTTACATAAAGTTTGACCCATGATTTGTCCCAAATGGACCCGCAAGTGCAAGGAAAGCTCATATATAAATATTGGCAAGGATAAATAAATAAGTATGCATTAAGGATTCACTTTATATATCATGTTTAGGCTACTTCAATCCACTTTTTCCTTTTGTGTCCCAACACATTTAGTGTCAGTACTTGGAAGGAGAAGTTTTTTTTCATGGTATAACATTAATGGTTGTCATGTTCATCATCAATTCATCGTGATATCAATAATCCCCTGCTCTTCCATCCTTCTCAGTCTGCTCATCTTCCATACAATAACAGGCTATTTCCCAACAATTTAAGGAACTTTCATACAATGGATCCTCTACTTCAATCCCTTGGAGATGTGAAGCTCGATCCCACATAGACGATTACACAAGAGCAGCACATTGAGGAGGAGAACAAGATGATTGATGTCATCAAATAGGATCATACTTGATTTCTGCAAGTGATGCTTGAACATGTGGTATGCATGAATTTAATATTAATGGTAATTTATTCAAATTATTTCCCTACTCTTCCATCTTTCTTAGTATCCTCCTCTTCCATATAATAATAGGCCATTGGCCAACAATTTAAGGAAAATTTTAGACAATGCATCCTCTTCCTCAATCCATGGACATGTGAATATAAATCCCACCCAAACAACGTCACAAGAGTTGCACACCGAGGAGGAGGAGAAGATGACTCATGACATCAAAGACGATAAGAATCAAGAGGTACTTGAACATGTGGTATGTATGAATTTAATATCACTGTTAATTTACTCAAATTATTGATCACAAGGGTCTAGGGATTGTATTAAAATTAGAAAAAAATTGGTATTTTTTAAAACCAACTTTGGAATGGAAAGTGGAAGCCATGGTGGTAGGCATGAGAGAGGTGGGCCTGATAGCTTAAATTGTGGGTGCATTTCACAGGAAAGAGGTTTCCCTTGTTGAAGTATTTATTGTTCCTTTGTTATTCTAGTTTTTTATTTTAATTCTTCAACGTTTTAACATTTTACTTTGACAATCTGCACTCCATAACACAAACATCTTTAATTGTAAGACCTCTTTAAGTTAAAGTAGTTATTCTGTTAAAATCACACGAGACTTGCATATGACCTTTATCCCTTTGAAAGTCAATCTATATGGATGGGGAAGACCCAATGGTTATGGAAATCCAGTGTATAACTCAATACTCCATTAAAATAATCATTGAACCAACATTTTTTTGGAATTCCTACCATCTGTGTATTATTTTCTCAGCTACAAAATGTATGACATTTATTTTATCTTTCTAAAATTACATTTATTCACAATTATAGACTCTTTTTATCATCCAACTTAGACTTGTCTAGAAGCTAGGGCGAGTGTCTATAAATTTATTTTAGGGTCAACGGTGTCTTAGGTATTTTGATTCTTGAGTCTCAAAAATCAAACTTGGGTTAAGGTATTGTGACAAGTCATTTGTAATTTAGTCTTAACTCTTAATTGTGTACAATTTTATTTTTTATACATCTACATATGCCATGAAGCATGGTTTTTTGCAATTCTATTAATTTTTAGTAAGTTCAACTACATGTAGAGTCAATATCCAAATCATGTTTCACTATTCATGACAAATTTGAAATTAGTGTTAACGAAGTCTTGTTGAGGGAACGGGAACATGTTCTGTGATATTTCAAAGTAGTTTCCTTGCTTCTTACATGTCTCATCAATAATAGATTTTATTTTTCTTCGAATGATATATGGAATATTCCTTGATACACATGATACTAATTCATCACATATATATGAACAAGTTGAAGGTATTTTCAATGTTTGAATGCGCTACATAAATGTTTTACTTTTATTGATAAATAGAAATAAAGAAATGGCATTATCTTGTTAACTTGTTTTACATTATTTTCCCCTTATCCTAATGTGACACATATGACTTCCCCAATATGGGAGAGTGGATGACTACTATAGTCAACTTATAACATTCAAATTCGAAGTTCATAATGTGTTGACTAAAGAGTCATGAGTGGGGGGATATTTGCATGGCTCTATTCTATGATTGTCTTGGAGATGGATATGTTTAATGTCTTGTGCTAATTTAAAACATTTTCTCTATAATAGGGGAAACACATTAATAGATTTCCCCGGTTAGAAAATTAAAATTGAGGCTCTTATAATTCTACGACTCTTTTCTAAATGGATATGTTTACTTTTTTGTGCTACTTTGAAACAATTTCTCTATAACAGGGGAAACACCTTAACAAATATCCCCTAACTAGAATTTAAAATTGAGGCTCTTAGAATTCTATGATTGTTTTGGAAATGGATATATTTAATGTCTTGTGCTACATTGAAACAGTTTCTCTGTAATAGGGGAAACTCCTTAACAAATATCCTCCAATTAGAAAATCAAAATTGAGGCATGCACAATAATATTTCTTTTTCAAGAAAGGTGTTTCCTGGTCTCCTAATCTATAATATTTACACGAAGGGTGATTATGTTGTCAGTAGCTACAAAAGACGGTGCAATTCAAGTAAATTGAAACCCTCTATATAACTAGAGATACCTTTTTATGAACTTGTTGCAGTTTCAAATCAATTGAAAGAGTGCGGAAGCAACATATGAAAAAAAACATTCTAATGTCATGTTAAAATCAGTCACATGACAACACCCTCATATCACTGTTTTCATGTTGAATTGGAAAGAAAAGAATCAAAACCTTCTAACAATTGTTCTCACACTATTGAGGGTAAGGTTCATCAGCTCTAAATTAACACTCCATTCATCCCAAAGGTAGTACCCTACTAGCTGCATCAAGTTGTACATTTTTTGAGTTTGGAAAACTTGGGATTTGAAGGAATCCCCTTACATGAATTCCACTCTATCCAAAAAATAGTGAATTTATTCTTAAAATAACACATCAATTAGGGCATAATTCATGCAACAGACATGCACAACATCAACTCCATTCTTGGGAATTAATAACAACGAACATATTTCAAAATGAGTGCCCTTCTTCACTAATTTTAGACACATGTCAAATTAGAAAACCAAGCTAAATTTTCCACCAAAAGCAGTTCCATTGTCTATCATCTTCATGATGTTCATATACAATGTAACACCAAATATGGAAGAAAAGTGGTACCATATTTTACTAATAATATGAGCAAAATATGGCAGCAACGCCATTTCTAAATTCCAATTATAGAAAGAGACTGACCAAAAAAGAAACAGTTCTTTACCTAAACATAGTAGTATACTCTCTCATATCAAATGATGGAATGATGCTAAATGATAATGATGTCAACAATATGTTGACAAGTACACCCAATGATATCAATTTCTCTTCATTTTTTATCTTGTTGATGTTGTCATAGTATAAGTTCTACCTTTAGCATAAGGAAATTGATATATTGGATAAGAGACTGGAACCCTATCTTGCAGTTAATTTGCTGAGATGTATCGAGTTAAAGTTCCATGAAAACTCTGTGTACACATGTTGCTTTGAAGTAGTCAATTTATATGATGAATACACTGATATGTCTCTAAAATGTGATGGGATGGTTGCTTTCATGAATTCAAACACTAATACAACTCTTATTTGAAGTTCCTAGGTAATATTCCAAGAAACATTGTTAATTTGGATAATTTGACATGCTGATTTAGAATTACAGGAAATTGATTTCTTATTCGAGAATAAAATAATGATAGTGCTACACTTGTTTCCATAATTTATCATTAATAATTATGCATCTTTATTATACTCTGGTATGGATATTGATGATTGGTACATTAACCTATAGATATTCTAATGTATAAGCTGAAATGAAGAATTCATTTACCTCTCTTATATGTTGATGTGTCATGATGTAGGACCTTAGCTATATCCATACTATATTCCCACCCCTAATGGATAAATCAATAAGCAAAATATTAATACTCAACTTGAAACTATTGTTCTCTTTCCAATATTCAAACTAGTCACCTTCTCACCAACTCGTAAAACTTTTAGATTCGAGAAGGTGATGACATGCCAAACTTACTCTTAAGATGGTGTGGCTAAGAGCATCTAAATAAAGCTATCCCTTTGTGTCATTTGTGTTTTTTTTATGGTTAGTTCCATACTGACCATTTTTTGTACCTAAGTAGGTCTCAGATTATTTTACATCCATCATGTATGTGAGTTTCTAGAAGGATAATCAAGTCTACTACAAGCCCTAAATTGTGACCTCCTCTCCAAGGATAACCTTTAAAATTCCATATTACTAGCTTAAATTTTAAGATATGCTTTATTACAAAATTCCATGAATGATATCATGCTTCGTACATGGTCTCAAGAAAACAAATTCTTATATTCCTCTAGTATTTATGTGTCATTATGATTAACTTTGGTAGTCACCTTGATGCATGTCACTGCTACACCGGATTTAATGGTTGCATATGTTTATTTTTTCCTTGGTGGAGACTAAAAGAAACAAGATATTCCTCTTCATCTCCAGCAAAAATTTCCCATGAGTATCATTCTTTGTGGATACAAAAGTGGCATGCCTCCTTACTCTCTTCACAAGAATAATCTTCTAACAACTCTTTTGGGATAGGTATGAAATTGCAAATAATAAGAAAGTAGAATTAGAGTTTTTTGTGATAAGTTATCATACATTTTTGGTGTTGATGCTTAGCTATGGAATTTAGGTTTAACTATTTTATATAATCATAAAAATTATTGATGTATTTTTGGACACTGGCTCCATTCTTGGAGATATGAGAATTGGTATATTTTGCACGACAAATTACACAATAAAGTTCATGAAAATGTATTTTGCTTTTACTCTATAGTTTCTTTTTTGGTAGTTTGTTCCAACAACCATGTGGTAACAATTCATTGTTGGATTGAACGCATATTTCCATATAGTTCATCGAGGTTTCCTTCGCATTTCATTGCTTCCTATCATAACTTGGCTTGACGCACATGCAAACCCTTGGATTAGTTTACATGGTGTTGACCTTGCTTGGTTCTAGGCTTCTTACATGGGTCATCATGGGTGATAGATTTTGTATGCGTCATTTGTTGACCAAAAACACAACCCCATTGAAGGCAACAACATAGAATTATAAGGATGTCACCAGTAGGACTTGGCCCCTGGTGGGGGCCAAGCCACTCTTGATGGTTATGAATTATTTTTCTCATCACAAACACAACATTCAAACCTTTTGATACAATCCAATATGTATAGAAATCCATAATGAAGTTCAATTGAAGTACAATCCAATATGTATACAAATAGAAGTTCAGTTGAAGGTTAAAGATTGAAATTTGTTCTTTTGGTCTAAATTCACGTTTTCAAATGGAAATACCTAAGTTCATTCCTTTCAAGTGATGCATTTAAGCTATGTGTGCTAGCGAGTTGGTGCATTTATTGTTTTCATGCTAGTGAGATGATTTTCAAAAGGAACAAGTTCTAGTCAAAGGAGAGCAAGTGGTTCACCAATTCCTTGATTTGGTTAGATATAATGGTCATAATTAGAGAATAGACTTTATTATTAGGACTTAGTCCTAATAAAGTCTTAGTGATAAACTGATGTAACAATGGGTTATTTAATTTAGTGGTTCTATGGTTAGGTATTTGAGATTTATGTGTCATACTCTGATTCTCCTACTATGTAGCAAGGCATTGCATAATCTAATAATGAATCATGAAAATCATCTCATTTCTAAGGAGTTATGGTAGGACGATTACCTCAATTCTATGAAAGTGGCATAAAGCAGCCAAATAAGTGTCTGCAAAAGTAAGCTGATAACTTTAATTCAAAATCCAAATAAGCCAAATAAGATTATGGATTACAATAGATTTGAAATCCAAGAGATTGTAGTGTCCTCTGCTAGAGAATGAATACTAGTATGAAATAGAGTTTACAAAATTTCAGTATGGTCCCAAGGATGCCCCACAACTAGATTCCCAAAATCACATGACGTAATCATAGCTAATGTAGTTTAACATTGATATTGAGCAGCTGATATGCCTCATTTACAACCCAAAAGTAATCGTAACCTAGAAAAAATTCAATAAGAAAGTGGTGATTGTTCAATATAAGGATGTATGCTCAATAGTGCAATCATTTTAGATTGAGGAAAAAAATATAGAAAATTTGGATTTTCATCTTCTATAAACATAGGATGGTTATAAATTACAAAATTATTGTAGGGAATGTAAACTACAGAGTACCTTGGACCAATCATAATAAATTCAAAGTAATGACATTTTATTTCTATTACAATCATATCTTGGCCTCTTTTTCTCTACATTTCCCATAATCATATTTGAAAGAACCAAGTTCCTTCCCTTGGAATTGTACTAGGACATTCTTGATATCATATTCATGACTCTACGTTGAAAAAATTATGATACATATTTATTTTAAGGTAGTATATGTATTCATATGAAAACATTTCAGGTATTGTATTGAATTGAGAATACAAAATGCACAAAATGATGACATCTACATCTAATGCTAGGTAGAATATGTGAGTCCAAATCAACAAGAAATTTGATTAAATCCACTCCCAAAGTAGCTTATCTGTCATCCACATTCAGAGATGCACTTCACTCCACAGTAAATTTCGTTTCATAAACAAAATTTTTCATCCATTCAAAACATTAACTAGCTCGCTTGTCAAATCAGCAGAATTCTTGTTGATCATCCAATCAGTGTCCCCACCAAATCAACGGTGGAATCCAAAAACTTTGAACTGAATTCCATAAATATTTCATGCACATCAATTTTTTTCCAAAACTTGCAACTTTCCCCAGCAAAATCGTTGTCTGTTGTCGATATACTTCGATGATCAATCTCAGTCATAGATCTCAATATTAATTTCCAACAATCACTTCTGATTTCACATCCTGACCCCTCCTTTGTCTTCCTTTATCTCCTCTCAGTGAAATTTATTTACCCTTGTCGATCTTCTCCAAGATTGATCTTCACCTTATGATATCCAATCATATGGGAGATTGGTTTAGGCTTATCTCGGGCACAACTTCCATTTGCAAAATTAGGCCTCGACCATGGATCTATCCAAGATACACGCTCCTTAAATTCTCTTTGATTTTCATTGAATTTATCAGTGAAACGATCAATTCCTTCTACAACGCTTCAATTAGAGTTCGAATTACACTTATACACATAGATTATTGAAATCTATAATTATGGTTAATGAAACAAAGGTATTAAATGATCAAAACACTTGCAAAGTAGAACTATGTTCTTCATTCAATCAACCAGACATAAGCCACACATTCTCTACTCTGTGCTCTGTGCATTCCACACTCGATCCTCACTTGATACTTTATCTATGACATCAACTCTTTTTATAATCTTCTAGAACCCTATTATGATAATTGCAAAGTATTCACCCTCTTCACTTCTTCTTTCTTGTTTCCCAAACCTCTAAGTTCATATACACCTCTTGGATGCATCCCATATAAAATCTGAAAAGGACTCATGCATGTATTTCTATTGGGTGAATCATTGTATGAGAACTCGGCCTGAGCAAGAGCCTATTGGGACTAAGAAATGTCATATTTTCATCTGCTTTACCTTTCACTATTCTTCACATTTCATTGTCTTATTAACCTTTCATTATACCATTTCCTTACATATATTTTGGTTTCACATTATTGTTTTCAACTTTATTCATTTTAGTATTAAAAAGTAATTTATGATTTAATGTTAGAAATTAACATGCTTTTCATATATATCTCAAAAAAGTGTGAGCTTTGCAATGTGTAGGAATTCATACAAAAAGACTCCTCAAATATATCCTCCACCATTTCAAGGAGATAGTTATTCAAAGCATATTCCAAAGAGAATATCATGGACATTTGGTTGGCATATCCTATCTTGGATTTATGAGAGACCCGTGGAGAATTTGTGAGAGACATGTGGAGGATTTGAAGGGATCATATCTTGTAATAATAGGAAAGTAGTTGAGAGTGGTTGAGAGAATAGTGGATCTATCATTATGAGATGGTTATCTTCTTCTCAAATAAATTCATGTATTGAAAGAGAGTGCTATCTCTTCATTTGCGGTATCATAGATTAGGGGAATATTAGTTTCAGATTGTAGAAGTTAGTCTTGACTTCAAATGTTTCCTTTCTTTTATGCAATTTACATTCAGCCGTGTGTTTCAACTTCCAGCATTAGATTAGCTTAATTCAACTTCAATCCTACATATATTTTGTGTGTGCTTCGTAATCCTATGAACCTCGAATTGACAAACTAAATAGTTGGGAAAATACTACAATGGAATTAAATGACAATATTTCTGCTTTACATTTTGTCATCGTTTCCGGGGAAGCATGATGGATTGAAGTTTAGTTTGAATTAAGAATATATGAAAAACCATATATTGGATCCTCATTATTTTTGGACAGGGAACGTATAATATTATGATGAACAAAATTTGTAACTTTCAGCTCAGTCCAATGCACGGTTTTCAAAAAAATAGCCATCATCACCTACAACCAATATTCATTTTTCTCAAAAATCGTGAGGTGGGTAGCTCTGATTTTTTGTATGGAGATGCATTGGACTAGTAAAAACTTGCTTACAAAATTTTATCCAAACCCAGTTGTATTTTGGGAGATATTAGTTCAGGAATTCGGATGCAACACCAGCCGTAACTGTGCCAAACCTTCCATTTCACAGCTACAACTCCGAAGTATAGTCATTATCATCACTACTCTACCATCACTCCATTTTCCATCTCATTTACCATTCACCAGCATTTCTTTTCCAACAAAACTTTGTCGCACTTTGCTTCATAAGCATTTATATACATAATGGCATGATTCATAAAGATAAAAGGCTTTTCTTATGCATAGTGATGTTTTCTATGCACATTGATAGCTTATCATGGACCAATGAGTGTATGGTTAAATTATTACTACAGACAGGAAATAGATAACGAAATGAATGTTGTTAACACAAGAACCAACATTTCTTTGTATTTATGGTTGTCACACAAGAACCAACCATAACAAAATGTCAGTTGTTACTCATGTATCTCAAACCCTGGAAACATTCATTGTTAAAAAGACATTATCAGTCAAAGCCATAGTTCAGATGCCAAAATTTCTCAAGAAGATCCATGCAAGGTTGCATGAGGACATGCAACAAGTTCAGTTGAGGAGGATGTTGGGACTCATAAATGTCATATTTTCATCAGCTTTACCTTTCACTATTCTTCATATTTCATCGTCCCATTAACCTTTCATTATACCATTTCCTTACATATATTTGGGTTTCACCTTATTATTTTCCACTTTATTCATTTTAGTATTAAAAAATAATTTATGAATAAATGTTAGAAATTAACGTGTTTTTCATATATATCTCAAAAATGTGTGAGCTTTGCAATGTGTAGGAAATCATACAAAAGACTCCTCGAATATCTCCTCCACCATTTCAAGGAGATAGTTATTCAAAGCATATTCCAAGGAGAAGATCATGGATATTTGGTTGGAATATCTTATCTAGGATTTATGAGAGACATATGGAGAATTTGTGAGAGACATGTGGAGGATTTGAAGGGATCATATCTTTTAATAATAGGAAAGTAGTTGAGAGTGGTTGATAGAATAGTGGATATGTCATTATGAGATGGTTATCTTCTTCTCAAATAAATTTGTGTATAAAAGAGAGTGCTCTCTCTTCATTTGGGGTATCGTAGATTAGGGGAAGATTAGTCTCAGATTGTAGAAGTTAGTCTTGACTTTGTAATTTGGAGAAGGGGAATCTTAGCTTTTGTTCATAATGCTTTCATGCTTTGTCATTGATTCTTGTGACATAAATTAAGATTGCTTCATTGTTAATGTGAGCTCACTTTTGTTGTCTTGTTGCTCTTCATATGTTGTCTTTCTTTTATGCAATTTACTTCCAGCCATTGTTGGGCACACTATATGTAAGTTAATTAAATCTAACATAGAAAGTGTTCAATATAAATTGTCAACCCATGGAAGTCTTTATTTCAAAGATAATGTGCACTGTATATGCTTAAACACTAAGTAGTTGATACTGTAAATGAATTATCCTACCTTCCTGTTTATCCCAACTCATTCCATGATCAACATAATATAATTTACCTTCTTAAGAATGCAAAACCACAAATACATTCTTACAATCCTTAATCTAGAGTCACAATATAGACTTCTTCGTTAAAATCAGGAATATTTTCAGTCTCTGGTTCATCTGGCCCAATATAAGTGGAAACTTCAACAAGAATGTTCGGGGATGTTGGTTCTTGTGTATCGACATCCTATTTATCTACTTCTTCCATTTGTTGAGGTTGCTCTTGGGGAGCTTAACTGTCCTTCCAATTAGATTTTTCGAGGAGCACTTCTGTTTCTTCTACTAGTTGTGACTGTAATTGTTCATTTTCCCCCTTTTCTATACTAGGGATCATTTCTATTCCCATTTCTTTTGCATCCTTCACTTCCACCTTAGGTGCTTCTTTTCCTTGTTCTTCCACAGCTACTGGTATGGGTTGTTGTGTCACAAAAGCATGAACTATGACTTTGTAGCCTGACTGGTTAAATATTTCCCCACACACAGGGCATACCACTCTCTCTTCTTCCTCACCATCCTCAGCAGGAGGTGATCCTTTTAATCAGTTTGCAGCTTCATTTAGTGTGTGTAGCTTCCTTTCTTCCTGCTTCCTGCATGCTTCTTGTGTACTTATTCCTTCAGTAGACCATTTTCGTGCAAAATTCCCTCTATTTGAGGTTCCTCTACAAATAGTTCCTATGGGGCATCATTTGCTTTGGGTCTCAAAATGGGGAATTCAATACGTGCTTCTAGGTTTTCCCATCTTTCCTGTGTTGTTTCAGCTATTGTAACCGGCTTGGTTCTTTTTCTTCTTATCAGCAGTGGTTCCTGCACCTCCTCTTTTGATATTCTTCTTTTCTTTTGTGGTGCAAGAATCTCCAAATTTGCAGCTGATGTGGAAGGGATGTCTCCTATCTCAGCATCCTCCTTTTCCTCTTCAATCGGAGTTCCCCCCCATTTAGGGGAAGATTCAATAGTCAATACCTTTGCATTCTCTTTTGTTATTCATGGATCTAACATCCTCGACTTCAGCTGTCACAGCATCTAATGTTGCTCCAGCTTTAGAATCTGTTTTCAGAGATCCCACATTATTTAATCTTTCCACAGGGTTTTCTCTTACATTTTCCTCCAATTCCTTTGCTTGGTCATTTGACTGATCATCCAATCCAGTCTCATCTGCCCCCCAACTAAATTGGAGGGACTCTGGTCCTTTTATTGCTCCTCATCTCCCCCCAACTATACATTTTCATGCTCCTCTTGGATTTGAACATTCCCCAAGAGAACAGGTACTTCCACTTCTTCTTCTATTGGAAAGCCAGTAAAAAGGGCGAGTTCCTGGTTTATTTGAGTTTGACCTGTGAATTGCTCCCAGGTTTGGTTCCTTTGAGCTAATGCCTTTAACATTATTAATTTGATTATTCCATGATGGGTAAGGGAGGAGTTTGGATTCTTGGTTCTTCTAAAAAACCTCGCCATATGGTGTAGGTATTTAAATAGATAAAATGGAATATTCAGTAAGGCCCTATGGCATAGATGAGGTAGTAGAGGTAGTTCAGAATAATAAACAGTCTGATACCCACCTTCATAGGTGATATCATTTTTGAGGAAGACTGCTACTTGATCCCATGACTGAGGAAATGATTGTAACACTATCCCTCACCTTGAATGATGAATGTGTTCCCCTTATATCAGAAAATCATGTACTATGGCAGCATTGGGGGTTCTTCAACCAAACCAGGATCTTCCTTCCTGAGGAAGGATGGTGACTTCAAACACTATCGCTTTAGAGAATTCTATATGTGACCCCCTAACCTCTGAGTGGGTTTCTATAAGATTTAAATCAAATTGTAGAGCTGTCTCTCAATGGAACCCATCCAGGCATTGGAAGAATTCATTCCAGTCCATAGCTTCAAAAATAGTGAAAACTTCATCATTTCTTCTCAACTCTCACATATTTGGAGGTTTGTGCCGAGTTGGGATACCCATGTTCATTTTCCTTTTGAATTATTTATCAGCCCAACCAATTGCAGGTCTCGACAATGGAGGTTAAAGCATAGAGTATGCGTGAACAACTGAGAGTGTAGTTGGGTAAATTCGGAAAGTTAAGAGCATGGAATTCTTAGTAAAATTTATCCCAAATTAGGAAAGGGTGGCAGTTATACGATAAGCTTAAATGGTCATTAATTCATACGAGTGGATAGTTAACGGTATGCAGGTGTAATAATGGGCGTAAAAAGGAAGGCATGATTAATCCTATCAAATCTAGTTAATGCTTAATCAAGTAGATAATCAGAACCATACCTTCGTAAATATGCTATGAACCGTGACCCTTGAGGATAATAAAGTGTGTGAAGTGTAGCCATTTAAATTTAAACATTATTGCAGGCGTGTTGTCATGGTATTTTCTCTCAACAAACCAAAACCATCTTGTCAATCCTACCAGAAACATAATGAATGCTATGAAGTAAGTCAGAATTGTTGGCAATGGGAATTTTGGCCAGATCTGGAGGAGTCGCGAACCAAAATTGTAAAAAGTTCTACCAATATTGGGGGAGTCGCAGCCACGAGCCATAGAAAAATCAGCCAGTTTGGCAGATTTGTAGCCATGAACCATAGAAAAATTAGCCAGTTTAGCAAAGTCGCAGCCGCTGTAAAAGGTAAAAATGGACAAAATTCAAACGGAGTCGCAACCGTCGAAAAAGGTAAAAATGGGCAAAATTTAAATGGAGTCTTAGTTGTGCAGGACAGAAAAATGGTCGATAAGTTACAGAGTTACAGCTGAGCGGAACAAGAAAAAGGCATTATTTTATGGTGTTGCAGCTGTAGATAAATGGAAAAATAGGAAAGGTTTTACGGTGTTGCAGCTGCGCGGAACGGGAAAAAGGGCGTTATTTTACGGTGTTGCAGCTGCACGGAACAGGAAAAGGGAATTATTTACGGTGTTGCAACTATAGATAAACAGAGAAATATACAAGGTTTTACGGTGTTGCAGCTGCGCGGGATGGAAAAAGGGCAATTTTTCGGTGTTGCGGCTACAAATAAATAGAAAAATAGGAAATTTTTATGGGAATCGCAACTGCAACTGACTCTTCATTAATTATTTTTCTTCAAGGAGTTTCCTTATGAAGCAAGAAGTTACAAAAGGACACCCACGGTCGTTAGGCCTGATCATGACCATTGCTCCTTAGGTACATCCCTGCACATATTCTTAAAAAAGAACGGATCAAGCGCAAAGGAAAAATAATAAAATAATAATAATAATAAAACATCAATTTATTTACGTACAAAAATTTGTGTATGAATCATAGAGATTGTCTAAATATTGACAGGGGTAGAGAAAGATTCCTTCCTTTGTTCTAACTGGTATTCCGGATCAGCTGCAATCTATGAAGTGAATGCATCCTTCGAAATGGGCTTATGGTACAGTCGCAGCTTGTGACCATTAACAAATAATGGTGCATCATTCTCATCAATGATAACTAGGCGGACTGTACCATTGTCAAATACTCTGTCTACTAGGTATGGGACCAACCATATTGTATGTAACTTACCCTTGAAGTCCCTTTTGAATCTTGAATCATATAATAATTCCCAGTCTCCTTCACAGAAGACTTTCTGTTTGATGAATCAATTGTGCCAATTGGATCTCTGTTGCTAAATTAATATTGACTAATCCACAGAAGCTAAACATTTCTCATCAAGTTCATTCAATTGATTCAATCTACTCATCTAGGCTTCAGTCACATCTAATTTTACCTCCTCTAGGTATTGATTTCGAATTCAATGGGGAAGGAAGCACTTTTTCCATACACCAAGTCATAAGTAGAGAAACTTGTAGTATTGCGCCAAGTAGTACGATATGCCCACAATGCTTCTAGAAGTCTATCATCCCAGTATCTATGACGGCTCTTGACTGTTTTGGTAAGGATAGCTTCAATAAATTTGTTATTGCTTTCCACCTGGCCATTGTCCTTGGGATGGTATGGTGAAGCTATCCAGAGCTGAATATGGTACTTCTATAGCAAAGATTCAAATTTATGTGACACAAATTGAGGTCCTCCATCTGTAACCACTTCCTTAGGTACTCCAAAACGAGTAAATATTTCATCATACAGGAAATCGATTAAAGCCTGGTGTTGGCCAGTAAATGTGACCTATGGGGTCTTGTGGCCAACCACTGAAAAACAACCCACACAATCGACTTGCTGCAATCTTGTATGTGTTTGGTGTAATTTTTTTTCACTGGATAAAGGCCCTGCTTCCTGTAAAATGTGCTATCAAGGTAGAGAGTCTATTGGGATGTAGATGGTAAGTTCTACTTAATCAAATCTTCACTCAAATCAAAATATCTAATTAAAATGACTAACTAATGCTAACAAATACATTAAGCCAAAAAAGAAAAATAATAGTAGCTCCTAATCCTGCTCTATAATGACCTAAGATGCAATATAACTATCCCAAACTGGGAGCTGGAATTAATAATCTAATAACAAGTTTTATTAAAAAAATTTGATCTATGATCCTGCAATGTTAGGAAATCCTACTATCATCAGAAACAGATCTAAATCAACTTACAATAAAATAACATTTTATCATAAATTAATTTGAAAATGAAATAAAACTCATAATCGAAAAACATTTAACATAGTATTGAAGCATGAAAAATACACTCAGGTACTAACGCTGAAATGAATAAAATCAACTCAGATAGTTAGTACTTCGTATAAAACCATATCATTATCAACTGAAGAAAAGAAACATGAAGAATCTCATCCACTTTCCCACATGACAACGAATCATCCATACTTCAACGCTAAGTACTTTGTTCGGAATCCATTAACAAAAATGCTTTCAAATATAATATAAAGATACATACATATGAAAAAGAAATTCAACACAGGAAAAACAACATTAAGACAGCATGTTATAACTTATAGACTTAGCTAATGTCTTTAGTATCTCTGTAAAATATAGTAATCCTCAGAAATAGTTCTAAAGGAACACAAATATACAGAATAATATTAAGTGTCATATTATATTTGTTCATCACAAGCTCCAGGATTCCAACCCTTTGCTTCAGTTTAGAAGTTTCTTATAAAGGAAACTAAAAGACTACAACTGATTAACTAGAAATCCTATTCCTCAGGAAAGATCCAAATCTTATCCAAATATGGTTCAACCACGACCAGAATCATAGGCATGTTGTTAAAAAACCATTTGGAGAGAAAGATACGCCAAGAGGTTAACTTATTGGAGAAAATCCAGCGTTATACTCTCCAAGTCATAGTAACACCATATTAAATAATCCACACCAATAGAAGCTTAGAAATAGGAACGAAGTAATCACTGGGCATCAAATCAGTTGTAAATCCCGAACATTCTTAATTGAGTAGCCACGTACAGTCAAAAGACAAGAATGTAGACCGACATCCAATTTTATCCTAACATCTTTTTTGACACCTGTAAATATTTAATAAAAGGTTTTTCATCAAGATTTAATGATGATTAATTAAGCATGAGAGAGATATCTACAGAATTTTAATTCTATAGATATCTCAATTTAATCATTTAGATCATGAACTGAAAACCAAAACTGATGAACCCAAAACATCACTAACCTTTAAATATGTATCCAAAATCCTCTATAGGAATAATGTAAGATACAAAAGACAAAATTTAGAAGTCACTGGAAACACAAAATATCAGGTTTCTAAGGCCAACTCAACTGAGAATTGAATAGGTACACTTCTCCTAGATTCATTCAATTTACCTCTGAACCTGACAGCTCTGGTCCTGTTAATCCTATTCTGTCTTTTCAACCTTTGATTCTTTAACAAAATCCTTTTAATCAGTTCTTTCCATTTTAACTTCTTTCCTCTTAACACATCCCATTTCTCAATCCAGGTGATCAATTCAGCTTTTAAGGCTGTAATTTCTTCCAGGGCAATTGTTTGTATAACTTGTGCTTCTTTTAAATCTGTTTGCAGGGAGGAAATCAATCGGGCATGAAGATTTGGATTAGTTTGATCCTTCAACTCTCTATTCATGTTTATTCGGGCTTCTTCATCTAGGTAAGGATTTCTATCAATTTTTTGGTCACCCTCACGATTCACTTGCTGACTGTCAACAACCTCGTTTGCAGAGACAGACACGTATTTAATATCTAGCACATATGGTCCTATGGGAGCTGGATTTGGTCAAATGTCTGAAGAATCACTCACCTTAATAACTGAGATATCCCCAACCCTTAAATTCCTCCTGGCAAGCAAAGCGGTTGTCATACTGCGTGTGGTTCTGCGTATAGCCCGATTGCTCATAGCACAGCTACTCGAATCTTCAGCCTCTGTTTGCTTCATATCAACTTGTGAATGAGAATAATTCTTGTTTTGACAGGTTATGGGAATTGAGTGTTTCTTTACTCGACCTCGAGAATTATTAGTAGGAGTTTCAACACTAGTTTCCACCTCAATTTTTACATCATCAAGACTTAGGGTTTGGTCAAGTTGAAACCCTTCATCACTCAAATCATCCTGAGAACCAGAGTCTTCGATTTCAAGCTTGACTTCTTCATTGTTAACACATCTACGTATAACCCTAGGCCTCTGTTTGGGCCATTCCTCGTTAACACCAAACCCATTTCGCACAAGGAAAGAATGCCAGGTCTAACCTAGTTCTTCCAATCAACACAACACAAGAATTTTAATTAACCCATGGTGGAATAAACTCCTATTTTTTTCCCCAACATTAGACTGATAAGTGGATGCCATTTTGTGCAAACTGTTCAAAAGAAAAGGGCATATTGACAGGGTACCCCTTGAATATCATCAACAACTGAAGGTGATAAAATTTTGTCTGAGACAGCCTACCTTCACAAGTTACATACCTAATGATTAGTTCCAGAAGAGCCCTCCATTTCTTCATTAATAACCGAGATGGGAAGCCAGATTTGAAATTAGTTTATCGATGAGCAGGGGTAAGAAACCCTTTCCACTGGTCACTCTTAATATGCTTTCCTTTATACCACTTCTCACCAGTTTGTGGCAAGCAAATAGCTCAAGAAATGAATTTCTCAGACAGCCTAATTTCAACATCTCCTACATGTGCACGAACCCCATCGAATGACTCTTCAAATGCCTTAGATAATTCCATATTAAAACCAGAAAAATTTCGTAGGAATTCCAACCATCCAAACCTCAACACGACCTCTCGACACTCGAGAGCAGCATAGAGATACTCGTCACCAATAAGTTCAAACCTAGACACTGGAGCCATGGCAGTAGATACACAAACCTCTAGGGTTTTTGAAATACAAATTAAAAGATGCAGTCGATTTATCAATAGTCTAGGCATTACCAGAAATACCCCAAAATACCCTATTCTATCAATACCCTGATGTTAGGTATAACTCCCGATTGATGTTTATTACATTGCCAAAAGCTATTATTTATACATTAGATGTGGCGGTTGAAAACCAGCCTTTTCACCTTCCTATCTATTCATATTCCTATCTATTTACAATAATCCCGATGGATTATTCTAACAATCCCCCCCTTTAATCCGAAGGGATGTTCGTAAGTCCGAGCATGTTTCTAAATTTTTCAAACTTTTCTCGTCCAAGCACTTTGGTGAAGA
>LPNX010100932.1:0-51309 GCA_001517045.1 Pseudotsuga menziesii | reverse complement strand
GGCACCGACTATAGATGCTATAGATTGCATTATTACAACTGTGAGTGTAATTTTCAAAGAGAAATAGAAAATTAATAACCTTGCAGGTCTACAGTCTCTTCCAAGGTGAATACAATGCAGGTTTATAGCAAATATATCAGTAGATACAAAATCCAGCACTCAACATTTTCACATATTAATCTGAGATCCGTCTGCAATCTATCAATCTCAGTCTAATATCGGTCTGCAATATATTACTGTCAATCATCCACAGACTTATATTGGTCTACAATATCAATCCCAGCCCCAATCCAGAATTTTTAAAAAGAATTAGGGTTTACTTCAACAAAAAAATGGGTTCACTTCAAAATTCACACAGGCACGCAGTATATTATCAGCATTATATCATCAGACTCGGCATATATATGATCAGGCACCAGTTTTCAACGCAGGCACCAGTAAAAAAATGTTTTACCTCCACGCAGCCTCAGTATAGCATACAGCTCAGTCTTTAATGGGTATTCATCATACAGCGTATTCTTTAATGGGTGAGCAGCATACAGCGTATTGTAAGCTGGCTCAAGGCTTCTCCAAAACGCAGCTTTCAATGCCAACAATATCAGTCTTCACGCAGTACTGAAGACACACAGTACTCCACGATCAGGTCAACTCCTCCATGCAGCAGACTCAAGGGTTCACTTCCGTGGCAGATTGCAATACACAGCGCAACCTCCACGCTGGTAATAACTCCACGCAGCCTTCAAAATGGTAATAACTCCACGCTGGTAATAACTCCATGCAGCCTTCAAAACCAAGTCGCAGTCTTCAAGCAAGGCTGTAGTAGCAGATACAAGGCAACCCAGCAACACAATCACAGGTCACAGCTCCACGTAGTCTTCAGCAAAATTCTCCACGCAGCTCTCCAGGTGCTCAGCTTTCATACTTGTTTCAATGCACAGCTCATAAACTCGTCCAAAACAAACATTGGACACACGCTTTAGCATTAGGAAGACACAGTCTAGATTCTCCCATTCAAGCCCGCATCCATGCATCCACGCATCCTTTCAATTCGCAACTGCCAACAGAGTGGGGGTGCACCGGCAGCATATCCAACGCTGGTTTTTACTCATAAAAACTAGGGTTTCCACATATCTTCACATGTACATTTTCAAACGCATAAAGGCAACAATGGTACAATGCGTGCAGCAATGCACAAACAATCGTAGCTCAGCCAGGCAGGAGATGAAGGCAGGAGATGAAGCGTTAGGGTTAGGTATTATGAACAGAAAATAAACACATATAATGAATGTGCACAGCGGCAGACTGGCGATGGGCAGGCAGCCAGGTAGCCTGAATTAGATATGGCAGATAGCCTGCTCTGATACCAGTTGTTAGGTATAACTCCCGATTGATGTTTATTACATTGCCAAAAGCTATTATTTATATATTAGATGTGGCGGTTGAAAACCAGCCTTTTCACCTTCCTATCTATTCATATTCCTATCTATTCATATTCCTATCTATTTACAATAATCCCGACGGATTATTCTAACACCTGAAAATATCCCTGTAAGTTCATCATAATGTGAATTGGCAGAGAAAAGAGGTTTCAAAAATAACTTACCAGAAGAGTCACACAGGTGAGTTATTGCAAGTGATGTTTGCATGATTAAGGATTGATAGATAGCAACCATCAAGTGACATGACTACCAAAACCCTAGTTCCACCATTACTTCAGCATTAATTGTGATTTCATAATGTGTTGATAATGGAGGTTAACTCATTGTTTTTTCTTAACACATGACTAAATAATTTCCAAAAACCCTAATCCTTCATTTATTGAATACAATCATCATAAGGTGATCACTTTACTATATAATCGATACGTTAGGGTAAAGGTCAAAACTGATTAGCGAATAATTTTATAATGTGACCAAACCAATGTCAAACCTTTAAAGTGACTTTAGACTTTCATCACAAACTCTGATACTAACCCATTTCAAAAATATGAATTCGAAATAAGCGATGAGCATATAGTATAGTAGGGTTCATGAAGATCACATTAAATCCACCTTAAAACTTATGACAACTAAGATAAGATAAATAATTCAGAAGTGATGAAGCTTCACCAAACATTCCATATGAATCAGACAATAACAGTTATCACACCATGCAGTAACTAGTTTGAATTAATAATTTATAAATTCATTTGATTTTAATCAAACATGAGTGATGAGTGAAAAAATAGGAGCTACTAATCTTTTGTAATTATAGTCCTCCTGATGATTGACAGAAATGAAGAATTAAGATCATAAGAGTCGAGTTTTGCTATAATTGATGTTCAACCAATCCGAATCAATCAGTCAGGTATGCTTCTTTCAGGAGTGCCTTAAGAATCAAATATTCTTAGGCCACTCCCAAGATATCCATGATGAGTTTTTTGATCCAGACAAAAAGAACCAATATTGTTTGAAAATTATCAATGTTCAAATTACTTGTGTTAAAAAAATGCTCCGAAGGGTGTTTCTTTGCCAACAATTGGCGACATGCTAGGACTGAACCAGTTATCTCTGTAAGAAAACACCATTCAAGCTTCAGATAATCACAAATGATGCCAAAAATATTGAATCTCTGCCTAAGTGATCCAAATTTAAAACAGTCTGAACATGTGACTTGACCTCAACATATTTCTGTAACAACCCTATGACTGTCATTTGAGTGTTCTTGATCCTAATCAGACTTAGGCAAAAGAAAGATGACTTAATTCCAATGTAGATCCACAAGGTCAAAAACAGGTTAACCAATACCCGTATAGATATGGCTTCTCAAGAACATCAGTTGGTTTTCCCCCACATTAAAAAAACATATCAGACAATACTCCTTTTTCTTTTATCTGTCAGTATATATACAAATCATATACAGAGAGACAAACATGAAAAGAATTAATCAGAAACACTATCTTAGCTTGGTGACTAAATAGATATCCTTATTAACCAATCCTACCAAAAACTGATCAGGCTAGCTTGTGATGAGACTTCTTGTCTCTCAGTTATTAGACCAAGAGTCGTTGTCATTGGCTTGGTAACCAAATTTTGACAACGTCATTCCAATAGAATTTATGATCATAAGCAGACCGGCTCGTGATGAGACCTCCTATTTTCTGATAATATTTTTCATGTTCACCTAATTTCAAGAGTATTGGCCTAGTCGAATGACTAGATGTATTCATAAAAATGGGGGGAAGGAAACCACAGACTTCTCAAGAGTGCTTAGAGATAACCAGATATCTTCAACAAGTTTTCAAGCTTAGTAGACATCTATTGAAATCAAAAAATAATTTACCCAAAGTACTTGATCTGTAAGAAGACACTCAAAGACAACAATCAAGGACTGCTGACAGCAAAATTGTGGAGGCTTAAATTGCCACAAGTCTGAAAACAAATCACTTATTAGAGATCTGATACTCCCTGTCATCATCAATGACTACAGTCTGGTATGCATTTCAATTATTTTTTAAATTTTCAGGTTCTAAGTTCGTGCAGAATGCTTCATGTTGAATCTTGTGATTGAATAAAGGAGATGCGTTAAAAAAAACAAATATTCATAGAGGCAAAACACAAAATTATGTACAGTAAATGATCTAAAGAGTTGAATTATTTTCATAATCTATCACCTGGAATTGCGAATAAAGCATTATGATGGTGATAGTAACGAAAATAATTAGTAAGTGTAAGATTGAAAATTCCAGCAAGAAATCAACACAAACTGCAATCTTATGTACATAAATCTATACAGATTGAAATATACAATGGAAAGATTCAATGACGTGCAATTATTGAAAGTATATTTTAAGGGCATGACCATTTACCGAAAGGGTATCGAGCTGTCCTTGTAAAGTCTTTAAATGGAAGGTATTTGGACCAATCTTTTATGCTATAACATACGGGCCTAACCAAAGACGTTGAAATTTGGTATGTTCCCCTTTATCCTCATGTGCTTTGTCCCATCTCAAAACTAGATCATCTACTTGAAATTATCGATTTGAGGACGAGCCACGATTGAACCATGCCTTAATAATTTGCTGGTGTTTCGCAAAGTGTTTCTTGGCATTTTCTCTTTCTTCTTCCAACTTCAACAGCAGATTGATTCTTTCTTCGATGGCTGAACATTCAGTCTCTTGTACAGCTCTTGCAAGCTATAAGGAAGGTAAAAACAGTTTTGGAGGAAGAATAACATCTACTCCATATACCAAAAAGAAGGGAGAATTACCAATAGATGATATTGGAGTGACCCTATCAGCCCACAGAGCTTGATGCAGGACAGTATGCCAGCTCCTATGATGTTCAGCTATGGATCCTTTTAGAATTTTCAGCAAATTCTTATTTGTTGATTCAGCAAGGCCATTGACTTGTGGATAGTAGTTTGCTGAATATATAATCCTAATTCCCTTTTCTAGTGCAAATTCAGTCAATTCCCCAGAAGAAAAATAAGACGCATTGTCAAATACAAGAGTTTCAGGCACTCTAAATCTGGTAATTATGTTAGTTTCAAGGAAATGCAATACCTAATTCGTATTAACCACTCACGGGGGTTTAGCTTCATACCATTGAGTAAAATAATCAGTGGCAGTTATAATATATTTATTCTGAAGGGAGGAGGATGGATTTATTGGTCCAATGATGTCAATTCCCCACTGTTGAAAAGGCCTATCCACCATCACAGGTTGCAAAGGAAAAGCTGGTTTTTTAACTCTACCAGCTGCAATCTGACAATCCTGACACCTTTTAATGAAAGCATGAGCATATTTGAATAGAGTTGGCCAAAAATAGCCTACCCTCAGAATTTTATGAGCAGTAGTATCACCACCAAAGTGGCCACCAGCAGGCCCATCATGCAGTTGTGTTAAAACTAAATCAGATTCTTCCTTCTCTAGACAATGAAGCAAAACTCCATCTGCATTTTTTCTGAAAAGAACATTATTTACCAATTGATAGGGTGCTGATTTTAATATTAACTCTCTTTTCTTTTTTGGATCTAAATGATCTGGGGCAGTGCTATTTTCAAGATAGACATGAATGTCATTATACCATGAGCTAATAGGGTCTAGGATAAAACAGATTTCTTTCTACAATAAAACATCATCTAAAGGCATGTCATTCTGGTCAGCAGGGAGATGTGTTGATTCAGCAGCCAACTTACACAACCCCAAACCTTGTATGACCTAAGAGGGTTTAATCTCTAGATCATATTCCTGAAGAGAAGCCATCCAATGTGCTCTTTTTTCTCCAAGGTCCTTTTGTACCAACAAATTTCTTACAGCACTAAATGGAACAATTACCTTGGTTTTTGACATAAGGAGATAAAGGCATAAATGTTTTACTGCTTTGAACACAGCAAAAGCCCGTTTATCCAGTTCATGATAATTTAGTTCAGCTCCTTTTAAATTTGAGCTCATGAAGGATATAGGTACTTCATCCTCCTGTTGATTCTTCTGAGTAAGAACAACTGCACAAGATATGCCAGATGCAAAAGTATAGAGAATAAAGTCTTTCCTAAATTCAAGACTCACAAGTGCGGGTGCTTCAGCTATGGCTTCTCTAATCCTGATAAATGACTTCTTTTCTCTATCCCCCTATGAAAGACTACTATCTTTTTTAATCATATTCTGTAGTGGACGCACTATTTCAGAAAAACTTGGAACAAATATCCTTATGAAATTTATCTTTCCCAAGAAGGATTGCATGGATTTCTTGGTAGCAGGAAAAAGAATATTAGAGATGGCTTCTATTCTTTCTGGATCGATCATGATCCATTCTTTTGAAACCACAAACCCTAGAAAAATTCCCTTGGTTACTGCAAATATTGACTTTTGGGGGTTCAGGGAAATACCAAATTTCCTACAGTGTTCAAGCGCTTTTCATAAGTGTGAGATGTGATCAGACCTATTTTTTGAAAATATAGTAATGTCGTCCAAATAGACAACGACGGAGTGGTTTATCAAACCTTTGAAAGCAGCATCCATCACCCTTTGGAATGTATCCCTGTCATGTCCCCGTGCCTCCGATCGACGAAGAGGATGCGATCTCCATGGCTTAAACCACCCGGGCTAAGAGCCCCATGAACATAGGGATGCACTAAATTACTGAAACAAAATGCTGAGAGGAAATACACTAAAGTAAAACATGCACATATGCAATTACTCATCATACACAGCGGAAACTAACAGCATTCATGCATGCATTTAACATGTTCATCAGATCATTAACAGAAAAGATAGTTGCAGAAGTAAAAATGGACAAGACTACTTATCTTAAGATGAATTCATTCCGCAACAAGCTATGTCGCTGCAACGTTCCACCCAACCATAGGCCAGCATGCTCCTTAATCTCTCAGCAACGCTGCCACCCCCAAGCTGGGCATGATTCTCCAAGGAATAAGGGAACAACAAGCTTACACGTAGCCAAGGATACCCAAAACACATAGCCAAGCCAACAGAGTTGGGTTTATCAGGCCATTAAGGAGCTGGAGAAGGAAAATTGCTAAGCTGGTGAGCTCATTACAGAGCCAAGAACACCTACACTAGAACTAGCCTGACCTCTAAGACACCCAAACACACCCAACACAAGGAATCAGTCCCTTCTATGCTACACAGTCCCTCAGGCCCTACATTCCCTTCTAGTGCTATTCAGGGGTGATGGAGAAGAAGGCCAGCCCTCTAGCTCTGTCTGTGTGGTTTCTAGCCACCAATTTTATCAAGCAAATCTAATCCAACATCCCTGCTCCTCTCACAGTCCAAATACCAACCATTGCACTCAAACAATTAATTTAGCTGTCACAGCTTAAACAGGAAAAATGACTTCAAACCATCTACAGCAGTCCCCAAACGTAACCGCAAAAATAGCTCACGACGTGGGGGAACAAAGGCTCGTTTTGCACAACCAACTTCTAGGGAAAACGTACGCAGACCATACTGGGGATGAATTTTACAGTCTCCCCACTGGTGCATGAACAATCACAATGTCAAACTCACAATTCAGCCCATGAGTAAAGGACGGAGCCACACCATTCTCAAATCCGTGGAGGAAAAAAACAGCGTGGGTGAAACTAGAAAAATTCCTGTGCGTGAAAACCATGAGCAGACGATTGGAAGTGCATGAAGGTGAATAGCTAGCGGGAGCACGTGAAATTGCAGTGCCTGGGTGTTTAGCAACTCGTGGAGATGAAGAAGTTTCTGCGTGAGGGGATGAACAGCAAAATCATGGGTAGAGTGTGCATGTGGGTGAGGACTGACAGTCCTGCCACCCCACTTCCAAGACCATAACTGCCTTAACCACCACCAGCCTTTCTTAATGAAAGTGGTTGGAATAAAAAAAATGAAGAAGACATATGGGTTTTTCTCTCATTGGCCAAGGTTGACAATTTCCCCCACCCCTATCCTTGTGAAAATCATGCCCCTTTCTCATTTTAGTTGCCGCGATCATAGCTGGTCGGGTTCATTTTTAATTATAGATGCATATTTACATGATGACCGTCATATTATATGCCGCATGCCCCGATATACCATCGGTGACAATTCAAATCCAGAACATAACATAACCGATCAATGGTCGGGCCTTGGCCTTTAGCTCCACACCCTGATCATTTACAATTTATACATCATATACATCTAATGTAACGGGGTCAAAACCGAGACATTACAAGCCCCGGTGTTTATCAAGCCAAAAGGCATCTTTCTGTAGGCATAGGTTCCCCAGGGTGTCCTAAAAGTGGTTTTCAACTGATCTGCAGGGGAAACAAGAACTTGGTTGTACCCAGAGAAACCATCTAATAAAGACAACATCTGGGCACCTGACACCTTTTGAAGGATTTGCTCCATGGGCGGAACAGGGTAGTTTTCCTTTTCTGATGATCGGTTTAAGTTTAAGAAATCCACACATAGATGAATATCTCTAGTCTTCTTTCTAACGGGAACAAGCTTAGCCACCCACTGCATATGGCGTACAGGAAATATGATCTGGGCAGTAAGTAATTTATTCAATTCTTTCTTTACTACTAGTTCTAGGGCAGGGTGCATTTTCCTTAATTTATGCTGAAATGGTTTTGACTGAGGCTTCATGGGGATCACATGTTGTATGATCTGGGTATTAAAAGTTTTCATATCATCATAGGACCATGCAAACACATTTTTGAATTCATTAAACAGCTTCAGGAAGGCCATTTTTTCATTTGAAGTGCAGTCTGATCCTAAGTTGATATTTTGAAGATTCGATTATGTGCCCAAATTGATGGTTTCATAACCCATGTTAGACCTGTTTGTCTTGCAATTAGGCACTCCCTTGAATTTATCATGCAGATCATAAAACTTTTCGAGCCTAAGAACTGACACATGGATTGAATTTACCTATTCAAAAGACTTATCAATGGGACGAGGCGAGTGAATTACCGAAAAATTGTGTAGATCCTCATCATGTGTAATTTCATCGATCGTTGATTCCTTAAAAGCATCTTACCCTGTTAAGAAAGAAATAATCTGTGAATCATCATTAAAGACCCGCCAGTTAGTGATATTATCTGGAATGGATGGTCTAAATAATAATTCGATAGAAAAAGCACTAGGGGAAAAAAATTTAGTAGGAATAAGTCGTGAAGCTATGTTTGCTAACAAATCAGCTTCCTGGTTCTGAAAACGAGGAATGGATTCAATATTAAAGGCATCAAGTGCTGAAATTAAATTCCATACCTCCCTTTGGTAACTTTCCAGGTGATTAGATAAACAGTGAATGGAATTACAGACCTGTCTAACAATAATTTCAGAATCTCCAAATGCAATCAGAACTTTAACTTTTAAGTCCAGTGCCTTCTTGAGTCCTTGTATGAGGGCTTCATATTCAGCCGTGTTATTCATGCAAATAAATTCCAGTCTACAAGACAGCATGAATTTGTTTCCTGCAGGATCTAGGAGCATGCATCCTACTCCTGCACCTTCATTGGATCGAGATCCATCAAAATATAGATGCCAAGGATTATTAACAAGACTATTTACATCATTAACAGTATTCACATTATTTACTAGACTAGGGGCCGCTTCTTGAAAATCACAATGCAGAATTTCTAATTTATTTACAGAATTGGTAAATGCAGATTTAAGTGCAGGAAAACTCCCTAAATCAGAATCATATCCGTAGTTTCCTAAAATAGAGTCACTGAACAAAACTGGTTCATTGGGAGCATTTATTTCAGTCACCGTGTGTTTCATATACCTTTCTCTGTCAATTCTGATTTTATTTGGACGCCCATTTTTAGGCAACCACAAATGTGACCAATCAGTTGAAAAATATCCCTTTAAGGCTTGAGACCAGTCACGGCTTAAAAATAGCCCATAGAAATCTGGTATGTCTGCTACCACTACATCAATAACCTAGAAGATCTGTGGATTGGTAGCCATCCTAATCATTACTCCTTTTAATTCTCCTACAATTTTTACCTTGGACCAATCTAGTTGGTTGATTTGGATTTCACAAGGAGTGGGCTTGGCATTCAACTTATTACAAACCAAGTAAGGCATGATGTTTGATGAAGCTCTGGAATCTATCATACAGTTATGAACATTCCGGTTGAAGATTTCAAACGTTAGCAGAAAAGGCGGAGTTGTAGATTTGGAGTTCTTACCTATTAACAAATCTTTATCAGTAGTTGCTTTGATATTACTATTAAAACCTACTGCTATTTTACTGGTTGTAGGATCAAGATTATTAACTGAAGGTACAAAGGGTTGATTCTTTGTTTTAGTGGTTGATGGGTTTGATAAATTAGAGAGTATCGAACCACCGGGCATGGGACAAATTTTCAATAGATCAAACATGCTAATATTAGCCCTCTGTTTCTTAAGATCTTCTATGATGTCATATTGTAGGTCTATACCTTGAGTGGTAGGTTGCTGATTTGAAGGTTGAGGACTATTCTTAGGTGCTGATGGTGGTTGCAGATCTACATGCCCTTTACTTGTAGTGTTATGAGTGTGCTGGTTTACAAAGACAGAATGGTCACTAGACTCTCCTTCTTTGGTTGAACTATCCCAGAAATGGCAATTAAGTGGAAGAGGATCTTCAGAAGTTTCCTCTTCGGTCTCAGGCTGATCAGATTCATGATCATCATTTGACTCTTAATCGGTTGAGGAATTAGGTAAGTCATAAACAGCCCTTATAGTATTGAAAACTTCCTCATTAGTTGATATGTCAGGGGGAGTGTTTTTCCCAGCGTTTGAGGATGTAAATGGTCGATATGGGGTCTTGAAATTTCCTCTGTTTGAAGTACCCTCCCCATTGTTTCTTTTCAATATCACCACTTCATTTGTAAGAGACCTAATTGCTTGTTGTAATTTTTCTACATCAAAAGCAGGGGCATCTTTTTTTTCTATGTTAGTTTTAGAAGTAGTTTTGTTGTGTTTACGAAGAGAACCATCAACTTTTCCATTATTTTCTGGCTCAAACGTCAATGAATTCTTCTCAACCTTTATTGCTTCATCAAAGGTTTCAACTAAAGTGATTTTACCATCTTGTTTTACAAACATCCCCAGGTATTTAGGTAAGGATGAAGCATAATTATTGATTATGATGTCTTCTAGGGGTTGGGAGGCCATTGGTATCTTATTCAGGTGAGTAAGAAAATGCTGATTGAAATCCTTTATCCTTTCTTTGCTCTCCATCTTAATCCTAGCCAATTCTAGTGCTAACACAGCAGGGGTTTTATCTTCACCAAACTTGTTCAGGAATGCTTGACTAAAATCACTCCAGATTGTTATGGATCCTTGTGTCAGGGAAAAATATCAAACTGCAGCCTTTCCTTTGAAATTTAAAGGGAATAGTCGACATACCACATCCTCATGCTGGACATTCATAGTCTGAACAGCCATGATGAAATTGTCAATGTGATTTTCAGCTAATCCCTTATCATATGGGTCAAACTTAGGTAGCAGTTTATTAGGGTGTTTGGGTAGGTTATGCTGTAGTCCAGGAACAGCAACAACACTACATCGTAACCATGGTCTATCGGCATTAGGGTTACCCTGATTACGGTCACCCATGTCTGGATCGAGTTCTGAGTCCGATGAAGACTCGTTGTTATGGTCACGAGGACTATTTGGTGGTGATCCAGGAGGTGAAGGAGGTAGATCAAATCCACCTGCAGATAACAATCGTCGAGAAGTGTTATGACCATATACTCTTCTTAATAAATTACGAAGGTGATAATCAAGAGTCCCTACTAATGATTCAAGAGGTTCTTCTCCAATCGGATTAGCAACTGACTCAGTCACTACCAATGTTTGGAAATTAGTTCTGCTCGGTAATCCGAAGTTAATCGGGGGAATCCCTGTTTGGTGAGAATATGCTTTGGTTAAGATTCTACATGATTACTCTAAAGTTTGACTTATCTGTTCAGGGGAAACTAGTGAGACATTAGGGTCCCTTTCAATGATAGTCCTAACTATATCTAAAAATGGAGTATTTACAGTTTTAGGTTGTGATGTAGAGACCGGGGTAGATAATGTTCCAAAACTTATGAGGGAGGAAGTTATTTGATCACTGGTAGGAGTACTATGCGATCGATCACATTAAGCTTTCAGCTCAGGCCCTCCTTCTAGCACCATTTGTTGGCCTGGTAAATGTGACCTATGGGGTCTTGTTACCAACCACTGAACAACAACCCACACACTCGACTTGTTGCAATCTTGTATGTGTTTGGTGTAACTGTTTTTCACATGATAAAGGCCTTGCTACTTGTAAAGTGTGCTCTCAAGGTAGAGAGTCTCTTGGGATGTAGATGGTAAGTTCTACTTAATTAAATATTCACTCAAATAAAAAGATATAATTAAAATGACTAACTAATGCTAACAAATACCTTAAGCTAAAACAAAAAAATAATAGTAGCTCCTAATCCTGTTATATAATGACCTAAGATGCAATCTAACTATATCCCAAACTGGGAGCTGGAATTAATAATCTGATAACAAGTTTTATTAAAAAAAATTGATCTATGATGCTGCAATGTTAGGAAAGCCTACTATCAGCAAAAACAGATCTAAATCAACTTACAATAAAATAACATTTTATCATAAATTAATTTGAAAATGAAATAAAACGCATAATCAAAAAACATTTAACATAGTATTGAAGCATGAAAAATACACTCAGGTACTAATGCTGAAATGAATAAAGTCAACTCAGACAATCAGTACTTCGTATAAAACCATATCATTATCAACTGAAGAAAAGAAACATGAAGAAGCTCATCCACTTTCCCACATGACAACTAATCATCCATACTTCAACATTAAGTACTTTGTTCAGAATCCATTAACAAAAATGCTTTCACATATAATATAAAGATACATACATATGAAAAAGAAATTCAACACAGGAAAAACAACATTAAGACAGCATGATATAACTAATAGAATTACCTAATGTCCTTAGTATCTCTATAAAATATAGTAATCCTCAGAAATAGTTCTAAAGGAACACAAATATACAGAATAATATTAAGTGCTGTATTATATTTGTTCATCACAAGTTCCAGGATTCCAACCCTTTGCATCAGTTTAGAAGTTGCTTATAAAGGAAACTAAAAGACTACAACTGATTAACTAGAAATCCTATTCCTTAGGAAAGATCCAAATCTTATCCAAATATGGCTCAACCAAGACTAGAATCATAGGCATGTTGTTACAAAACAATTTGGAGAGAAAGATACGCCAAGAGGTTAACTTACTGGAGAAAATCCAGCGTTATACTCTCCAAGTCATAGTAACACCATATTGAATAATCCATGCCAATAGAAGCTTAGAAATAGGAATGAAGTAATCACTGAGCAACAAATCAGTTGTAAATCCCAAACATTCTTCATTGAGTAGCCATGTACAGTCAAAAGACACGAATGTAGACCAGCATCCAGTTTTATCCCAACAACTTTTTTGACACCTGTAAATATTTAATAAAAAGTTGTTCAGCAAGATTTAATGATGATCAATTAAGCATGAGCGAGATATCTGCAGAATTTTAATTCTATAGATATCTCAATTTAATCATTTAGATCATGAACTGAAAACCAAAACTGATGAACCCAAAACATCACTAACCTTTAAATATCTATCCAAAATCCTCTGTAGGCATAATGTAAGATACAAAAGACAAAATTTATAAGTCACTGGTAAAACAAAATATCAAGTTTTTAAGGCCGGCTTGACTGAGAATCGAATAGGTACACTTCTACTAGCTTCATTCAGTTTAGCTCTGAACCTAACAGCTCTGGTCCTGTTAATCTTGTTCTGTTTTTTCAACCTTTGATTCTTTAACAAAATCCTTTTAATTAGTTCTTTGCATTTCAACTTCTTTCCTCTTAACACATCCCATTTCTCAATCCAGGTGATCAATTCAACTTTTAAGACTGTAATTTCTTCCAGGGAAATTGTTTGTATAACTTGTGCTTCTTTTAAATCTGTTTGCAAGGAGGAAATCAATCGGGCATGAAGATTTAGATAATTTTTATCCTTAGACTCTCTATTCATGTTTATTCAAGCTTTTTCATCTAGGTAAAGCTTTCTATCAATTTTTTGTTCACCCTCACGATTCACTTGCTGACTGTCAACAACCTCATTTGCAGAGACAGACATGTATTTAAGATTTAGCACAGATGGGCCTATGGGAGTTGGATTTGGTCAAACGTATGAAGAATCACTCACCTCAATAACTGAGATATCCCCAACACTCAAATTCCTCCTGGCAAGCGAAGCAGCTGTCATACTGTGTGTGGTTCTGCGTATAGCCCGATTGCTCATAGCATGGCTACTCTAATATTCAGCATCTGTTTGCTTCATATCAACCTATGAATGAGAAGAATTCTTGTTTTGATAGGTTATGGGAATTGAGGGTTTCTTTACTCGACCTCGATAATTATTAGCAGGAGTTTCAACACTAGTTTCCACCTCAATTTTTACATCATCAAGACTTAGGTTTTGGTCAGGTTCAAACCATTCATCACTCAAATCATCCTGAGAACCAGAGTCCTCGATCTCAAGCTTGGATTCTTCATTGTTAAGATGTCTACATCTAACCCTAGACCTATGTTTGGGCCATTCCTCTTTAACACCAAACCCATTTCGCACAAGGAAAGAATCCTAGGTCTGACCTAGTTCTTTCAATTGACACGACACAAGAATTTTAATTAACCCATGGTGGAATAAACTCCTATTTTTGTCCCCAACATTAGACTAATAAGTGGATGCCATTTTGTGCAAACTGTTCAAAAAGAAAGGGCATATTGACAAGGTACCCTTTGAATATCATCAACAACCGAAGGTGATAAAATTGCATCTGAGATAGCCTGCCTTCGCAAGTTACATAGCTGATGATTAGTTCCAGAAGATCCCTCCATTTCTTCATTAATAACCAGGATGGGAAGCCGGATTTGAAATTAGTTTGTCAATGAGCAGGGGTAAGAAACCCTTTCCACTGGTCACTCTTAATATGCTTTCCTTTATACCACTTCTCATCGGTTTGTTGCAAGCAAATAGCTCGAGAAATGAATTTCTCAGATAGCCTAATTTCAACATCTCCCACATGTGCACAAACCCCATCGAATGACTCTACGAATGCCTTAGATACTGCCATATTAAAACCATAAAACTTCCGTAGGAATTCCAACTATCCAAACCTCGACACGACCTCTCGACACTCGGGAGCAGCATACAGATACTTGTCACCAATAAGTTCAAACCTAGACACTGGAGCCATGGCAGCAGATACACAAACCTCTGGGGTTTTCAAAATATATATTAAAAGATGCAGTCGATTTATCAACAGTCTAGGAATTACCAGCAATACCCCGAAATACCCTATTCTATCAAAACCCTGAAAATTTCCCTGCAAGTTCATCATAACATGAATTGGCATAGAAAAGAGGTTTCGAAAATAACTTACCAAAAAATAATGAGCCGTAGGAAAGTCATGCAAGAAATTTATTACAAGTGATGTTTGCATGATTAAGGATTGACAGATAGCAACCGTCAAGCGACATGACTACAAAAACCCTAGTTCCACCATTACTTCAGCATTAATTGTGATTTCATAACGTGTTGATAATGGAGGTTAACTGATCGGTTTTTTTTAACACATGACTAAATAATTTCCAAAAACCCTAATCCTTCATTTATTGAATACAATCATCATAAGGTGATCACTTTAGTATATAATCAATACCTTAGGGTAAAGGTCAAAACTGATCAGCGAATAATTTTATAATGTGACCAAACCAATGTCAAACCTTTAAAGTGACTTTAGATTTTCATCACAAACTTTGATACTAACCCATTTAAAAAATATAAATTCTAAATAAGCGATGAGCATATAGTATAGTAGGGTTCATGAAGATCACATTAAATCCACCTTAAAACTTATGACAACTAAGATAAGATAAATAATTCAAAAGTGATGAAACTTCACCAAATTTTCCATATGAATCAAACAATAACAGTTATCACACCATGCAGTAACTAGTTTGAATTAATAATTTATAAATTCATTTGATTTTAATCAAACATGAGTGATGAGTGGAAAAATAGGAGCTACTAATCTTCTATATTTACAGTCCTCCTGATGATTAACAGAAATGAAGAATTAAGATCATAAGAGTCGAGTTTTGCTATAGCTGATGTTCAACCAATCCGAATCAATCAGTCAATTAAGCTTCAGTCATGAGTGCCTTAAGAATCACAGATTCTTAGGGAACTCCCAAGATATCCATGATGAGTTTTTTGATTGAGACAAAAAGAACCAATATTGTTTGAAAATTATCAATCTTCAAATTACTTGTGTTAAAAAATGCTCCGAAGGGTGTTGCTTTGCCAACACCTGGTCATTAGCTTTCACCAAAGCCACAAGTTCTACCCATTTTTTCATGTAGTCAGTACAAACCAAGATGTAGGATTTCTTCCTAGAATGAAGGTTGATAGGGACAACAAAATCTAAGGCCCATCTGTCAAAAGGTTCAACCACCAACTGTGGTTGAAGAGGCATTTGATCGAATATGTTAGGTTGGCCCATCCTCTGGCAGCTGTCACAATACTGGACATATTTTTTTGCATCCCTGAAAAGTGTCAGCCAATAGTAGCCCATTCTTAGCACCTTATGACATGTCCTCCTATCTACAAAATGTCCCCCACATGGCTCGTCATGGAAAGCCTTCGGAATATGGAAGATTTCATCTTCTCTTACACATCTTCTGATCTCAAGATCAGGGCCAGCATAGAAGAGATGACCATCTATCCAACAATACCTGGCACTTTGTTGAATGATTTTCCTCTTCTCTCTTTTTGACAAATGTGCCGGAAGATTCCCTGCAACCAAGTAGTTAGTGACATTTGCATACCAAGGGGAATAAGCTAAAATTGCAAATAAGTGTTCATCTGGAAAAGAGTCCTCAACAGGCAGATTATCATCACTGTTATTAAAACGAGATAAGAAATCAGCGACAACAATTTATTTTCCAGGTCTGTCTATAATAGTAATATCAAATTCCTATAATAATAACAACCATCTAGTTACCCTAGCATTTGTAACAAGTTTATTCATTAGATACTTGATGGCTGAGTGTTTAGTGTGCACAAAGGTGGGATATCTAGTGATGTAGTGTCTAAATTTGTTAATTGAGTAGACAATGGCTAAAAACTCCTTCTCGGTAACAGTATAATTAATTTCAGTGGGGGGCAAGTTTTTTCTAATGTAATAGACTGCATAAGGTGCTTAACCATCCTGCTGTCCTAATACTGCTCCAATGGTAGTGTCAGAGGCATATGAAGAAATGTGAAAAGGCAGGGCCCCATTGGCCCCCCTTAATATGGGATTTGTAGACAGCTTCTCCTTAAGTTTAACAAACGTTGTCTGGCATGCATCATTCCAAATAAATTGCACATCCTTCATTAACAAAGAAAATAAAGGAGAAGCAAGTTTGGAAAAGTTTCCTATAAATCATTTGTAATAACCAGCATGCCCTAAGAAACTACGTACCTCTTTCTGAGTTCCAGGAGTGGGTATATTTTCAATTACCCTGATTTTAGAGGGATATACCTGGATACCATCAGCAGAGATAAAATACCTAAGCACTACCCCTTCACTCATCATCATATGGCACTTTTCAATGCTCAAATATAGTTGGGTCTGCTTGTAGCGTGTTAAAACCTTTTCCAAAATTTTCAATGCTTCTTCAAAGTCTTTTCCATAAGGAGTAAAATCATCCATGAAAATTTCCATACTTTCATTAACCAATTCTGAAAAGATGTCAATCACAGCTCTCTGAAATGTGGCTAGTGCATTACATTAGCCAAAGGGAAGCACCGTGTATGCAAAATTTCCCCAGGGACAGGTGAAGGTATTTTTATCCTAGTATTCAGGAGCAATCTGGATTTGATTGTACCCGCTAAACACATCAAAAAAGGAGAAGAACTTCTTCCCAGATAAGGTGTCAAGTACCTGGTCGATCAAAGGCAGGGGGAAGTGATATTTCTGTGTCGCCTTGTTCATTTCTCTATAGTTCTCACAGACTCTCCATTTACCATTCTTATTGGGTACTATCATGAGTGGATACACCCACTCATTGTATGAAATGGGATATATAAATCCTACTTCCAAGAGTTTTTGAATTTCTTCCTTCACGATGTCCCTGATATTGGGGTTCATCCTTCGTTGGGGATGGCACATAGACCGGGAGTCACTTTTGATATAAATATGGTGGGTGCACAGATTATAAGGGATTCCCTTCATGGTTGTGTACTCCCAAGAAAATTCCCCCTTATTGTTTTTTAAGAGAGTGATTAGGTGCTCATGTTCATCTAGAGCAAGACTGGGGTTGATATTCAGGGTTTTTCTAGGCTCTATCTCGATAGGAACACTTTTCAAATTTTTCAACACTAGAACTATATGAGTATCATTGACTAATGTCTCCTCTGTGATATTTTCTTGTTCTTATTCACCTAGAGTACCATTCAAAATCTTATAAATTTGTTTATTAACAGAAGTGGGTTCACTGATGAAATTATTAATAGCATCGTCTTCAGTTTCATATTTAAAAGTCAAGGCCTTCCCTATCGTTAATAGTGGTTGAATTCCCTCCTCTTCCTCTAGCTCCATCGATAATGGAGTTTTAGATTCTAGATTTGACCGAGTTGAAGGATAGAGCATGAGGTTTTTCATCTCGGTTCCATCTGATATGGTCATAGACCCAGACCGACAGTTGATGCAAGCATCAGCTGTAGCTAACCAGGGCCTTCCCAGGATTAGTGGGTGTCCTCCTAGCTGTGACTTCGGTTGTAAAACCAAGAACTCAGCCAGTTATTCCCATGAATCAACTGAGATAACAAGGTCATCCAAGATTCCCTCAGGTTTAATAGTGGATCTATCTGCAAGTTCTAAAATGGTAGGAGTTGGCCTGAGATTAGTGAGCCCGAGTTTGCTTATAGTTTCAATGGTCATGACATTAATTGTTGTGCCTAAATCTACCGGTACGTTGGGTATTTGCGTGCTCCCAATATGCATGGTGATAGTGGGATTCTTAGGATCGTTGTATTTGGCCAAGAGGGTTTTACCCATTATTAATTCAGATAATTTCCCTATGATGCGAACAGTGGGAGGATCCCTAGGTTTTCTTCCTGGTTTTCTTGTACACAGATCTTGAATGGTTTTGGCATAGATAGGCACATCATGAAGGGCTTGTAGGAATGGAATTTTGACATAGAGGTTTTCTAACTCTCCTAAGAGGTTAAATTGAGGTTGTCCCACTACTTTTGGTAGTATTAGTCTTTCAGGTTATGGTGGTTCCCTAACCAATTGTGTAGGTTGTGTGTCGATAGATGTTTCTTCTTGTGTTTCAGCTGGTATCTTGGTAGGGTTTTCAGTGTCCTCAATAATGGGGATCGTTGCATTGGATAAGTAATGTTGGTTCATCCTTTATTCATACATAGAGGATGGAACATCCTCATTGACCAAAGGCTCCACTACCCTCCTTGATCGTAAGCGGATGTCATTACATGGAACTGGAGTAATGGAGTCAACGATCATGTTGGCAGTCTCAAATTGATGGACTACTTTATTATTTGGGTTCGGGTTAGGTTGAGTATGCAGCTACAGTCGTATAGGAATATTGGGGGAAACATTATTCTGGAGTTGCAGCTACGACTGCTGATAATGCTGAGGGTATTGTTGAGGAGGATACATTTGGTGAGGAAACAGTTGATGTGGAAACTATTGAGGAGGTTGGTTATGGGGAAACTGGTTCCCTGGATGGAAGTTCCTCCACCCAGGAGACCAAGAATTTGATTGGTTTGGTGACTATGTCCAAGAGTTCCAAGAGTTAAAATTTTGCATCGGAGGTTGAGAAGGATACCATTGATGGTTGGAATAAGATGAAGGGATTTTTGTATTAATGTGATGCATATTATTCCAATTATTCATGTTATTTGAAAATTTAAAATGAGTCTGAAGTCATACCTTGATTTCAAGGCTGCCAAGTATTTTTCTGTGCAATAAAGTAGGCTAGTTCCACATCTGGAGTTGATGACTATAGAACTACCTTCACTTGAGGTAGTGAAGGGAATTCTTTTGTGTCATGGTTCAGCTCACAAAGATTACACATTTCTACTTTATCGAGTGGGAACTCCTACAGAGGATGGTTCTTCCTACATTTATGGCTGAATACACCAAGTGTGAGATCTTTTACTGCTTGTTTATGATTTTCCCTCAGGACATATATTTCTGAGGAGATGGAGCTCATCATTTCTGTCTTGAAATTTTCAAGGAGATTTCCTATTTCAGCCTGGGTGGCTCCCCATTATATGAATTCTATGTTTTTTCGAAGACATCTCATTCTAGTTTATCTCATTTGTCTCGTTTGTTGTTCCTGGAATACCTCTTGCATAATTCAATAATTTTTTCAAAGGATTCCTTTGAGATATCCCCCTTTCCTAACAGGTTCAAAATGTCTAGGCAGTCATCCCTGATCCCATGAAGTAGGATTATTTTGAGCATATTTAACCCCATATTAGTCTGTCCAACTCTCTACACATTATATAAAAGTATTTCAACAAAATATTCCAGGCTTTCATCGTCCCTTTGTACCATTTTAAACAGTTATTCTCTCTTATGTTTAGTATTGTAGTACCCCTGATATTTCTCTAGGAACACATGTTTCATCTGGTCCCAGGTGGTGACAGTTTCCCCACCCAGATTCATGAACCAATGTAACGCATTTTCCTTCAGAGTAGCAAGGAAGAGTTTCAACTTCTGTTCACTGAATTTGTAATCATAGCTGCGACAAAGGATGTCAAACTCAAAAAGGAATTCATCCAGATCCTCTACTTCTTTTCCATAAAAAAAAGGCATCACAGATGGTGATATATTTTTAATGGGGGCGATCCCCTATGGCTATTGAATGGGGAACTAGAGTGTAGCAATAGTCCTCTTAGGATGGGAATTACCCTCCCGATGATGATTTTCTCCGATTGCTTCCTCGTGATCTTCTGGATCACGTATGTTGTTCATGTCTTCTTCTTCTTTCTCCTCTCTGTGCTTCCACGAATCGTTCAATTCTTGATGGAATTGTGTCCACTCTTCTTTTGTCACAACCTTCCCGTTAATGTGATATACCAAATCCTGGTTAGCTGATCCCATAGTACTAACTCTGTCTTCCTCTGAAGGGATGGCCGAGGGTGTTAAAGCTTCTCTTGTGTTATCCACTGTGGAAACTGATGCTGCCACTCCAGGGGTAACTGGGCTCCTTCTGATAGATGATTCCTGATGGTGAGCTCCAGTAGAAGAATTGGTCCTATCAACCAGATTGTCAATGAATGTCCTTCTTCCTAATGTTGGATTTCATCCATGACCTCAACCACCTACAATGTTAATATTCTGTGGGGTTTTGGGGTTTATAGGAATGTCACGTTGTACCCTTCTCATATTCATGCAACCCAAAACATGCAAACTTAAAAACTGAAGAAAAATTAATGGATGTAACTACTAGATACAACTACTATGATGTCTAATAATTATCTTTCCCTGAAAATGGCACCAAAATGTTGGGCACCCTATATGCAAGTTAATTAAAGCTAACATACAGAGTGTTTAATATAAATTCTCAACCTAGGGAAGTCTTTTATTTCAAAGATAATGTGCACTGTATATGCTTAAACACTAAGTAGCTGATACTATAAATGAATTATTCTACCTTCTTGTTCAACCCAACTCATCCCATGATCAACTTAATCTAATTTACCTTCTTAATAATGAAAAACCACAAATACCTTCTTATAATCCTTAATCTAGAAATAAGAGATTCAGAAAATAAACATGTAGATTTACTTTTGTAGAAAGTTAAATCCTAAATTACTAGGCCATCTGAATATCCATTATAACTATCTCAATCCAACTTGATCTAGAATTTAGAAATACAGAAATTGAACTTCAACACTTATAACTACAAATGGACTTAATTAACAAAACTCAAGAAATGCATTAATTGAAAGAAACTAGGGATGAGATCAGATGTTACAGCTATCACACAATTGCATAAAGAAAATTAGTCTACATAGTCGACCATCACACCACTTTGTTGCAGCTCATAGGGAATGCAATTGCTGATCGATTGAAGGAACACACAATAAATCATTACTGTTGCAGCTGTTATAAAGGAATGAATCTACTGTAACATCCACACCACATGACAGAGGGATAAATACCTAATTAACTCGGCAATCTCTATAGGAAGGCTAGCCCAGCCTTCGAATAGAGATGCCAGAAATTAACACAAATTAAATGTTGAGATCAGAAGAATATTGCTCCTTGTATTAAATGATGAAATAAAGATACAGTCTCTGTTACAACTTATAGAATAAGATCAATTAATTTCCAACCCTTGGCTCAGAATAGTTTCCAATATTTATACATTCACAATTGTAACTTCTACCCACTGGTATCAGGAACCCATGAAGATATCTGATCTTTAGGCTGCCCCATTTACGATACGATGTTACAGCTATGGGAAAGATAGAAGCAGAAAATATAGGAAGGTTGTTACTCGACCCAACAGTGATATAACAAGATCAATATAGAAGATGCTCTGTTGGTTGCAACTACCCTCGAGCAGTGGCACATGTTTTCATCCGAGTCTGTTGCAGCCACCCTTGTACAGCTTGCGTGGAATAGTAACCTTTGACTGCGTCCTTTGTACAGAGATGGAATAGGTGGTGATCAACTCAACAATGAATTTCCATCTCTCTCTTAACTCGTTCAGCCTGCTACACCTGTATCCTTTACATATCGAATTATCTTTATAAAATCACAATATGTTAGCATAATCCAAGATATAGAGCTCTGATTACAACAATCATAAGTATTAATAGGATAAGACAATAATTAACCATACCTATATGGATCAAGGGATCAAGTGGAGAAAAAATTCTATTTGGTGCATATAATGGAGTAAGATAAGGAAAAAAGGGGTACGTAAATGTGGTAAAAAAGGGTCGTTTCTAGGCCCAATAGCCATGTGTTTCAACTTCTAGCAATAGATTAGCAGTTGTGTGTTTTAGCTTAAGGGGGGGTTATATTAGCAATTAGAAACTAGCAAGGGGTGGTTATATTATCTTAATTCAACTTCAATCATGTATATATGTTTCATGTGCTTTGTAAGCCTACAAACATCTGATTGACAAATTAAACCATTGGGAAAATACTACAATGGAATTAAACAACAATATTTCTACCTAACAAAGTCAAGTCCCACTATTTTGTATTTTCATACACGATACTTCTCACTATGTTTCCCAAGCTCCTATTTACCACTTCAGTCTCGCCATCAGTCTGATGGTGATAACCAGAACTAAAACTAATATTAGTCCCTAACTTCATCCATAGAGTTTTCTATAAAAGACCAACAAACTTTGGATCTCTGTCAAACACAATACTCAAAGGAAACCCACGCAACTTTACAATTTCTGAAAAGAATAGATTAGCAATATTGGTTGCATCATTAGTATTCCTACATGCAACAAAATGAGCCATTTTGGAAAATATATCTACCAAAACATAAATTGAATCGTGACCTCTCTGAGTTCTAGATAAAATCAAAACAAAATCCATGCTTATGGAATCCCAAGGCCTAGCTGGAATAGGAAATGGTTGATACAATCATGTGTTCTAACTTCTCCCATTTGCAAGTTGACAGATTCTGCATCTTTCCACAAATTTATTCACATCATGTTGCATTTGTGGAAAAAAATAAAAATTACTCACCAGAGAAAAAGTATTGTCTTGTCCAAAATGTCATGATAGACCTCCACTATGCTTTTCCTGGATTAAATTCTCTCTCATTGAACATATTGGAATACACAATTTACTATCCTTGAATAGCAAACCTTCATGCAACATACAATCTAACCATTGGCTTCTATTATGGGGAATCAGATTTTCACATGTTGCATAGATATCTTTGAAATCTAAATCTTCTTTATACATATCAATCAAGTTTTCAAATCCCAAAGTACTAACTTAAAATTCTTGTAATACCATATTTATCCTGCTCAAAGCATCATCAACTTTATTAGACTTGCCACTTGTATGTTTTATAGCAAAGTTAAAGTTCTCCAAATATTCCACCCATTTAACATGTGTATGGTTTAACTTAGGCTAACTGTTTATGAACTGCAAATCATGATTGTCAGAATACAACACAAAATCCTTAGGCATCAAATAATGTCTCCACTTCTTAAGATCCTGCACAACAACATATAATTCTTTATCATATGAAGAGTATTTTTTTTTTCTTCATTCAATTTTTCATTGAAGTATGCCACTGGCCACTTCTCTTTACTCAAAACTGCTCCTACTGTTGTTCCACTAACATATGTTTCAACTTGAAACACTTTGTCAAAAATGGGAAAATACAAAATAGGCTTCTCAGTTATATTTTTCTTTAACAACTTAAATTTTTTACCAGCTCCTTCTGTCCATTTGAAAGGTTGTCTACTTCCTCTGAAAGTATCTATCAAAGGTGCACAAATCTAACTAAAATTCGTAATGAACTTCCTATAGAAACTAGCAAGTTGATGGAAACTTCTTACCTCACAAGAATTCTTTGGAACTGACCAATTTAAAATCGCTTGTACCTTGTCAGGATGCATCTTCAGTCCTTCTTCTGAAACTACAAATCCCAAGTAGACTAGCTCTTTCTTCAGGAAACTACATGTGTTTAGATTTATCTGTGGCTTCTCTTTCTGCAAAGGCCTCAACACCAACTTAAGGTGCCTTAAATGTTCCTCTCTATTCTAACTGAAAATAAAAATGTCATCTAGATACACTATCACAAACTTTCTAGTAAATTCTTTTAAAACCTCGGGAAGGTACCAGGTGCATCAGTAAGTCCAAATGGAATCACTACCTATTCATACAACCCATCATTAGTTTTAAATGTTGTCTTCCATTCATCCCCTTCCCTTATCCTAATCTGATGATATCCACTTTTCAAATCTATTTTGGAAAAATATCTTGAACCACTTAAACAGTCCATTAGATCATCAAATCTAGGTAAGGGGAATCTATACCTGATAGTGATCTTGTTGATTTCGCTAGAGTCAGTGCACATCCTCCACCCAGTATTTATTTGTACTAAATACAGTGGGTACTACACAAGGACTCAAGATTTCTTTTACCAATCCTTTCTCCAATAGCTCCTAGACCTGTTGTTTGATTTCTTCATTTTCTTGAGTTAATCTTTATGTTGCTTTATTAGGTAAACTTGCACCAGGTATTAAGTCAATGTGATGAATAATACTTTTTACAGGGGGTAAATCACTTGGAAAAGAGTCAACAATAATGTCATCGTAGCCATCAATCAAAGTTTTAACTTCAACAGGAAAATCATCTAGATTCGTAGAAGTTAAAATTATGTTTGGCTTACCAACAAGGGAAAAATGTAGATCCTCCTCTTTTTGACCCTCTTGCAACAGTTCTTTTATGGACATCAACAAAATGTTTGATCTGGAAACTTCCTGAAATACTTCAACTTCTAAGTGTGACAAAGTATGTATCTTTTCATACTTCTCCAGAGAATAGGTATTTTTCCTCCCATCATGAACAAATTTCTTGTCATATTTCCATGGCCTTTCTAACAGTATATGGAACACATCCATAGGCATTATGTAACAAAATACTTCATCTTTGTAACTACCAATATGGAATTCCATATTACATTGCTCATTCACCAAGAGATGATTTCCTTTCAGTAACCAGGACACTTTGTAGGGAGTGGGATGCTTCATCCTCTTCAATCCCATATTCTCTACCATATCAATGGAAACCAAATTGTTCGTACTACCACTATCAATACTCATTTTACAACACTTACCTTATGACTTACACCTTACTCTAAACAAATGTTTCCTTTGAGATGGTCCATGTACTTGCTTGTATGATTTTACCAAGACTATCTTCAACATAAAATATTTTCCTTCATCAAGAGGTTTATTCATCTCTGTTTCTTCTTTTGACTCTTGTTGAGCCTCTGCAACATCAACATTTCTCTGATTTGAAGACTAATTTCTTGGACAATTCCAATACATATGTCCAATATCTCAATAAGCATAACATTTTAATTCTCTGTGTCTTCCTCTTCCTCTTCCTCCTTTGAATCCTCCTCTTTGGGATGGCTAACTTCTAGAACCCTTAGTTCCATCTTTGGAAGTCCTACATCTAGTACTAGGCTATCCTCTTCCTCTTACTATATTCTTTCCTATGTTTCTTTGGTTCTGTTTTCTTAACAATTTCTCTTCTAATGTTGAAGCTACTTGATATGCATCTTCTACAGTTTTCAAATTTAATAAACTAATTGCATCATGTATATCATATCTTAATCCATTTATATACCTAGATACTCCTTCTAGACCTCCTTGTGTGTGTCCATCTCTAATACTCGGTCTAAAAAATTATTCTGTGTATTATTTTACAGTAATGGTATTTTGTCTAAGGTTTTGTAATTGTCTAATAAGATTCAATTGATAGTCCTTAGGCATACATTGACTCTTAATATTATGTAGCATATTATCCCAAGAGTTTATTTTTGACTTACCTCTCCTTTCTCTATGGATCTGCAGATCATCCCACCAAATAGACGCATGCCCCTTCATTATGGTAGCTGCATATCTTACTTTCTTCTTGTCTTCAATTTCTTCAAAATCAAAATATTTATTTAGAGCATTAATCCAACCCATAAGTTCTTCAACATTTAAGTTACCTCCACTCTTGGTCTGCTACTATCCTTCATCATCAAAACTTTGACTTCTCGAGGGTATTCTTCTTCTTCATTGAAGTATTCTTCTTCTTGATCACCACTGTTATCTGAATTGTCTAAGTGGTTCTTTCTTTCCATAGCTTCTAATCTTTCTTCTAGTATTATCATGTCTCTCTGCATGTTTGTCTCTGCAGGTTGTATTCCTCGACCACATCCTACAGGAACCCAATGTTCTCATCCTTGTCTTGGCGACATCTTTAGCCAAGATCTGATACCAAACCTGATTTCAGGTATAATATGTCAGTTCAAATCAATGAGAAATTTGATTCAGTCATCTCCAAAAGTAGTTGATCTGTCATCCACGTTGACATACTGACTTCACTCCACAATAAATTCCATTTCATAAACAAAATTTCTCATCCATTCAAAACATTAATGGGATCTCTTGTCAAATCAATGAAATTCTTGTCGATCGTCTGATCAGTGTCCCCACCAAATCAATGGTGGAATTCAAAAACTATGAAGCACATTCCATAAAGATTTCACACACATCAAAAGTTTTTCAAAACCTGCAACTTTCCCCAATGAAATCATTGTCTACTGTCAATATACTTCGATGATCAATCTCAGCCGTAGACCTCAATCTTAATTTCCAATAATAAATTCAAATTTCACATCTCGACCCCTCCTTTGTCTTCCTTGCTCTCCTCTCAACAAAATTTCTTTACCGTTATTGATCTTCTCCAAGATCGATCTTCACCTTATGATATCCAATCGTATGGGAGATTGGTCTAGGCTTATCTCAGGCACAACTTCTATTTGTGAAATTAGGCCTCGACCGTGGATCTGTCCAAGATACACGCTCCTTAAATTCTCTCTGATTTTCACTGAATTGATCATTGAAACGATCAATTCCTTCTGCAACACTTCACACAAACATATTTGATCACTCATGCTTCAATTAGAGTTTGAATTACACATATACACATAGATTATTGAAATCTATACTTATGTTTAATGAAACAAAGGTATTAAATGATCAAAACACTTGAAAAGTAGAACTATGTTCTTCATTCAATCAACCAGACATAAACCGCACATTCTCCACTCTGTGCTATGTGCACTCCACACTTGAGCCTCACTTGATACTTTATCTATGAAATCAACTCTTTTTATAATCTTCTGGAACCCTATTGTGACAATTGCAAAGTCTTCACCCTCTGCACTTCTTCTTTCCTGTTTTCCCAAATCTCTAAGTTCATATACACCTCTTGGATGCATCCCATAGAAAATTTGAAAAGGAATAATGCATGTACTTCTAATGGATGAATCATTGTATGCGAACTCAGCCTGAGTAAGAGCCTGTTGGGACTTAGAAATGTCATATTTTCATCTGCTTTACCTTTCACTATTCTGCACATTTCATCATCCCATTAACCTTTCATCATACCATTTCCTTACATATATTTTGGTTTCACATTGTTATTTTCCACTCTATTCATTTTAGTATTAAAAAAGAATTTATGATTAAATGTTATAAATTAACATGTTTTTCATATATATCTCAAACATGTGTAAGGTTTGCAATGTGTAGGAATTCATACAAAAAGACTCCTCGAATATCTCCTCCACCATTTCAAGGAGATAGTTATTCAAAGCATATTCCAAGGAGAAGATCGTGAAGATTTGGTTGGCATATCCTATCTAGGATTTATGAGAGACATGTGGAGAATTTGTGAGAGACATGTGGAGGATTTGAAGGGATCATATCTTGTAATAATAGGAAATTAGTTGAGAGTGGTTGAGAGAATAGTGGATCTGTCATTATGATATGGTTATCTTCTTCTCAAATAAATTCATGTATTGAAAGAGAGTGCTCTCTCTTCATTTGGGGTATCGTAGATTAGGGGAAGATTAGTCTCATATTGTAGAAGTTAGTCTTGACTTTGTAATTTGGAGAAGGGAATTCATATCTTTTTTTCATAATGCTTTCATGCTTTTTCATTGATTCTTGTGATGTAAATTAAGATTGCTTTATTGTTAATGTGAGCTCACTTGTGTTGTCTCGTTTCTCTTCATATGTTTTCTTTCTTTTATGCAATTTACTTTGAGCCATGTGTTTCAACTTCCAGCATTAGATTAGCTTAATTCAACTTCAATCCTACATATATTTTTCGTGTGGTTCGTAAGCCTACGAACCTAGGATTGATAAATTAAATAGTTGGGAAAATACTACAACGGAATTAAACGACAATATTTCCACCTAACATTTTGGCATCATTTCTGGGGAAGAACGATGGATTGAAGTTTAGTTTGATTAATTTTCTGCAAGCGTACACTAGAGTGTTTCAATTCTGTAGGTGTGAATTTCAATTTCAGCAAGTGTGTTTTTTTTCATAACTGTGAAGAGTAATTGTTTTCTGTATAGAGTATATTTTAATCTGGTTCAGTAAAAGAGTTTTTTTTTTTATTCATTTAGATTTGGGTGTTGTAAGAATCCATTTTTCAAAATGATTTAACAATGATTTTAAGCTTGGAAAAACTCACCCAGATCCTTGCAAAAGTATGGATCTCGTCTTCTCATGAAGAGGATATCCTGACAGCAACCGAGAGCTTAATCACTCCTCCAGCAACGAATAAGGAATCAAAATTCGAGGAATCCTGCACATTTGATGGAGAACAATCATGTGAACAGGAGAATGGGGAGTATAACGAGGAGTTGCAGCATGATATGAGGAGTGAAAACTATGCCTACAAAATCCCTATTGAACAATGGTTTCTAGCGAATACAAGTTTAGAACAATTTAGTTTTTTTTTTTCGAGTTAATTCATAGTCACATCAACTATTTTCACACATTTCTTTTTATCCTCATCTTCTATTTTCAAAATTGACATTGAACATATTTTTATTACTATTACGTGAATGGCTACATTAGATATTTAACTACATGTAATTGTTTTTTAAATTCCAATTAGCATAGAGTAGGTAGGACTATATTTTCAGTTTTTTCTTTCACCCAGAATAAGTATGCTCTCCTTCGTGCTTCGTGCAATCGTGAGGATCAAAAAGTAGGATGTTTTCTAATGTTTTCAAGAAATAATAAATTAATGTTTAGAAACATTCCTACTTTATTTCATCCTTAGTTTGTAAATTGTTTATCTCCATTTTCTAAAAAAAAATCATTTTGTAAAATAAAAGTGGCCTGCAAGCCTACGAATTTATAATGCTGAAGCTGCAACTCCAAGCTGAAACAACAGCTACAACATTGCCACGCATGTAAGCTTCTAGTTGGTTTGAGTCGCAACAATTTCCACTGCATAAGCTTAGATTGAAAAATACACAACATGCATCTTTCTTCCAGCTCTCTGGCTAATGGTTTTCTGTGATTGTTAGATGAATTTCCCATGCTTCCCATATTTATACTAAAAAAAATAGAAAATAAGAACATTTTCCAAACTTTGGAATGTTGGCGCTATTAAGTTTTAAATTACAGAGACAATGTAGCGGATTCGTTTTTAGATTCATATCCTGAAAGGAGAATTCTGACTGGTATGATTGCAACAATAATAATCATTTATTTTCTGTGATCAATCTTTATCTCTTCGTATCTTCGATACGGGATCCACTTCTAAGAATTGTACGTTCAACTAAATAAAGATATTTTTTTGCCGATGGTTGCAAAACTAAAATTCTAGAATTGTATGTTCAACTGAATAAAGAGATTTTTCTGCCGGTGGTTGCAAAACTAAAATTCTAAAACTTTTATATTCAACTGAAGAAAGATATTTTCCTGTCGGTGGTTTCAAAGCTAAAATCCTAAGAATTGTACGTTCAACTGAATAAAGAGATTTTCCTACAGGTGGTTGCAAAACTAAAATCCCATATATCCTTTGATTGGGTATCAATTTGATTTGAAACAATCTTCTTGCCAATTCATCTCTTCCAGACTTAAATGATGATCTTCGTCTGCGGTACTGTTACTAACTGTCATGCTATTTCCACTTTTCCAAATTTGATTTCACAAGAAAAGATCCGATTCATTCTTCCTGAAGAGGATTTCAATAAAAGAATAATGCATAAACCTGCTTCCATTTCCGTCTCGTCCAGAAATTGATGCTATTAGTAAAAGGAAATTGGTTGAACCTATATTAGGTTGAGTTATCTATTCGAATGTGTGCTCTCCATCGTCCCTGCATAGTACATTTTAAATGAAGGTTTTGGTTAGAGGGAAAACACAATTAGAAAGGGTTTTATGCAGAGTATGTGGTTCTGTCCATTAAGCAAGCGATGTAAACGAACCTCGGTTACAAAACCTGAACAAATCATACCTATTCGTTCTCACTTATTGACAAGAAAATAGGTTAGGTTGATATATATTGTCTGTATGCATATGTATTATCAGAATTGGTGGGTATTTTGTATATACGAGGAACAGGAATAGAATTTATGATACGATACTTCACGTAATTAGTGAGGGACAAGTGGAACGAGATACTTTGGTACAACTACCACATCTTCATGCATAGAATCGCGTCTTCAAAATAGATCCCACTAAAGGGTTTGAGCATATAGAAAATAGACTCTACACATTTATAACTCAATTGACGAGACGTTATGCCTCTGGCACTGAATTTGGACAGTGTACTTATGATCACGTCGTCACACTAGGAGTTTTATTTTATGACTTGATTATGAGTACATGGAACATGGATGAGGTCCACATAGTTCAGAGATGGATGCAATAATTTGGCCCCAACCCTACTAATTAATTGATATGCATGATGACAAAACACTGGAATGCCCATATTCTTCACCTAATAGGCATGCATTTCCCATGCCTTCATTAAAGAGAAAATATGCTTCCATATATGGATCAAATAGGCGTTAGAGAGTAGATGAAATTGGGTCTAGGGATAAACTATGGCAGAAGCCATAGTCACTAGCTTATTTGTTCGTACAGGAGGTGCAACTATTTCCTCAATTGGTCCAATTAGTGGAGACACATTTTGATGGAGAAAACCTAATATTAGTCGACCACCTTCTATGCATGTTGATGATTATGTTTCAAGAGAGATTGTGATCGCAGAAGCAGGTTATCTCTGCGCCTCAAGTGATTCTATTTGATGGAAATTCAGAGAAACATATCTGGAGTTTAGAAACTACAATGATTACCAATCCAAACCCCGATTCTATCATGATGAATGGTGCGATAAGAAGCTAGGTTGAGATGTGGAAAAAATCAATCGTTTGCTTATGTATATGCCGATAAAGATTGATATTCTGGCTGGGAATCGCCTTATTGTAAAGCTTGCAGGAGGAAAGAGCTCTGAATACTCAATAGCCAAAGTAACCCAACATTGATATATCCATCCATTGGGATAAGAGGTGTACTCTTCGAAGCCTTCCAGACTTGGGAAACAATAGAAAGCATACATTGAATGAAGGAGGCGAGTATTAATAAACTATTTTTATCATTCTGCATTCTAGTTTTGAAATTCATGATTGGGAATATTATTTCATTTATCGTTTTGTTCTTATAGTGGTATGTTGGTGGAGTTTGAAATAAAGAAACACGCTTTTCATGAAATCCTTGTTGACTGATCCAAACCCCCATGATCATGGCGATTGCTCACATGCACAAAAGTGACAGACTTCACTGCCAATTATCTTATTTAATTTCTGAGTAATACAAATATATCTCTTTGACCTGTAAAATCATATGCGCTTTAATTTCATAAAATGTTGGCTTTGCACTTACACGATTAATAAGGTTACAACTGCATGTTTTTAATGGACAATTCTACAGTTTCTTTAGTTTTATACACCAGTCACTGAAATTCCAAAAGTTGGTGTTAAACATTGATGGCATACACACACATAAAGTTGTCCAAGACAATGCAGAGATATGTTCCACAGATATTTGGTTTTAAAATCAATAAAAAGTACACAATGAGCCAATTATAATGATGCTTTCTCACAACACTAAGAGTTTTTTGTGATAGGAAGGACTGCATGCACGGTGATGAAAAATAAAGAGGATAACTCAGAACCGTGGGTAGGATCAAATCGATACTTATGGGGAAAGTATGCATGTATTTTATGTTAACAATGTTTTATGCAGGATCTAATGGGTGTTGCAACTGGCCATTACAGTCGGGAGTTTTAGCTTACTGAGTGCTATAGGTGGTGTCGCAGTGGCTGTTACAACTATAGGTGGTGTTGCAACTGGATGTTACAAATATAGGCGGTGTCGTTGTTTGCCATTTTTTTTATTTTTTTTTTATTTTTTCCTTGGTATGTAAAACAAAAACAATAAAAATTATAAAACCATGAAAAGAAATAAAAACATTATAAAAATGAAAATTCAAAATTGCAAATGGACATTTCAATTTCCTAAATATTGAACATGTTTTTATGATTTACGCTAATTTGTTTCTTGGAGTCACTTTAGCAGTAATCGACAATGAAACAAGTGCACAAGGACAACAAGTATAAAAATGCCTTTTATTTCTTTGATTTTCCACATTCATACTTCTTTCTGCATGTTATGTTTTTCGAACATCTCACAAGTTTTCATGTAGGATTTGTACTAAGTTTTCAGGTTTAGAGATGCTCACATTTCATGCTGATGTGATTTTTAGGAATTGCAAGATTTTTTAGAGAAAAAAATGATTTGTTGATAGCTTGAAGGAGTTGCTTCTCATCATACATATCATGAAGTTTGTTGTTACACAACAACCTTTCATGAAATCACTTGCATCATGATATGTAATTTACCCACACTTCTCCTTCAAGGCACATTAGTCATCCATGTTGTAGTCCACTATTTCATTGCCTTAACTTTCATGCTTCACACATGCCTATCTTTCTAATTTGCATACATCCCTTTATCTTTTTCAGTTCATTTTTTCCTTCTTTTTCCATTCCAGTTTTCCTTCTAAATAAAACTAGCTCCATTTCCATGACTAGATTGTCTTGTCATATACACTGCTTGACCATGAGTTCTTTCATTTATAGTCCTACCAATATTTTTGTACCAACTCACATTTACTGATGTGGGATTCCTTAAGGCCCAACTTTCAACAAGTCTTGCCCCATCGATCTCAACACCTTATCTGGGATATTGAGTAGAGTTCATTTTGAGTACCTGGAGGCTTGCATGCCTTAATGGAAAGTTCTCTCGTTGACAATCATGAGAATACATCAATGTCCCTTGATTGTGAAATCTTGTAAGTGCCTCGACATCAACACATCTATTCACACTTTGCAATATGTACTTGGGTACCTTGGCACTCATTGATATCAATGGAAAGTTTGCCTTGCATTGGTTAATGACATTCATCAATGGTCAGTAATCCAATGATTTCTCTTCATGCTTGACCTCGACACATACATTCACATGATTAGAACTGTACCATTGGGTTTTGTAGTGGGTGAAGACTACATATTCTTTCCAAGGATAATTTTAAGGGCGAATTTTATCCCATGGCCTATTTTTAGGGGTTTTTCTCCAAAAAAAGATTCGCCATTTTGCATTTTTTGAAGCCCTATTTTGCCCAATTTTGATGGGGTAAACATTTTTCACCCTAAAACTTGCCAAATTATTATATAAATGATATAAAATCCTTGGAAATTAAAATATTTTTTGAAAAATATCGCCAAACATTTTATAGTTGGCGTTTTAAGGATTGGTGAGATTCGCCTAGATTTATACACTTTTAAATAAGTATGGTTTCTTAAAATCATCTCTAATTCTTTCTCATTATTCCATCAATAGTTATAGAAGCATGAATTCTTATCTATGAGAGTACCGTAGTTCCACGTTCCATCATCCATATTTTCCATGATTTCAGCAGTTCATATTCCTCCACTTCACACTACAGCAGTTACATCCACAACAACATTTACAATTACTTTTGTATCCTACAGCAGTGACATATTCCACGATCCAACAACAACAGCTACATTCCTATTGCATCGTTCATCTACTTTTTGGGTAAGTGGAGGTATGTTGTTTTCTAAACTTAAATAATGCAATTCCTTACATGCTAGCAATGGATAATTTGGAAAATCCTCTCACCATGCTCTAATTCCTTTTTCACTTTCATAACCCATGCCAAGTTTCATGAGGACATGCAACAAGTTCAGTTGGGGAGGATGAAGATAGATTTTGTCGTACAATCTATAGGATCTCAAATGCAACCATATTTTCATATGTTACTCATGTATCTCACACCCTAGAAACATTCATTGTTAAAAAGACATTATCAGTCAAAGCCATAGTTTAGATGCCAAAATTTCTCAAAAAGATCCATGCAAGGTTGCATGTGGACATGCAACAAGTTCAGTTGAGGAGGATGTTGGGGCTCAGAAATGTCATATTTTCATCCGCTTTACCTTTCACTATTCTTCACATTTCATTGTCCCATTAACCTTTCATTATACCATTTACTTACATGTATTTGGGTTTCACCTTATTATTTTCCAATTTATTCATTTTAGTATTAAAAAGTAATTTATGATTAAATGTTAGAAATTAACATGTTTTTCATATATATCTCAAAAATGCGTGAGTTTTGCAATGTGTAGGAATTCATACAGAAGACTTCTCGAATATATCCTCCACCATTTCAGGGAGATAGTTATTCAAAGCATATTCCAAGGAGAATATCATGGAGATTTGGTTGGTATATCCTATCTAGGATTTATGAGAGACATGTGGATAATTTGTGAGAGACATGTGGAGGATTTGAAGGGATCATATCTTGTAATAATAGGAAAGTAGTTGAGAGTGGTTGAGAGAATAGTGGATATGTCATTATGAGATGGTTATCTTCTTCTCAAATAAATTCATGTATAAAAGAGAGTGCTCTCTCTTCATTTGGGGTATCGTAGATTAGGGGAAGATTAGTCTCGGATTGTAGAAGTTAGTCTTGACTTTGTAATTTGGAGAAGGGGAATCTTAGATTTTGATCACAATGATTTCATGCTTTGTCATTGATTCTTGTGATGTAAATTAAGATTGCTTCATTGTTAATGTGAGCTCACTTTTGTTCTTTCATTGCTCTTCATATGTTGTCTTTCTTTTATGCAATTTACTTCCAGCCATGTGTTTCAAATTCCAGCATTATATTAGCAGTTGTGTGTTTTAGCTTAAGGAGGGATTATATTAGCAATTAGCAACTAGCAAGGGGGGGTTAGATTATCTTAATTAAATTTCAATCCTGCATATATGTTTCATGTGCTTCGTAAGCTTACACACATCCGATTGACAAATTAAACAGTTGGGAAAATACTACAATGGAATTAAATGCCAATATTTCTGCCTCACAGAGCCAAGTACCACTATTTTGGATTTTCATACATGATACTTAATATGTTTCCCAAGCTCCTATTTACCACTTCAGTCTCGCCATCAGTCTGATCGTGATAAACAGAACTAAAACTAAGATTATTTCCTAACTTCATCCATAGAGTACTCTAGAAAAGACCAGCAAACTTTGCATCTCTGTCAAACACAATACTCAAAGGAAACCCATGTAACTTTACAATTTCTAAAAAGAATAGATTAGCAATATTGGTTGCATCATTAGTCTTCCTACATGCAATAAAATGATCCATTTTGGAAAATATATCCACGAAAACATAAATTGAATCGTGACCTATCTGAGTTCTAGGTAAAACCAGAACAAAATCCATGCTTATGGAAACCCAAGGTCTAGCTGGAATAGGAAAGGGTTGATACAATCCTGTGTTCTAACTTCTCCCATTTGCATGTTGACAGATTTTGCATCTTTCCACAAATTTCTTCACATCATGCTACATCTTTGGACAAAAATAAAAATTACTCACCAGAAAAAAGTACTGTCTTTTCCAAAATGTCTTGATAAACCTCCACTATGATTTTCCTGAATTAAATTCTCTCTCATTGAACATCTTAGAATACACAATTTACTATCCTTGAATAGCAAGCCTTCCTGCAACATACAATATAACCACTGAATTCTATTATGGGTAACTGGATATTCACATGTTGCATAGATATCTTTGAAATCTAAATCTTCTTTATACATATCAATCAAGTTTCCAAATCCCAAAGTACTAACTTTAACTTCTTGTAATACCATATTTATCCTACTCAAAGCATCAACAGCTTTACTAGACTTATGACTTGTATGTTTTATAACAAAGGTAAAGTTCTCCAAATATTCCACCCATTTAACATGTCTATGGTTTAACTTAGGCTGACTGTTTATGAACTGCAAAGCATGATTGTCAGAATACAACACAAAATCCTTAGGCATCAAATAATGTCTCCACTTCTTAAGAGCTTGCACACCAACATATAATTCTTTATCATATGAAGAGTATTTTTGTTTTTCTTCATTCAATTTTTCACTGACGTATGCCACTAACCACTTCTCTTGACTCAAAACTACTCCTAATGTTGTTCCACTAGCATATGTTTCAACTTGAAACACTTTGTCAAAAATGGGACAAGCCAAAATATGATTCTCGGTTATCTTTTTCTTTAACAACTTTATTTTTTTACCAGCTACTTCTGTCCATTTGAAATGTTGTCTAATTCCTCTAAAAGTATCTATCAAAGGTGCACAAATCTGACTAAAATTTTTAATGAACTTCCTATAGAAACTATCAAGTCTATGGAAACTCCTTACCTCATAAGAATTCTTTGGAACTGACCAATTTAAAATCGTTTGTACCTTGTCAAGATGTATCTTCAGTCCTTCTTTTGAAACTACAAATCCCAAGTAGACTAGCTCTTTATTTAGGAAACTACATGTGTCCATATTTATCTATGGCTTCTCTCTCTGCAAAGTCCTAAACACCAACTTAAGGTGCCTTAAATGTTCCTCCCTATTCTAAATGAAAATCATAATGTCATCTAGATACACTATCACAAACTTTCCAGTAAATTCTTTTAAAACCTCATGAAGTTACTGGGTGCATTAGTAATCCCAAATGGCATCACTAACCATTAATACAACCCATCATTAGTTTTAAATGTTGTCTTCCATTCATCCCCTTCCCTTATCCTAATCTAATGATATCCACTTTTCAAATCTATTTTGGAAAAATATCTTGAACCACTTAAATAGTCCATCAAATCATCAAATCTGGGTAAGGGGAATCTATACCTGATAATGATCTTACTGATTGCACTGGAGTTAGTGCACATCCTCCACCCACCATATTTCTTTGGACTAAGTACAGTGGGTACTACACAAGGACTCAAGATTTCTTTTACTAATCTTTTCTCCAATAGCTCCTAGACCTGTTGTTTGATTTCTTCATTTTCTTGAGGATTTAAACTTTATGCTACTTTATTAGGTAAAGTTACACCAGGTATTAAGTCAATTTGATGAATAATACTTCTTATAGGGGGTAAATCACTTGGAAACTCATCAACAATAATGTCATCACACTCATCAATCAAAGTTTTAACTTCAACAGGAAAATCATCTAGATTCGTAGAAGTTAAAATTATGTTTGGCTTACCAACAAGGGAAAAATGTAGATCCTCCTCTTTTTGACCCTCTTACAACAGTTCTTTTCTAGACATCAACAAAATGTTTGATCTGGAAACTTCCTGAACTAATTCATCTTCCAAGGGTGACAAAGTATGTGTCTTTCCATACTTTTCCATAGAATAGGTATTTTTCCTCCCATCATGAACAACTTTCTTGTCATACTCCCATGGCCTTTCTAAGATTATATGGCACACATCCATCGTCATTATGTAACATAATACTTCATCTTTGTAAGTACCAATCTGGAATTCCATATTACACTGCTCAATCACCAAGAGATGGTGTCCTTCTGTAACCAGGACACTTTGTAGAGAGTGGGATGCTTCATCCTCTTCAATCCCATCTTCTCTACCATCTCAGTGGAAACCAAATTATCCATACTACCACTATCAATAATCATTTACAACACTTACCTTATGACTTACAACTTGTTCTGAACAAATGTTTCCTTTGAGATAGTCCATGTACTTGCTTCTATGATTTTACCAAGACTCTCTTCAACATAAGAGATTTTCCTTCCTCTGAATGGTTATTCATCTATGTTTCTTCTTTTGACTCTTCTTGAGCCTCTGCAACATTCACATTTCTCTGATTTGAAGACTAATTTCTTGGGAAATTCCAAGACATATGTCCAATCTCTCCATAAGCATAACATTTACTTCTCTGTGTCTGCCTCTTCCTCTGCCTCCTCTGAATCCTCCTCTCTAGGATGGATGACTTCTAGAACACTCAGTTCCATCTTTGGAATTCCTACCTCCAATACTAGGAGATCCTCTTCCTCTTACTATATTCTTTCCTATGTTTCTTTGGTGTTGTTTTCTTAATAGTTTATCTTCTAATGTTGAAGCTACTTGATATGCATCTTCTACATTTTTCAAATTTAATAAACTAATTTCATCTTGTATATCATATCTTAATCCATTTATATACCTAGATACTCTTTCTAGACCTCCTTTTGTGTGTCCATGTCGAATACTCGGTCTAGAAAATTCTTCTGTGTATTCTTTTACAGTAATGGTATTCTGTCTAGGGTTTTGTAATTGTCTAATAAGATTCAATTGATAGTCCTTAGGCATAAATTGACTCTTAATATTACGTAGCATCTTATCCCAAGAGTTTATTTTTGACTTACCTCTTCTTTTTCGATGGATCTGGAGCTCATGCCACCAAATAGACGCATTCCCCTTCATTCTGGTAGCTGCATATCTTACTTTATTCTTTTCTTCAATTTCTTCAAAAGAAAAATATTTATTTAGAGCATTAATCCAACCCATAATTTCTTCAACATTTAAGTTACCTTCATACATAGGTACCTCCACTCTTGGTCTGTTGTTGTCCTTCATCAACATCTTCAAAAATTTGACTTCTCCAGGGTCTTCTTCTTCCTCATCGAAGGCTTCTTCTTCTTCATCACCACTGTTATCTGAATTGTCTTAGTGGTTCTTTTTTTCCATAGCTTCTAATATTTCTTCCAGTCTTATCATGTCTCTCTACATGTTTGTCTTTACAGGTTGTATTCCTTGACCACATCCTACAGGAACCCAATGTGCTCTTCCTTGTCTTAACGACATCTTTAGCCAAGATCTGATACCAAACCTGATTCTAAGTAGAATATGTGGGTCCAAAATAGAAATAAATTTGATTCAATCATCTCCAAAAGTAGTTGACTATCGTCCACGTTGACAGACAGACTTCACTCCACAATAAATTCCATTTCATAAACAAAATTTCTCATCCATTCAAAACGTTAACGGGCTCTCTTGTCAAATCAATTAAATTCTTGTTGATCATCTGATCAGTGTCCCCACCAAATCAATGGTGGAATACAAAACCTATGAAGTGCATTCCATAAAGATTTCGTGCACATAAAAATTTTTTCAAAACCTGCAACTTTCCCCAATAAAATCATTGTCCACTGTCGATATACTTCAACGATTGATCTCAGTCATATATCTCAATCTTAATTTCCAGTGATCACTTTTGATTTCGCATCCCGACCCCTCCTTTATCTTCCTTGTTTTCCTGTCAGTGAAATGTCTTTACCATCATCGATCTTCTCCAAGATCGATCTTCACGTTACGATCTTTAGTCGTATGGAAGATTGGTTTATGCTTATCTCGGGGACAACTTATGTTTGTGAAATGAGGACTTGGCCGTGGATCTTTCCAAGATACATGGTCTTTAACTTCTCTGTGATTTTCACTGAATTGATCATTGAAACAATCAATTTCTTCTAGAATGCTTCATAGAGATAGATTCGATCTCTCATGCTTCAATTAGAGTTTGAATTACACATATACACATAGAGGATTGGAATCTATACTTCTGGTTAATGAAACAAAGGTATTAAATGATCAAAACACTTGTAGAGTAGAACTCTATTATTCATTCAATTAACCATGCATAAACCACACATTCTATTATCTATGCTCTTTTCACTCCACACTCGCTCCTCACTTGATACTCTATCTATTACATTCAACTCTTTTTATAATCTTCTACAAACCTATCATATCCAACTAGGTTGGATTTGAAGACCTAATAAAATAAATCCTATCAACAAAGATCTATCCTTGAAGAATTCCTTGTAAGGATCAAGGAGAATAATGGAAAACTACCACTTATTACAAAATAGAACTAATCCTATCTATCTAAAAATAAAACCTATCCATCTAGAAGTGATTACATGGCATATTAACTCATCAACCCAAAAAATATGAGCTAGATGCTCCTGCATCAACATCCAAGAGACTAAATTAGATTTATAGCCCAAAATATACATAACCTTGGCATACACATTTTGAATATATATCCTCATCCATCGAAGCATCCCAAAAAATACATCTCATCACTAATAATTGGTATTTAAACCAAGTAAAAGGACTATGATGTTTCCATTGTAGAGAGTATATTGAAAACATATGATTTCATCCTCAAGCTTAAGTGTCTTGGGTAAAGATGTTATGTTTAAGAAATAAGAGATAGATTATCTCCTTCCATATCACCTATAATTCTTATCTTGGGTGTTTGGTGATATCATTGAAGCATCCAACTTCTTCTTATATACCAAATCTGAGTAAACTGAGGATTTCTTAGTCTACCTAAATATTTTGAAATTGTTGAAAAAAAACTTGGAAGCGAAATTGATGCATTGAGTTTTGCTGGAAAACCCCAATTTGGAGCATTTACCTTTGATCTTTGATCAGGCATGAAATTCACTTAAGGAGCCACATCTGCAATAAAATCATCCACAAGCTTCTTGAATTTCGTCAAGGGAGTGAGGGAGGGTTAGGAAATGAAACCCCCCTCTTCAATTCCCTATTGAACGGAAGCAATAGCTTATTGATCAAAGTACAAACAATGTTGCAAATTTTTTTGGACACAATCAATATCATAGAGGGTATTGAATTTATAGGAATATCCAGTAACGAGCAGATCCTCTAGAGAGACTTGTTCAAACTACATTCCTATCCTCCTCTCAAGTTTGCTCCTACATGAATTAAAAGCATCAAGGATGATGGCATTTCTTATAAGTTCAAATAATAATCTTGATGAAATAATGTTCTTTTGGGAAATAAGGAGATTCTCTATAGTCCCTAGGATCTCTCTCTCACTAAACTCAGAGGGAGCATATCACAAGGGCAGAATCGAGTTTGCATTTCCTACATGTCTCCTTGTGATTCCCAAGATCAAATTCTTAGCATTATATACATGGGGTCTTACACCATTTTTTATTGTATTCCCTTCTCTTCTCAACTGCTTTTAGTTAATCCATTAGATTGATTTCTAGCATAAGATATAATGCTTTGCATGTATGAGAGTTTCTCCTATCTCCCCTCCATAAATTACGGTCATGGTTTTATTGATAGCTTCACTTTGCCATATTTTATTACACCTTATCGATTTTTACCTATATTAGCCATTAAGGGATAGTAAATTATGTCATATCACCACCCTTACCTGTCATGATGTACATCAATTCTATGAATTCCAACTTTCTCTTTAACTCCAAATCACTATTTCTTCATTTTTCATTATACAAAAGCTTAGAATCTATGTAGCATAGTAACTTCACTCCATGCCTTGGGGACACATTCCCTTATTTTAGGATACTTCCAGATGAGTAGGGGACATACCCTTTTGGACATAACAAGCTTCAAGGACGTTGGGGGTATTCCAAATATCCTCAGTGTGTCCCCTGCCAAGATATGGGATTTCTAAGTGCTCCCCGCCCTGTTAGACCACAATAGGTAGAAAAATATGTCTGTACCAGGCCTGTTTTGGCACCTACTCAGAGTGGGTTCTTAAGGGACAACTTGGAAAATAAACCTAAACAATGAAAAACAAACCCTAACCCTACACCATACAATTAAAAAAATTCAATTTCACAAGTTCTGGAGGAAACAGAGGCAAGAAAAGAGCAGAAGTGGGATAACAACATCAAGACTATTTAGGGTACCATCCACTCTAGTAACTTTCTACATATGAAATTTGAACAAATTTAAATTTAAGCACATTATAAATCCATCGAGTGGTTCCCAAGGTTGCAATTATTCTAACATATTACTAGCACTGATATATATTTCTAAAGTTAAATAAGCATAATGGAAGTCCCTCAACTTGAAAATATCCAAAACACATACATAAAAAACAAAAAAAAACAAAACACCCAACAGGAAAGTAATTTCTCATGCAAACTCCATCAAATCCATTTTCAAGTACCGAGACAAAAAACAAGATAAAGTATGCTAATCACCACCCACAAAACATAGTTATGAAAAAATGAGCTAGCATCCATACAGGTTGGCTTGTCATCTCTATGGTGCATGCAGAGGAAGACCAGAGACAAATACTGAGTTCTCTATATTCAATCATGACTCACATAGATAATTATACTACTCTCACCATGAATAGTTACTAGATAACAGCAATTAAAAATGAAGATGACACTAGATTGTCTGCTTGCAAGGATGCCACACCTACATCCTTACCAGCAGTTCCAGCAGAAAGAAGAATGTTAATTCTCACACTAACTAGTAAAGAAATCAAGTCTGGACACTCAATTTTGCATTAGTATGTTAAATGGGACACACATGTGTTAACAATTATTTAACTACATAGGGATGAGTGTATCTATTTTCCATGTTAATGCCTTGTTCTAGTTTTAATTACTGTAGAAAACTATGTTTGCAACAACAGTTATGAACAACTTACACAATTAAACTCTCGAATTGAAACTAACCACTTATGATACTAGTTCTCTAATAATCCTTGTTATCCTTTGTATCAATTAATTATAAGAGTAATGGTAATCATAGTAATCAATATTTATAGCTAAATCATAGCTATTACTAGTGAATCATGCTTAATGGGAGCCAATTTTATAGGTTTACTCTATGAATATGAAGTAATACCCTTTTATTTTTATTTATTTAGGTGTATTCAGTTAAGATTCTGCATATATTCCTTACACAAAATCTATTGCATCAATACTAAAACCACTAGTAACTAAGGAATAACATAAACTTGATGATGTTGTATATTGAGGTGTATTAGTGATATAGCTTTGACGAAGCTGCATATGAGCTTATACATTGAATTTTTGTTTTACGTAACCTATTGAGTGCTACTTATAGATAAAAAACAACTATATATAAGAGTTAAGACTTATCGATTCAATGGAAATCACACTAATGACACTTTTGAATAGAATACGAACCCAATATGTTTAATGGTATGAATATTAGGTATAGACCCATATTAGGAAAATAGTATATAGCATTACCACTATGCTTAATAATGTTGTGTGTTAGATCTATACCCATATTAATAATAAAACCTTATCACTCTATGAAAGTTGATAACCTGTATGCCCAGTTTGCACAATGAAGCTTGATCATCCTTACTTATGAAGCTTGGTTATATTAGGATAAATACGTAACATGATAGGTAATATGGATTGGTTGTAATTAAGCATCTTATAAGCTTAAAGGAAATGGTTATAACTATAACACTTGTTACTCTTACACTTTTCATGGAATCAATGTGTTCATTACTTAAGCATACATAAGCTCTGAATTATAGGAGATTTAATACGTATAGATTAGGAGCTTACAACAACATCTTATTAGTGAAACAACTATAGACCATTTCTTATATGAGTAACTAGTAATCACAAAGCTCTATGTAATATAGTATGGATATTACTATATCTCCATAAACTAGTGGTTACTTATTGGTTCATATGCAATTGGGGCTTTACCCTATTGGTGCTTATCTTACTCGTCATATAGGGATTGAAACTATGTGATAAGACTATTGAATGAATTCTATTTACCTATATTATGACAAGCTAACTATTAGTGATTACAAAATGAATATGCTTACTCTCCTCATAAATATTAGTCTATACGGACTGCTACTTATCTCTACCTTATCTCGTTTCTTATATGAGTAACTAGTAATCACAAAGCTCCCTGTAAGCTATTATGGAGATTACTATATCTGTATAAACTAGTGGTTATGCTTTGACTCATATGCAATCGGGGATTTACACTATTGGTTCTTATCTTAATCGTCATATAGGGATTCATACTATGTGATAATACTATTGAATGCATTATATTTACCTATGTTATGACATGCCAACTAGTAGTGATTACGTGATGACTATTCTTACTCTGCTCATAAAGATTAGTCTATACAAACTACTACTTATCTCTCCCTTTTCCTCTATATACTATGTTGATGACTTAAAATTATGGTAGTACCCTCTTATTGCAATCTGGTTTAAACTGTGGTTATTTTGTATGAATATCATTGTATTCAAGAAAAATAAAACTTGATAACAATAATCATGGCATGTCCAGTTCTTTAGCACAACTCCACTGCCGTAGTTCCCCATAGTTCAACAAGATAGCATTGATCACAGCATGCCATGAGACAAAGCAAATGCTTAGGGACAAAAAATATTGAACTTGGTTTACACACTTGTGCAGAAGCTCCATGTTATTCCCATTGCTATTATTCAATATATATTATAGTTGCCATACCTTATCAAGCTTGTATAGGATTAATAGTTAAGATATAGAAAATCCCTTATCATTAATTTGTATCCATTGAACCTTATCCCACCATGTCTGAACTGGCCACATGTTTTTACAAGTGTGTTCATAGTATAAGATCCCGAATCAATGGGTTCCAATCAATTAAACTAGTATAATCTCTTACATTATCTTAACTTAATGCTATGAGCTTTGTAAATATAAGATAGCAACAATTATTCTTTGTATTTGCGATAATAACTTACATAGAATAATGATATAACTAGGGTTTCATCTAGTAGAGATATTCAGATCACTCTACAATATGCTCATACATTATGGATATTGCATAGCTAATACATTTACTGTAAGTATTAGGAGTAATCTCTTCACTCATTACTTACTTGATGCTTCTTATTATTCCCATTAATTTATGGTTTTCATGTTCTCCTTATTGAACTAGCGTGTTTACCATAGTTCATACTCTTGCTTATCTACGGTGTTGTAGATAGAGATAGTTAATATACTTATTCTTGTAATAAAGTATCCTTACTAACCTAATAGAGTCATTGTATAAGCTTTAAACTATGGAATTACCTCATACCCAGTTGATGAATCAACTCATATGTCAACTCCTTATTCAACCATTGGTTTCAAAAGTAAATGACTCTACTAGTCAGGTACCCTGACTCTATACCCATCCTATATATTAGGCAAATCACTTCGATTATTCAAATACTCGGATTCAAACCTAGAGGCATGTTAGTAAGCATGATTTGGTAGAATACTAGTACACAAATGGCCTCATTACATGTTTTCTTGCTTCTGTAAGCATCATTCTAACAAAGGCTACCAATATCGTTTCAATGGTATTAAAGCTATTTCCTAATATGGAAAGAGATAAGCCCTTGTGATACTAGTTATGTAATCATCCGTGTTGTCCTTTGTAATAGTTAATCATAAGAGAAATGGTAATCATAGTAATCACATACTTCAAGCTAAATCGTAGCTATTAGTAGTGAATCCTGCTTAACGGGACCCAACTTTATACGTGTACTCTATGAATATGAAGTAATACCCTTTTATTTTTATTTATTTATTTGTTTAGGTGTATACAATTAATCTTCTCCATATATTCCTTACACAAAAACCATTGCATTAATACTAAAACCACTAGTAACTAAGGAAGAGCATAATCTTGATGATGTTGTATATTGAGGTGTATTAGGGATATGGCATTTATGAAGTTGCATATCCGCTTATACATTGAAGCAATGTTTTACGTAACCATTTGAGTGCTACTTATAGATAAAGTACAAATATATATAAGAGTTAAACCTTATAGATTCAATGGAAATCACACTGATGATACTTATGAATAGAATACAAACCCAATATGTTTAATGGTATGAATATTAGGTATAGACCCATATTAGGAAAATAGTATAGAGAATTACCACCATGCTTAATAATGTTGTGTGTTAGATCTATACCCATATTAATAATAAAACCTTATCACTCTATGAAATTTGATAACATGTATGCCCAGTTTGCACAATGAAGCTTCAACATCCTTACTTATGAAGCTTGTTTGAATTATGATAAATATGTAACATGATAGGAAATATGGAATGGTTGTAATTAAGCATCATATCAGCTAAAATGAAATGGTTATGACTATAACACTTGTTACTCATACATTGTTCATGGAATCAATGTGTTCATTACTTAATCATACATAATCTTTGAAATACTAGAGATTTAATACGTGCAGATTAGGATCTTACAACAACCTCTTATTAGTGATACAACTATAATCCATTTCTGATATGAGTAACTAGTAATCACAAAGCTCCATGTAAGTTATTATGGAGATTACTATATTTGTATAAACTAGTGGTTACAGATTGATTCATATGCAATTGGGGATTTACCCTATTGGCCCTTATCTTACTCTTCATATAGTGATTCAGACTACGTGATAAGACTATTGAATTCATTCTATTTACCTATGTTATGACAAGATAACTAGTAGTGATTACGTGATGTCTATGCTTACTCTTCTCATAAATCTTATTCTATACGAACTGCTACTTATATCTTCCTTTCCCTATATATAGGAAATGTATATTTTCCTCTATTCCATATGATTCGCATAGGTCATTCACCAAATAGTTGTCTAATATAGGAAGAATTGGCATATCAATGGGTATACTACTCCCTTATTTTCATAATAGTATTTATTAGATTAGCTTGTACATGATGACCCACTTCTTGTATTACTCTTATTAAGTAGATAAATAAATGGTAATACATTATTTTTATACAGAGGATATAAAAGCACTTGGGAAGAAGCTCCATGCACCCTTGGTTACACATTTCCTTGGGGTTCACTTATAGACCCAAACAATGCATATTGAGGTATTTCTTATCTATTTATGCCCAAATTGTCAATGCAACTAATAATTAAGTGAGATATCTATATCTACTTTATGTTTACCAATTTTAATCAAATTATATTTATTGGCCTCTTGACAAAGAGATAAATATCGATGTATGTTGTGTTATTGCTTCTTTTAATTTCTTTGCTATGCAAATTTGTTTAAGCATATAATAGTTTTGTTATCACTCTCTCTCTCTTTATCTTATGTTCTGAATGAATAGCTTTTTTAGCTAATACATCAAATGTTATCTATGTTTGCATCATAATTAGTTAGGGTATTGTATGTTAGCATGCTGAGGAATCCCCTACTTGTATAAGGAAATATAGTTTGTATGTTGCTAACTGAAAGCATTGAGGATGGGCTTGCATGTTTACAAGAATGCTCTTAAGAATTACATAAACTATTGTTTTGAACAAGTAAATCACTCAATATGGGTGTGTCATAATTGGATATTAATGGATCATGGTGGCTTAATATATGTCCATTCACTATTACTTGTGATCTCCTCCCTTCGATTTTCATGTAAAGATTAAATACAAGATATTGATTTAATTAATGGAAATTCCATAAGTATCCAATCATGTAGCTTAAATACTATTTTGACAATTTTATGTATGGTATTTCAATATGATATATTTCAAGTGTTTAGATCAATGATGCGGATATTGTGTCGAGGAATATATCACTGAGAGTTGGAAAGAAGATTATTAGGAATATTAGGGAAGATAAGGTTATTTTTCTTGACGATAAGGTTAGTTTTCATTATTAAACTGTTGGACTTGTGTTTTTTATAGGTTATCAAATTTTTATTTTATTGATGTTAGACTACATGTTTGGGTGTGAAATTCTATAGTTTATTCCTTTAAATACATATATCGATTACATAACTAACTAAGGGAACCCATATTTTGGGGATGGTTACTTTTGATTTAGTTTTCCAGTGAAATTTAACAAACATGGTATATGGATAAAATAGAAAATTTCATGTCACTGCTGCTAAATCCATTATGAAACCATCAAAAGGAGTTGATGGTTTGGGAAGAAAGATACGGTGAAAATTTGTTTAACCATCATTCATCCACACACATTATTAGTGAGTACAATGGATCTGATATTCATTGTTGTTGGTGGAGATTCCCAGGAGAGGATTATTCTTGGGATTTACAGGATGCCCACTATTCAAGTGCTGATATAAATTTCTTAGTGTCAAAATCATACAAAACAATCATTCCCAGCTCTGTATAGATCCTATTTATGCTTGAAAATAAAGGTATTTCTAAACTAAGGTTTCTTACAATCAAATTTTCCAATCTCTAGCATCATTATATAGTGTGTTGATGACTTAAAATTACAACAATACCCTCTTATTGCAATATGGTGTAAACAGTGGTTAATTTGCTTGAATATCAGTGTATTCTCATTTAAGGATGTGTCTTCATGTCCTCTTATCTTGGGTATCTTAATGTAGTAATCATCCTTGTTGTCCTTTGTATTATAAGTTAATCCTAAGAGTAATGGTAATCACAGTAATCAAATATCTATAGCTAAACCATAGCTATTACTAGTGAATCATGCTTAATCAGATACAGCTTTATACGTGTACTCTATGAATATGAAGTAATACCCTTTTATTTTTATTTTTATTTTGCTTAGGTGTATACAATTAAGCTTCTCGATATATTGCTTACACAAAATCTATTGCATTAATACTAAACCACTAGTAACTAAGGAAGAGCATAATCTTGATGATGTTGTATATTGAGGTGTATTAGTGATATAGCTTTGACGAAGCTGCATATGAGCTTATACATTGAATTTTTGTTTTACGTAACCTATTGAGTGCTACTTATAGATAAAAAACAACTATATATAAGAGTTAAGACTTATCGATTCAATGGAAATCACACTAATGACACTTTTGAATAGAATACGAACCCAATATGTTTAATGGTATGAATATTAGGTATAGACCCATATTAGGTAAATAGTATAGAGCATTACCACTATGATTAATAATGTTGTTTGTTAGATCTATACCCATATTAATAATAAAACCTTATCACTCTATGAAAGTTGATAACATATATGCCCAGTTTGCACAATGAAGCTTGGTTAAATTAGGATAAATACATAACATGATAGGTAATATGGAATGCTTCTGATTAAGCATCATATCAACTTAAAGGAAATGGTTATGACTATAACACTTGTTACTCTTACACTGTTCATGGAATCAAAGTGTTCATTACTTAAGCATACATAAGCTATGAATTATAGGTTATTTAATATGAATAGATTAGGAGATTACAACAACCTCTTATTAGTGATATAGCTATAGCATGTTTCTTATATGAGTAACTAGTAATCACAAAGCTCTGTGTAAGTTATTATGGATATTACCAAGTCTATATAAACTAGTGGTTATAGATTGATTCATATGCAATTGGTGCTTTACCATATTAGTGTTTATCTTACTCGCCATATATGGATTTAGACTATGTGATAAGACTATTGAATGCATTCTATTTACCTATGTTATGACAAGCTACTTAGTAGTGATTATGTGATTACTATGCTTACTCTTCCCATAAATCTTAGTCTATACGAACTACTACTTATCTATGCCTTTTCATATATATAGGTAATGTATATTTTCATCTATTCCCTATGATTCCCATAGGTCATTCACCAAATACACACCTATTATACACTAGAAAAAATCATGGAATTAGCATCCCATATAACGTCCCTTTCTAGTGTAATTTTTTTTTACATTGAGTGGTCAAACTAAACGCTAAATGGGACGTGTCATGGACCAAACTTAAAGCGTCTCAAAAAATGTATTTTTTTGCTTCCTAGATAGCATCTCTTATGACATCCAAAATAGTGTCTATTTTTTTGCTTCCAGAATAGTGTCTAACTTTGCTTCCTAAACAACGTCAAGGTTTGCTTCCTAAATAATGTCCTATTTTGATTCCTAGTGAGTGTCCTCTTTTTCTTTTTAAATGGAATCCCTATTAGTGCCATATTTGCATCCTTAATAGCACCATGTTAGCATCCAATATCGCATCCCATTTTGCACCATGTTTTACTTCCAAATTTGCACCAATGTTTTCTTCCTTTTTTGCATCATGTTTTTCTACCAAAATGACGCCAAATATTTCTTCTATTGTTGCACCATTTTTTGCTTCATATGTAGTGCCATGTTTTGCATAACAAAGTATCATCTTATTTTTCTAGCATATCAACGCCATGTTTGGCTTCATCATTAGCACCACTAGTTGCATCCTTTTTAATGCCTAGTTCTGCATCTTATTTTGTTACCATATCAATGCCATGTTTGGTTTCATCATTAGGACCACATGTTGCATCCTTTTTAATGCCTATTTTCACATCTCTCATTTTTTGGTCACTAATTTAGTCATTTTTAGTTATTTTATATATGAATTTTGGTCATTTTGTTTATTCACTTATCTCTTATTTTTTTCTTAATAATTTAGTTGTTCTAACCAATATTATAATATCATTAGGGCATGGAGGAATCGAACCACAAACCTCCTTCTTGTAAGGAAGGTGCTCCTCCATTGAGCTAGCACCCTTTGAGAATTTGGGAACCTAACTTACAGATTCCTTTATAATGGTAAAAGGATCAATACACAACTTTGAGTATCTAATGGTCGGAAAATGATGATAGATTGTATAAGTTCACAAAATATGATCAAGCAGGTTATGAAATCCATAAACCTTTTCTACGAATTTTGAAAAAAACTCAAGAAATTGGATTAATGGGATTGTAAAAATCATTATTCCCTAGAAATCGTAAGTGTACAATTATATGAGACCTATCAAAAACAATTTTCTTAGTGTGTGTTGCCGCCTTTTCACACACCTGGATCACGTGGCAGAAATCTTCAAGCCACTCGGTGTGTCCTTGGGGGCAAGTCTCGAGTCAAGGCTGTCACCTT